>BPLS01000170.1:12746-58948 GCA_019656275.1 Rhododendron kiyosumense | reverse complement strand
ATTTGTTTGGAATTAAAAATTGGGGAATGGAGGAGAGAGAGAGGGCCAGCCAAGGAGGGAGAGGGGGCACCCTTTGCTTATAAATAGAGAGCCATTCTCACTTGAAAAATCACACCTCAAAGCAATTGCTCCTCCTTCTCTCTAGAAATTCCAAGTTTCTTTGTTCTTAGTTCAAAACTCTCTTTGTTTTTATGAATTCTTGAGCGAAACCCCTAAACCAATTCCAAAACCACCCGACGATCCTAAAAGTAGTGTAGTAGTAGTTAGGTAGTTGTTTCTAGGGAAAGTTTTCCAAAACTTTTCCTTTCGAAGCAATCGGAGGGCCGTTACGCTGCCGAAATTCACCCGACGTCCAAACCACCGCCTAGGAGAACGGTAGTTATCCTTCTCTATCTAGTAATCCTTATCTAGTTTTCAAAAGCTTACTTTGTTTTTGTAAAGTAGTTGTAATCTTACTTCGAGAATCTCTACTTACTTTTTATAAGCTTAAAAGTGACTTTGAATGTTGTTTGAAAAGTAAAAATGCATGATTGTGTTGTTTATGGTATTCAAGCATGCTACGTGACTTAGATGTTGTTATTATACTATTTTGAAGTTGGAATGAATGCATGTTGTTTGTAAAAGTCCCACACGCGGAGTCTCGCATGTAAACGTGACACGAAAACCAAGAAAGTAGAAACATGGCACCTATGGTGTGTTTAACAAGGTTGTTGTGTTTTCCCGGTTGGAAAATATCTTCGAAACTACGTAATGACTATTTCAAGGGTATTACGTAAGTGTGTGTGTGTGCCAATGGGAACCCGGTGCGGCGGAACCATTGTGAGGATACTCGAGAGTCCGGAACGGCGGAATCGAGGTTGGGTGTGTATGGCTTGGTTATCCGCGTTACGGAGCCAATGCATTGTTGTGCCAATGGGAACCCGGTGCGGCGGAACCATTGTGAGGATACTCGAGAGCCCGGAACGGCGGAATCGAGGTTGGGTGAGTTAAAAAGGTGTTTTTGATAAAGGGTAACAATGAAAAGGTTAACGATGAGTCAAACGCCAACGGTAGTTACAAGCGAATGTAAACATGTTAGCGTTTTTGTCTTTATTCCCTGCTTATGTACTTATCATGTGGAAATCGATGTTAGTAAAGTAGGATATTACTATTGAGCTTTCGTAGCTCATGGTGTTGCCTTTGTGGTGACCCTGGCATATTATATGGGTGGCGATGCCGGTAAAATATGTCAGATTTGATAGACGAACAGGGCGACCTATTCACCTTGGAGGCGTACGGAGCAGAAGAACTCGCTAGGTTGGAGGAGCAAGAGGAGCTGTAGAATAGGACCTCTTAGTTTCCTTTTTGTTGTCTTTTGAACTTCAATTGCTCCTATGAGAGCCGTTTTGTAATAATGAGCAGTGACTCGATATTTCTGTAATAAATTTCTTTCATTAACGTACCTAAAATTAGGGGCGTGACATTTCCCTTATTGTACTCTTGGCTCTCGTACCCAGAATCTCTATCTTTTTCCTAGTTTTTATAAACTAGGTGACGACTCTATTTTGATGATAACTGTTATCGTGTGGTGATGTTCCTAGCCATGGGAACATCCACAATCTTGGTTTATAAAGTGGAACCAAACAAACGATGATCAATTTGCGTATGGTGATGCCCCGATTGGGAGGTGTCTACAATAGGGTAAAGATTATTTGCATCTAACCCCCATATTGTCTATGTGTTATCATTTTCCCTATCACATGCATTGTACATACATACCGTTCTGCGTTGGAGCATGTTTAGGGCGGCTTCTAGGTTGTCTCTCTTTCGA
Organism: Rhododendron kiyosumense; assembly: GCA_019656275.1. Taxonomy (NCBI): domain Eukaryota; kingdom Viridiplantae; phylum Streptophyta; class Magnoliopsida; order Ericales; family Ericaceae; genus Rhododendron; species Rhododendron kiyosumense. Next base: position 57,138 of record BPLS01000170.1, on the reverse strand, counting down.
GTCTGACTTATGCATATTAGGATGCTGCTATGACCCGATGAAGAGTCGTGCATCTTGATGGTGCATGTTGTCGAATTTCAAAGTCCTTAGATCAACGATACTTTGGAAAATCAAGACTTTCTAAGTCCTTGTCTAAACACCCAATCAAGGTTTGAAATAGAAAACAAAGAACAACAAAGAGAATGTCGTGATACTCACACCACCCTGGTTACAGTGCGAAGCACTTACACCATTTAGGCTAAATGTCGTTGTGTCGCATATGCCGCCCCGATTTTGGTATCATGTCATCTACACCGAGTTGTTCCGACTCCAAATGTTAAAACTTCGAGAATGGAATAGTCGAAGGCTTAGACTATTTTGACTTCTCTTTGTGTTAGTCGATCAGGCAAAGGATACACTATCAAGAATTTTGAGGATTTTGATAGCGTCTTAACATCATGAGACAGACTTGTCTTTTAGTTGTAGAGTTTAGGACGACACCGACGACGACGACATGTGCATTGCATTCTAACTACTGCAGGAACCCCACTGAATTCTTGTTTACTTTGCTGTCAATGGGTCAAATCATACTTACTAAAAGGGAGGAATTTTTGGAACCTCAAAATTCTTGGAGATTGCACATGGGTATGGAGGAAATTATTGGTTTACACAGTACCAGCATGCGTGTATTGCTACAGTTCAAACCACCTTAAATGCTGGAACTGTGGTCTTTACCTTTTACCCCAATTTCAACATGCCAGACATTTGGTGCAACCGTATATTCTTAATGTACTCGGTGATGGCCATTCCACTTCCTTGTGTGTTATGATAATTGGCATCCACTTGGGCCTTTAATTGCTAAATTTGGCCCTAGAATTGCCCTTGATTCTGGTATTCCTAAGGATGCTACTGTGTCCCAGTTTACAAAACTCAAGCTGGACCTTTCCCATCACCTAAACCATTGAGCTCAATGAGATAAGAAGAACCTTGCCTCATTTTATCCCATCCCATTGGAGGAAGCAGATCACATTAGATGGACTCTCATTCCTAATGGTCAATTCTCAATTGCTTCACTCTAGATAAATTGAGAACACATTATCCAACAGTTGTGTGGCACAAATTGGTGTGGTTCCCTGCCCATATTCCAAAATGCAGCTTTATCACTTGGCTAGCTATTCAAAATAGGCTATCCACTGCTAATAGGCTTGTGATGTTTGGCATGAACCTCTCCCCTCAGTGTAGCTTTTGTCAAGAAAGTGAAAGTCATGACCAGTTTTTCTTTAATTGTACATTCTCACAATAGGTGTAATGCGTCATACTCTCCAAAATTCATGTCTCTTGGCACTCTAGATCATGGCATGAATGGGTTACTTTCCTCTCTAATGTCAAAGGCAAATCTTTTCAAACTGTTATTACAAAGCTGGTCTTTACAACCACTGTTTACCATGTTTGGATTGATAGGAATGTGAGTAAATTTCAACGTACATCTTCCTCTTGGGAGGTAATTGCTCATAAAATTTACTCCATGGTGAGGACTAAACTGTTATCATTACTAGCCCTGCCTCCAAGTCAAGCAAAATGGGTTGCAAATGAATGGAATATTAGTGGATCATAATTATCTTATTGATTATACCATTGTTGTTTCCTTTTTGATTATCGCCAATCTCAAGTTTTCTGGTTTGTTCATGTAAGCTTATGGTTGCATTTACTGCAGTAGTTAACTCATGGTGATACAAGACAAGGTGTGCAAGGCGGTCCTTCTCGGATCTGGTTGCACATGGTTCTATTACCTCTAAATATCAATTAGTTATCTTATTCTTGCAAGGTTTACGTTTCTTGAAGTTTCTTGGAGCCTTGAGTGATCCCTCTTTATATAGTGTGCTTCTTGTGAGTTGTATGCTAATGCCTCATCATTTCTTTGAGAGAGGAGGTAATACTTAGTGGAGGAATATTGTGAGATCTAGGGAGAGAGTTGGTGGAGCCTTGTCCTAACACTTGAGCGAAAAGAAGAGAGGGAGCTGTGAGCCTTTCGAGGGAGTTGTGATGTGAGAATAAAGTGCTACGGATAGCTTTCTTGAATTTGTGCTTGGAACATTTATTTGTTGAATCAATACCCTTGTACTCTGGGTAGTATTGCATTTGCTTTCTGAAATTCTACCATTTTATGTTAGGCTTTTGTATTGGAAGTCAAGTGTGAAGTCCTTGTTTTGGCTATTACTTGGTAGTTCAATTGTTGCAGCCATTCAATTACAGTTGGCTTGCTGTTTGGGTAGACTGACTGAGTTCCATTCCAGTTTGTATTTCTGAGCTGTATTTCTATATAGTTCTTATCTCATTATTGTTGGCCATGTGTGTCAATTGATTACAACTGTTTCATTGGTGTCTCATTCAGTTTGCATTTGGATGGCTGCAGTAGTATGATTGTACCTAGCCGGGGGGGGTTGTCCCTTGGGCTGTTAAAGCCTTTCTAAGGGGCTTGTCCCTAGCCTTTCTCTATTTCTCTATTTTTTTATTTCTATTTTTCTCTTTATCTTTGGGTCTATGTTTGTTATCTCTAGATCCCTTTTACTGTTGGGTAGCGGACTGTTAGTATTCTGCTCTTCTACTTCTACGGCTTCTCTGCTATACTGTGTTACTGAGACAAGCTGTTGTAGCTTTGTTCATGCTTAGTTGTTGTTGTAGTTGTTTCATTTGGATGCTGCTATACTTCTGCTCGGCCCATAGTGGCTACTATTGACCTGCTATCATTTGGAAGGGAATCACAGTTAGGGGTGAGCAAAATATCCGTCAAACCGTGAATCCAATCCAAACCAATCCAAACCAATCCAAACCGAAAGATTTGGTTCGGTTTTTTAGTAGTATGGTTTGGTCATGGTTTAAAAAAATTAGAAACCGCATTATATGGTTTGGTTTGTGGATTCATGTTCACGGTTATGGTTTCAAACCGATCCGAACTATATAATATGTATAGTTATATATATTTTAATTATGATTCACCAAATAAATATGGGAGCCTACTTTTCTAATTTATTGATTCCAATTCCTATTCCTATAATTCCTCTACTACCATTACTAAGACTAATTACCCTAACTTTCTATATAAGAAAATCTATCCGTATACTATATAAACCTAATGTACTAATGTAGCATCCATCTCTTTGCCCTTTTATTTGGTTAAACTATCTTAAGATGTTTAATAAGTGGTATTCTTAGTTGGTTCATTTTAGTGACTTACCGGTATTTTGTTTTATTTGTTTGAGGCAATTATTGGTATTCTACTCTTAAATTAGTTGGTTGATATTAGTTTGTTTTAAGAATCTGAATGAAATTGATTTTAATATAAGTTTTTTTTAAATTTATCTTCGTAATTTTAAGTACTTCAAATATTTTTTTGGAGATGATAGCTTAGTTCAAAGCAAACCGTGGTTAAAACCGAAACCAAACCGTAGTCTAATGGATTGGATTGGTTCGGTTCTATGCGTTTTGTGGGTTAGTTTGGTTCTCGAAATTTATAATCCGTAGGTATTGGTTTGGTTCTTGGTTTATTATAAAACCGAACCAAACCAGACCATGCTCACCCCTAATCACAGTCACTGGAGCCTTCTGATTTCTCATTTCAATTAGATGAGTTTAGTACTGCACTTACATTTGCTAGCTGATTGCTGCTGCATAGATGGTGGCTTAAATAGTGGTTGTGCTTTACAGTAGCCTTTATAGCTGCCTGGAATACAGATTCAAAGCTATGGGCGCGTCTTACTATTTGTGATCCAGAATGCAGATTTTAGTCATAGAATAGTGATATGTTCCTTTTGTAGATACCATACTCTGAATGCTAGGCCAATGAATAGCTGCAGTAACTCTTATCTTGTTCCCATGTTGTCCCATTTTATAGCTTGTATGGCTCAAACTTTTATATTGCTCCGTTGTTTTTGTGCCCTCTGGTTTAGATGGTGTGGAAACAATTGGTATCCTCTTTCTTAGTATCTTGTAGCCATTTGGCTTAAGTTTCTATTTTATTTTCTTTAATCTTCTTTTCTTTCTTTTGTTTCCTCCTAGGGTATGCCCCTTGTAGGCTGTATATTCGGTTAGCCTTTTCTATTTCAAGCTGATTTACCCAAAAAAAAAAAAAAACATCGATGCACATGAAGATGCCAAAAGTTTGATTAATGAGAAAGAATCGCAATGCTTGTAAAATGCCCTTTAAAATGTGGCTCACTTTAATTAATCGATACTTAGAGAAAACTATACAAGCGGTCAATTGAAAAAGTCCCAGTCAGGATTGGTCGCATACAAAGATCCTATACAGTAACCATTCCGTTCTTCAGCAGCGCGAAACTCACTGTTTTGATAGACATTTACCGGACTGTTCTCAAGTGTATTAAACTCAAAGTATAGACTAATGAAGAAAGTCCCCAGCAAAGTCACCACTGTGGGCACATGCCCTGAAAATTGTATTGGGATAAGCGAGTGTGCCTTTTTCTAAAGCGTGGTGAAACGCTTAATTCAGAGTCGCCACTTGGGTTTGATGGTCCGCTACCCAAGGAACTGAACTTGAAACGTTTGCCACGTTATTTGATTTGAAAAGGCTTGTATACTGGTCCATTGTCACCTTAATACCTTAGGTTCAGGTGCCAGGTTACGAGATGAGAAAGGTTTTAAGGCACCTCTCTCACCTAATCCGGAGTTCGGTCTTTACTCGAGCATTTGTAAAACATTTGCGATTCTTGCTCATTAATCAATTTTTAACTAGTTAGGACGGGGGAATAGTTTAAAGGGATTAAAGCTATAATAAGTTTGCAGGATGTGATAGATGGCATACTCGCTTAATAAAATAGTTAGTATAGGATGAAAACAGACTCCTGTGGGAGTTTTAAACAGACTGGAGTTCCTTTCTACCAATAGGATCAGATTGGAAGCAATGGTTTAGAATGTCATGCGCAGGAAGAAACCAGCATGCACTGATCAAGTCACTGCACGTAGATCTGACCTACGTGCGCTAGTAGGCTTAAATCCATAGTTCTTATTTTCAACCCTCTAGGCATTGGAATGACCAGTGCACACCCAGGACAAACCATGTAGTATAAACACTACAGAGATAAAAACATAGGCCAAGGCCTAGTTACCCATGTCAAGGCCAGCCACTAGTTTGAGATGAACCTGCGCACGCAGGTCATTCACTATTGCGTGCGAGTTTGAGCTATCAAACCAGTGCATGGTTTTACATGTTTCCGGGTTCTGGGACATGTCCAGAAAGACCCCAGGGGTATTCCATTGTAGCAAAAATATATATTGAAAGATAGCTAGCAACTTCTAGCAAAGAAAATAGTAGATTGGTTTTTAACATGCTTGCAGTGGTGTATATGTAGATAAAGACATAAAAGAGCAAGACCCCAGGGCCCACGCAAGATCTGAGCGTGCGCCAGTCTGCTATGGACCATCGCTCGCAGGTCCTTGCCACGACAGTTTTTGAAACCTTGCTAGCCTTAGGGCCGAGACTGGTATTGATCACCAGCCTTGACCCTACTAGCCCCTTTCAGGGATCAGAACATAATGCAGTTCAAAGGTGTTATACCTTTGGTTCTAGGGTTTGAAATATGGTTGAGCTTGAGCTTGAGGGTTGGATGGTGGTGTTTGATGGATGATGGTATTGCTGTGTGGAGAGTAGGTGTGGAGCTTGTTAATGGCTTTCTTTTGCAAGAAAGAGATGAACAAGAAGCTTGGTATTGATAGGGAGAGTGTAACTTGGTAGCCCTTTGGAAGGAAGAGTAAAGGGGGTATTTTTAGAAGATGGATGGATATAGGAGAGGAGTAACTAGCCAAGTAATGGTTGGTTTGGCTTGGCAAACAAGTCCTCTCCTTCAAGAAAGGTTGATGGGAGGTGTGTGGGAAAGGGGGACATCCCCCTACCCTGAGATCACCCCTCAGACAAATAAACAGGGTCAAAGAAGCCCCAAAAGTCTTGTGATCATGGTAAATGCAGGCTAGAAAAGGTGATGAGACTACCTCTGACAGACGCGTGCGAGTGTTTGACTTGCGTGCGCGGGTCCAAGCAACACCATCCTAGCAACACCATCCTAGTCAACAGTCAAACTTTGACAGTTGACCAACACGTGGCACTTTGACCAGCGCGTGTTGGGTTTGGACCAATGCGTGCAGGTAAGGTTCTGGCTTTTTGAAATTGGCTGGGAAACAGGGTATCGAACACTCAAAGCTCAATCATGCTATCATTCCCGGGGTGCTCTTGATCCATTTCATCATCGGGGAATCAAATACTATAAGTAAACTAATCTGGAAAATCCAGATTGGGGTGTCTACAATGGGTGACTCACTTCGGCCAATCAGAGTAGTGCACAAATCAACATGGAAGTATAGGGCAACAAGACCTCTAATTGGGAAGTATTTTCATAGCCCCGAAGTAACATTTCACGGCTGCTAGGGTTCGAGTTCAGATCAAACAAAGACAGAACATTCCAGAATTCTGGACAAAACGATGTGGCGGCCGAAGAATGCATCTCGCGAGCGAGAAAACGATCTCTCTGGGAGATTTTCAACCACCATATTCCACGGGTGAAATAAAGAAGTAACGGCCAACACATCAATCTAGAGGCTGGCAAATCAATTCAACTAGAAAACTGTATTTCTATCTTAAAAAGTTTTTTGGCTTTGGATTGGGTCCTTTAAGAGGCTAAAAGTACTGAATAAAGTCTTTCGGATTACGAGAAATCAATCATCAATCACTTATCATGTTCATCATCAGGATGGTCCCGAGGTGAGACTTGAAATACTCATTAAGCCAAATTGGGGTGTCTACAACTTTCTAGAGCTATTGGCTAAACCTAACGGTATTGGTCAAATTTTCCTTCGGCCACTTTTTTTTGGGGTCATTTTAAAAGGTTCCTGCAAAAATTCTAACCCCTCCTCCTCATTCTTGTTCAAAGGTAGGATATGTGATTTCTTATGAAGGATATCTATATATAAGAGGTTTGCTACTAACACAATAATGTGCAAAACATGCTCCTGTATTACTTCTTCTTTTTTAACTATTGAATGATATGTTATTTTACAGCCAACGATTAAACGATGACACATTATCACATTGTGTTTATATTGTTTTGGATGATTTTGTGTTGATAGACTTTTTCCTATATATTAATGTGTGTATTATTATCTCTTAGGGAAAAAAAAGGCCATATATATAAAAACATAGAAAAAGAGCGAAAGAGTATTGGTAATAGTGGTGTAGCCAGAAATTTGCACTAATGGGGGCACAATCCATACACGCGACTTTGCTATGAAAAATAAAAAAGTATCTATCTCCTTTTTACGAACATGACAAGGCTTGATTTTCTTTTGCAAATAAATGTACAGGTTCCCCAAGTAAAATAATTCAATTTTTAGGTCTAAATGAAGCATCTTCTACACAAAAGAGAGAGGTCTTACTGATAGATTTGGGAAGACAAATAAAGAAATAAGGGAGGAGGTGAAAAAGGAGCCCCGCTTCATTTGCGCTTTGTGATATGATAGTAATCCAATAATTATAATCCCATAAACACGTAAATGGTGGTTTGAAGGCAAAAGTTTAGTGAATGGAGGCTTGCCTGTGAGTAATAAGTTATTCATTGAATTTGAAAAATTGACAGGTGGTGCCCAAACACTCTTTTCGGCTTTTCCATCACACATTTATGGGGGATTCATACATTTAGTCTTGAGTCTCACATTTATATGTGTTGGAGAAGAGCATTGGGATACCATGTGGCAGTACCCCAAGAACACTCAATGATTTTCACTATTCGAACGTGATACACTAAAACTTTTAAGATATATATATTTTAAAATGCCAAAAAAATGACAACAAAACCATCCAGTGGGCAGGGCCAGTGCGACCGCCTAGGGCCTCCCGTTTTGAGCCCAATAATTATATTAGGCCCTGAAATAGCTAAATATATTAAATATTATGTATGTGAAGCATTTTGCAAGTAGGCTAATGTGGCACAATGGTAAGATGCTCAGGCAGTAAGCATAGAGTCACGAGTTCGATTGCCTCTCCATTTTTTAACGCTAGGAGTTTAAAAAATGGTTTCAAAACATCAATTTTGAGATTTGAACTTGCATCCTTGGGTTCTAGAGAGATAGTACAACAACTTAGCCACAGAGCCACAATTCTTACTTCCTTTATTGAACAACTAATTTACATATAAACATATAAAAGGTCCCATTTTCAACTACTGCCTGGGACCTCGCAAAATTTAGGATCGGGCCTGTTCTCTCTTTCTCTCTCTTGATTTGATGGGTTCATGGAGAAGATAACCTAGAGTTTTGCTCTTAGTGGAGGGTGTTACGTACGTTGGTGTTTGGATAGGACTTGGTGTAAAAATGGTGGAGGGTAGGAATTATTAGCGTTTGCATACCTATGCATGTGTATGTATGTATATATTTATATAGATAAGCATGTTTTTATATATTAGGGTTTCTAAGTTTGGGTAAATTAGATTTAGACTTGAATATTAAAACAATTTAATTAAGGACTAATAACAATTTAATTAAACAATAAAATGTTTAAATTGATTTATGAAAATTAGGATCGTTACAGTTGAAAATATTTATGGACGGCTGAAATAGCTTACTTCTAGTGACTTTGCTCACTACAGGGTCTGCTTAAATTTGTAGTTGTACGTTTTTTGTCTTATTCAGATGAAAAACACTTTTTCCTTCCTTTCATGTGAAAAAAATATACTATGTTGATGTAAATTCAGTTGAACAACAATAAAAAGCCTAGATGGTAAAGAAAATAATGGAGTATAAAAATCAAATACCTTACCACACATATAAAGTATAGAAATGTCAGCATAAACACATATTGCATGAAATGCAAATTTAACAAAACTAAACAAAAAAAATGTGAGATTTCTCAATCGTGGCATGAGGATGGCAGAGTGGGAACTGAGTTTTTCATGTACATAATCTGTTACTGTTTCGTGGGCACTGTTGATTTCGCAGCCCCACCCCACCAGACCTAGATATGGAGATGAGCAAGACTTTACCAGTCAGTGGCAGAGACATATGGCGACTAGAAAAGCCCCCACTAGCAGGTCCGGCCCTGAGTTTTGCAAGGCCCCAGGTGGTAGTTGAAGATGGAGCCTTTTATATGTTAATATATAAATTAGTTGTTTAATAAAGGAAGTAAAAATTGTGGCTCAGTGGGTAAGTTGTTGTACCATCTCTAGAACCCAAGGATGCAAGTTCAAATCTCAAAATTGACATTTTGAAACCATTTTTTAAACTCTTGGCCTTAAAAAATGGAAAGGCCATCGAACTCATGACTCTATGCTTACTGCCTACACATCTTACCACTATGCCACACTAGCGTACTTGTAAAATGCTTCATATACATAATATTTAATATATTCAGCTATTTCGAGGCCTAATAATTGGGGCCAAAACGGGAGGCTCTAGGCGGTTGCCTGGTAGGCCTATGCCTAGGGCTGGCCCTGAAGGGGGGGGGGGGGGGGGGGGGAATGATCTTTAACAATCAATTTTTTTTGATAAGTTTTAACCATCATTTCTATCCATTGGGTGTCTTGTCAAATTTTGATAGGATCGATGGAGAGAGAGATGGATATAGAGTGAGAGAGGGATTATGAGAGAGAGAGAGAGAGAGAGAGAGAGAGAGAGAGGGAGAGAGAGAAGTGAGGGAGAGGGGTCTTGTCACCTTATAGGATCCGTGCTGTGTATTAGTTAGGATCCTATAAGGAATCCCTTAAATTATTAAAATGCGGACCTCCTCTTTTTCGATCAAATTTTGATGATTTGATCTGTTTAATGTGTTCAGAACGTGATTTTAAGAGTCCTCTTTTTCTATCCCTAGGTGTCTGTCAAAGTGTGCTAGGATAATATAGAGAGAGAGAGAGGAAGATATATATATATACACACACACACACACATACATACGTACGTACATACATACATACATACACGGGGTAGTTCAAGGAACAACCAAAAAAAACACTCAAAATCTCAATCTCATAATTCCCGATCAAATTTTTATGATCCGAAACGATCAATATGTGCAGAATGTAATTTTAAGGGTGCTCGCTAGAAATTAACAATAAGTTTGACCGAGATATGCTTATTTTGAGTAGTTTTTAATTAAACCGTTCATCAAATCTAAACTAAAAACTGCTCAGATCAAGCATTTTCTGGTATTTTTTTTGCTAATTTCTCTCGGGTACCCTTAAAATTACGTTCTGATCACATTGAGCGGCTCGAATCATTAAAATTTGATCAGAAACTATGAGTTATTTTTTTAGGTGTCTAATTAGTTATTTCCGGAACTGCCCCGATGTATATATATATTGTCATAATCCAATGAGGGATCCTGTACGGCCTTACCGTGCAGGACTCCCCTTTTCCGATCAAATTGTGACGATCTAAGCTGCTCAAAGTGTGCAGAACGTGATTTTAAGGGTACCCGCGAAAAATTAGCAAAAAAAATGATCAGGAAGGGCTTGATCCGAGCAATTTTTTACTGAACCATTCAATAAAAAACTGTTCGGATCAAGCCCTTTCCGATTATTTTTTTTTGTTGATTTCTCGTGGGTACCATTAAATCACGTTCTTTTCACTTTGAGCGACTCGGATCGTCGCAATTCAATCGGGAAAGGGGAGTCCCACACGGTAAGGCCGTGCGGGATCCCTTAGGAGATCCGGACTATGTATATATATATATATATATAGAGAGAGAGAGAGAGAGAGAGAGAGAGAGAGAGAGAGAGAGAAGGGAGAAGATGGGGTTTGCATGGATTGTCTTACACAAACATCATCATGCTCGTCCTATATTACCTTAGTATGTAGCTTTAATGTGCCTAGCTAGAGAGAGAGAGAGAGAGAGAGAGAGAGAGAGAGAGAGCACTATGGGTAGAGGGAGAAGGAGAGAGGCTGAGAGAGGAGAGAAGGGGCAAGGGGACGACATGACCTATAAATACTCCCTATCTTGCCATTTCCTTCCCTCCAAACCTTCCTCATTTCATTTCCATACTCATTCTCCATTTAGCAAGAGTACTTTTGGAGAGATAGAGAGAGTGAGTGAGTGAGTAAAAGTTACTACAAAAAGAAGTGATGCCGCCTATGTACTGCCCTTACTAAGATGATAACGTAAAAGGTTTTGGGATACAGGGCACCCCAGTAATTTCGTTGCCTCAAATAAGCTAACGACATCCCCAAGGGTGGGTTTCATTTCTCCTGCTACACAGGTCTTGCTTATCCCCCTCTCCCTTATCCTCTTCCTTCTCCCCCTAACAAATACCATCTTCCTTCTCCCTCCCCCTCCATTATCCGATCCCCCTCCTCCTCTTATCCCTCTCTCTTATCCTCTTCCTTCAGTCCACCGCCGCTGCCAGAGTTCCCCTCCCCATTGCATCCACCTTTCATCGCCACCTTGTTTTTTCTCATCTTCACCGCTTAGACTTTGGGAAGCAAGTTAGATACGCCCTAGCCCTGTATACTTAGGCTGCGTTCTTTTAAACTTATAAGTTTGGAGCTTATTTCGATTTTTTTTTTTACTTTTCGTAACTTTTTGTTTAGCTTTTTAACGTAATTTTAGAGGTTAATAGTATAAAAATATGGACCAATATTGAAAAAATTCAAATAAGACGACACTTAAACTCCAAAAGACAATTTTTTGATATTTTTTTCGTCTTTAGTGAATTTTTTTTTTTTTTGCTTTTGGTCATAATTTTGTACTTTTTAGATTCCTCTCGTTGAGATGAATGATTAATCCAAAATAAAATCACACAAACCTAACAAAAATTTCAAAAAAGACGAACAAAACACAAAACAAAAAATAAGTTAAGTTTAGAAAAACTCAGCCTTACTACTTTAAGGTCATATTTAATGATTACCTTGAGTTCTGATTGTGCTTTGAAAAAAAATAATAATAATAATAATGGAATCCCCGTGAAAACAGTGAACTGCACAACAATTTTTTTTCTGGACAGGCAGTCAGCCATTCGCGCCTGCGAGTCTGCGACTTCTTAGCTTGCAAACGCAGCATTATCCGTCCAGATAGTTGTGAACTGCACAACTTGTGACCTTAGTCCCGATGCAATTTTCAACGAGCTATGGTTTTGCGGCAGTATAATGATATTTATAGTTAAGCCCCATATATAATCGGTTAAAATTTATGATGCATGCTACACATTTACCGCTTTCGATCCCCCTTGCATGTTTCCCTCTTGAGTCTCGAGGTGTTTAGCTAATACAACTATAAGTTTGTTATCTCTTCAGTGATGAACATAGACTAACCGCAAGGTTAGGTGAGGTAAGGTGCTTAACACATTTCCTATCTCAAAACTTAGTTCCTGAGCCTGAAATCCCTTGTTTTGATGAACTTGTATTCTAATTTTTAGCCTTAATGACCAGTTTGTTGGGTAAAGCCTAAACACGGATAGCAATTCCAAATAAGGTAAAGGTGAAAGGAATGGACAATGAAAGGAATGAAAAAAGCCTACAGGCCAGAAAGCCCAAATACCCGTAGCTCCCAATTAGAACATGTGACAACTCCAAAATAAAGAGCACTGCGATGGGCACTTTTGAATTGATGCGCCGCAAAAGCCATGAACGATTAGGCATGCCGCAATGGATGTCTTGTGTCGAATTGATGAAGCCTAAACGGTCAAATGAGATGAAAACCCAAAGCACAACACAATAGTAAGTACACTTCAATGGTGTCTACAACAATCAGCGTCCCTTTTGCTACTTCCCCTTTTGAAATTATATATATATTATACAGGTGATGGACCCGCGACTTAGCCATCTAATACTTTTGTTGGAACACAAATCCCTCAACAGGACTCAGGTCCCTGTAGACTGTAGTGCATCTACAAGGTTAGAGTGCACTCCAATTAGGCCCCTTCAAGATCTTATTGTCGTTATCAAAATTGCTCCACCTCTTTCGAGATCTTTATTACGAACACAGTTTATAGAGATCACGGAGCACTGTAAGGTATTAAAAAAGAATAAGTAAATCGGACATTGACGCACATGATCAAGACAAAATTTGCCTTTCAATTCATTCTCTATACAAACTGACATCTGATTTTCTGAAAACAAACGTTAGTCTGATCATGTGGCTTCCGATATAGAATCAATCTAATCTTTTCTTGTACAAATAACATTTACAATGACATCTATAAATTAAACTATTCAGATCAGGAAAATGAAATCTTAAAAGTACCATTAAGGTGCAGTACAGGGTCCCCTACTCCCCCTTTGTGAAGCACTCGGCAGAGTCAGAGTTATTGGATCCTTCTTGTAGCATCAAGCATTTGACTCAAAATCTATGGAGGCGCAATTGTAAACATTACAATGCGCAAATATAGATATATTTACTTCATATAACAACTTGTATTCACCTTCTTTTTTTGCTTCAGTAACATGGATTGAACTTGGTTATGTATGAGTTGAGATAAAAGATGACGAAAGAACCATATGCTTTCAAATTATGAATGAAACCATCCTTCTTGGCATGCACTTGACCAAAAAACAAGAAGGGTAAACTAGGATGTTATATCGACAACAACCAAGTTCATCAAGCTCACACACCGAGCTGCAACCCTTGATGCATAAACAGATCAATCTGAAACACGTCTACAGAAAAGAAAAGACACCCACTCTATGACGCTCCCTTTGTATTCTTCAGCAAATACTAGTTGTATCAAACAAATAAAGATATAGATCACTTATGGAGGTATATTATCTATAAACCCTTACTGCCAGGGAGGTCAATCCAATGGAGAGAGAGTTCCACTTCACCACACTCTACATTCCTCAGTCTAAGGCATATATCTTGGGCAACCATCCCATCTGTCCACCTAATGCAGCTTTCTTCTGCCAAGCAGTTTTGCCTTGATGGTTGCACTCTCGAAACAACCGTGCCGGCTGGAAGACCATGCAAATCCATTCTCATCGCCTCCACAAATGCCTTTACGTCAAACTCTGCATCTCCCATTTTGTCATCTTTGCTGAACGTGTCATGATCATACACAGTCTGAATTCGGACAGAGATGATTAGTACATGAAAAAGGCAAGGTGGATGCAAGGAAGAACAAAGAATATGATCCTCCATCCATTCCATTTTGGTTTTCCATTTTCAAGACTCATTCCTTAATCAGACCAACAATTAACATATTTTTGAATTACATCCACCAATCAAGAGAACTCAATGAGTAGCTATTTTGATTGATGAAAAAGGTTTCTAAAAATTACGCACGTAGACAACATTATTTGTAGGCCCGATTAAAAGGTGCAACAAAATGGACAAAAAGTGGATTGAAGTACCTTGTATATCATTGTTTAAGCAATTTCCTCAACCATAGTGTCCTAATTCTTCATTTTAATCTATACATTTCACTACAATTTCAAACCTTAGCCTACATGGATTTCATGAAGGATTTTGAGCTTCATTGCAAGAAATATCATTTACAACCGACAATGAAAGATTGTGAAAGCCATGTGCAGCCCACTTAGACCTCGTTTAATCATAGTTTCCATAAATCACTATGCTTCAAGAAGCTTTTGTTGCAAACTACACCCGCCTATTTTTCCAAAATCATAAGCTTAAGAGATGGACTCCTAAGTGCGAACTCTTGCAGCATACAGGTGGACAATCTAGCTAACCTAACAAGGTGTACAAACTAAGGTATAATTTACTGCAAAATGACACGGTATAGAACATGAGTGAAAAAACTTGAACGAGTGAACCAGTTAGATGACCAATTGAATTCGATGCGGGAAACTCAATTCAAGATGCAAAGGCATTAATTAAACTAATATTAGTGCTCCATTTGTTTCAATGCATAACAATTTTTCATTGCTAATTTTGTACATGAAAAATCTTGCGTGTAAATGAATTACCAAACCTTAATTTGTTGGTGTTTGGGGTACATTTTAGAAAAATTATTATGGACTTCTGATACAAAATTCCCAAGCTTGCTCGCTCGTATATAAATTGCATTCCTGATATTGGACTTGGAAAACTAATGTGGAAGGAGTCTAGAGTCGGACTTTCTTCCTCTCTAGTCCTTTTCCTCTATAGGTGCAACAGCTATATATATTAACATGTATCTGTGTGTGTTTGTGTGATATATATATATACACACACATAAATATACGGGGCGGTTCTGAGGACCCCTAAAAAAACCTCAAACCCCCCCCCCCCCCCCCTCAAATTTCAATGATCCGAGCCGCTCAATATAATCAGAATGTGATTTTAAGGGTAACCGCGAGAAATTAAAAAAATTGCTCAAATCAAGCCCTTACCAGTTATTTTTTTTGCCAATTTCTCGCGGGCACCCTTAAAATCACGTTCTGAACATATTGAGCAGCTCGGATCATCAAAATTTGATCGGGAACTATGAGATTAAGATTTGGGGGGATTTTTTTAGAGGTTTTTTTGGGGTCCCCGAAACCGCCCCATATATATATATATGGGGCGGTTTTCGGGGACAACTAATTAGATACCTAAAAAAATACCTCATAGTTCCCAATCAATTTTTGATGATCAAAGTCAATTAATATGATCAAAACGTGATTTTAATGGTACCCTATATAATAGGGAGAGAGAGAGATGATGATGATGATTAGGTGTGAGCCCGTGAGGTAAAGAAAGGGAGAGAGAGAGATTGTTTCAATTTGTGGGTTTATGATAGTTAATTGAAGCAGCAAATTAACAAAATGGAAATAGAATGATAGGAGGGAGAAGGATAGATAAGTAGTAAAATGACTTTCAGTGATAAGATTGGTAAGTGTAGTGGGCCAAACTATACGACTCGGATCACCTTGGCCAATTTAGCAACAAACGCACCTCCCTACCTCGGCATGGGGCTAGCCAGGGCTCTACTGATGAACGGGAGACACCTTCTCGTGCCCGTCGTTTGACTCGACTAGTCACTGAACTCCTAGGCTCGGCCATAACCAGGCTCGGACAGAAGGCGTCTTCCTCATCAACCGTCTCCAACAGTTGTATAGCTGGTGCCGAGCCAACCAGGCTCGGCCATGCTCGGTGGGTCAATGCTCTCACGTGCGGGAAATTGACTTGCCCCGTAGTGATGTACATGATGTCACCCTCAGCGGTTATGCCAAAGGATAATGATAAGGGCACATGGGGTGCCAGCTCATTCCTAAAAACGGTTATCACATCCTATCCCTGACGTCATAGTGACATCAGCTGACATTTGCCAGGTACAAGTTCGAAACTTGTAGGGCAAGCAATAGATTCTCTATAAAAACGCAGTGATGGCAACCCTAAAGAGGTACATTTTCACTCACTCTCAAAACTCTAGTGCTTTGCCATTCCTCCGCACTTGCTTACTCTCTTGCCGGAGCTCCTCCGGTTCGGTCTTTTAACCGTGTGTTGCTTGTGTAGGCTAGGGTAAAGAGCTAGGATCCCATCTGCTTACACAGACCCACCGAAGAGGAGTCCCAAACGTGATCAGCAGCCCCACAGTAAGATTGGAAAAATTGCTAGTCTATTTTTGTGACTCATGTAAAACTTGTTACTTTTCATGTTACATTTAAAAAGAAGAAGAAGAAGAAGAAGATGATGCGTGTGTTATCTTATGTATAACTAAGTACTTTTATAGTCTTTTGTACACATGCCTTAGCCTAATGTGTAATTACGAATTTATAGAGGTGGACGGTGTAATAAGAACTAAAATTGTGATAAGAATGCTTGGTTGGGATGACACCTAGTGTGTCCGCTTCATGGATCAAGTCAGGAGAAGATTTCTCCTTCACATACTAATGAGTTTCTCATTTAGTTCCATTCACTTTGGGCATTTAGGAAACATAGAACACTGAGCTCAAACAAACTTGACGTGGTGCCGTGAAAATCATCTTTTATTAGTAACAATCGTTATTTGTACTTCATTGAATCATGTGGTTGTTTGATCTAAAAGAAAAAGAAATAAAGAATAAATGAAATCTTTTGTACGTACTGTACAAGTTAAAGTAGTTTATCTTGCTAATTTAAGTTGTTTAAGGGAAAGAATAATTAGTAGTAGTAACATCAATTATTTACTGCTGAAATCAAGTGACTAGTTGCTGGAAAATCAGTCCTACGACTACGAGTTGGGAATGTTGATTAGGTGCTAAAACAATTATTTCAAGTGCTGAAAAAAGCAATTATTTCAAGTGCTGAAACTATTCAGCAGATGCTAGAGAACCAATTTTGTATGTTGAAACTCTGTTTTGAAGTGCTGATATGTGACTTCGTTGCTAAAAAAATATGATGGACATGCATCTGAATATGGTGTTTAGGATGGGAAATTAATCATCTCATATCTAGCATGTATTTCCATGCATCAATTACGTTATAAATTGTGATCACTCATTTGCATCACCGTGTGGATCATGCTAGGTTTCGAGAGGTCTATGCCCACTTCAGCTCCACCTCAATTATATCAATCGGAACTAAAATGATTTGCTTGGAATTTTTAAAAGTACTCTCTTTTTATGAACTGTGATTTGATTGGTTGGAACACTACAGATCGAGAATATTTGTGAAATGTGTTTTGAGATTCATGCTACGACAGCCTTGTTGCCCCTCTCCTGGGAAAATGTAGGAGTATTTGCCCAATTGGGCTTATAGTTATATATTATTATGGGCTCGCATATGGGATATGTGAATGTCTCTCTACCATCAGGAATTATACTGAATGGCCCCTGGTTTCGCCACTGCACTTATTTGTGTTGATCCTCAGGGTAACGTTACCGTGGAAACTTTGTTTAGAGGTAAACAAGCCTTGGCTATATGGGATGACTTGACGGACACCATGGTGGTCTTTGCAGAATACTTTTACTGAAAGAGTTAATCAATTTAAACCTGATCCATAAGTGTTTTGTTCGTTCTTATTTATATGATTCAATTGTACTCACTGAGCCTGTGGTTAGCTCATGCATACAATGCATTACTCTTCCAGGTGTCCGAGAATAGAGGTGGTCCACTGTACAGCTGTCGTCGTTGTCGGCGTGTCTTTTGTGAGCAAGGCTCATTGTACCTTAGTGTATTTTCTTTTGAGCGCGGTTTTGTACTCTATTGTACATATGGTGTGGGTTGTGGCCCAAGGTGAACGCTAATGTTGGTGACTTTTGTACTAAGTTGTAGACTTCATCTTTTATTTATATTATACAAGTGGTTTGGTTTGACTTATGGTCAGGCGATTGTTTCAGTTTTATTGTGAGGTGATTAAGTACTGCCACAAAACATTCTAGGGACGGTACAATTAAGCTACCCGGTTTGGGGCGTAACACCTCTTATAATTTTACATTGTTTAAATAGGAAATAAGCTTCTGGAATTGTGAAAATATATCGCCTCATGTATACCCCTAGAAGGATTCATGTTGTACTGAACAATAAACTTACCAGCTTGATTGGAAGATTAGGATCTGAAATTGAAAGAGTTAAATCTTCATTCCATACAGGGTTGACATCCTTCCTTATAACATGA
This sequence comes from Rhododendron kiyosumense, assembly GCA_019656275.1. NCBI lineage: Eukaryota > Viridiplantae > Streptophyta > Magnoliopsida > Ericales > Ericaceae > Rhododendron > Rhododendron kiyosumense. Next base: position 38,656 of record BPLS01000170.1, on the reverse strand, counting down.
GTCTTCAATTTCTGTAATAAAAATGTGTTTACATCCAACATTTGCAAATCAAGTAACATGGTATAACCTTAAGTATCATAATAAGAAGCATCAAAAAGGAAAGAAAAACTATTAGATCTGACTGTGTGGCAATAACTTACAAAGCATATGCGATTATCAGGAAAATTAAAACTAAATAAAATAAGGAACCATTTATTATGATGATCGCTCTGATCATCAAGTTTCAGGATGGCCTTTATAATATCCAAATGGAAACAAATGTTAAGAATTGCATTTTCAACGAGGGCGGAGTATGGGCTAAAACCAAGGGATGAGCAAAAATAGGTACATACTAATACTATTACAAGTTGGAAATCCAAAATATTGTTGTTAGATTTTTTCCACATTCGTTAATTATAACCTCCAAAACAAGTATCTGTGATTTCTCTTTCCCTACTATCTTTTTCTCAAGAACTTGTTTGGGGAATGCTGACATTGAGAGAGAGAGAGAGAGAGAGAGAGAGAGAGAGAGAGAGAGAGAATCTCAAGCCTAAGCTTTGATAACAAAATGATGCAGCACATGGAGTGATGAGAAGAGAGATAAAGATTGGCTACAGAACTAACACAAGGCCACAACCTTGAACTCCATTCTCATTAATGAAACTCCAACGATTACAAGGACCAAAAGCTAAGAGACTAACTGGAAGGGAAACATATATTACTAATTCGAAGAGGAAATAATCATTATCCTTGGTTTCTAGTTATCTAAAAATTAAAGCAAACAAAACATAAGAATATTTTAATACGATACTATTACATGATAATCCTAACCAATCATTATATACATAAAGCATCAAATACTTTCCCAAAGTTAGGATACCTCTTCGTTGTCCCCACCCAACTAAGGTAACATGGTACCATCATGGACTCGTGGCTTGAAGAATTGTCCTACAATATTCGTGGACTCAGAACCTAAGAAGCATGGATATGGATACGGGATATAGATACGTGAATACGTGATTTTTCCAAAAAGTATGATACGACACATTGGGGATACGTTGAATATAAAATTAATTTTTCCAAAAATTATTTGTATCCCCTTCATTAGGTTGTGAGGATGAGGAAATAGAACTACCTGTACCAGCAGAATCCAATCATACTGTTATAGAAAAAAAAATCCCCTAAAATCATATTAAAAATCAGATTATACTGTTAAAAAAAAAAAAACCCTAAAACAGACAAGAGAGAGATGAGAGAGAGAGAGACGAGAGAGATATACATTTCCGTATAGGTATATATATGCCTATATATACTGTTACACAATGAGAGAGATGAGAGATGAGAGAGAAAAAGAAGATGAGAGAGAGAGACAAGAGAGAGACGAGAGAGAAACACTCACGGTCGTCATCGTTGTTGAGAGACGAGTGAGAGATATCGTCGTCTTTTTCCTGCCTTTCATTCTTCTCTGTTTTTGACTTGTCCAGGTAGGGGAAATAAATATAAAGTCCTAATTGCAATTTTGACCCATATATTTTAAGTAATAACATTTTTAACCCCACGTGTATCCAAAACGTATCCGAGCGTATCCAAAACGTATCGGGGTACCAAAAATTAAATCTAAAAACAGGATACTCTAAAACGTATCGGATATGTATCCGAAACGTATCTGAGCGTATCCGCATCCGATACGCGTACGGTATGTGATACAAAGGCTAAAAAAGAGTATCCGTGCTTCATAGCTCGGAACTTCTAAGTTGTTTCAAAACTCACAATAAGACTAGGGGTGAAAAGATAATGAGCTATGCAGCGCAGCACCGACATGAACATGTGACATGACACGAAAACACAAACGTTGTGACAGAGATTTCAAAGAATCAAGGACACGTTGGGGACATATTACCAAAAAAAATAATAATAATTCATGTATTTTTAATTGTAGACTAGTGGTCTACAGTAGAATTATGAATGGTGCAGAAATAATGCTCTAATTACAGTGGAAATACAACGGATATTTGCAACAACATGTTGCATCTTTCAAATTTGTCATTACATCATTCAGAAAAAACTATCTGAACAAAAACTGTTTCATTATTAACATGTGTGATGTGTCTTAGAAATCTGTTCATCATCTATCATACAGAAGACAAACTTTCCTTCACTTCAACTAGATACTATCATTTCGTTTGATAATCCCATTGTGTCCTGCAAGTGTGCATATAGTGTATCAAGATTTAAGAGTGTCCTAGAGGCATAGATAAACAATTGGAAAAACATTGGATGATTTTGATTTGAGTATCAAACACATATCCGAAGTGTGTAGAGTGCTGGGTTCTCAGAGTCTAACAACAATAAGTGACCTCTGGTGAAGTGTCTGGGCATTATAGCTCATAAGGATGCTATTGGGGAACTCGTTAGAGTGTTGATGTTGCTCATAGGGGTATTCTTGTAATTGTCATCTTGTCATATTTTTATATAAAAACTTGTGGGGTTGCAGAGGTTAATTAAGTTTCCTAAAACCCATTTCCCTCGTCCCTGTTTTTCTCTCTTCTTCTCTCTGCGACTAAAGCTTAGCTTCGTATTTTTCAAATCAACTCCAAAAGTTGTGTATAAGCCCGGGGGCCCTCTCCACTCATAGCAAATTGGTTTTGAATTGGATGTTTACTAGTAACTACACTAAATAAAGCGTAGTGAGCAATGTAATTGCTTCTGGTGGCACTCATCTTCTTAGGTCCACAAGCTAGAAAGCTAAAGGTGTGAGATTCAACCTATTTTGTACTAATCTCTAATGGTAATAATGAAAGACGGCACCAAATAATGTTGTAAGGAGCGATTTAAATTGTATAGCATACTTATTACTTCAACCTGATATTACAGTGCTCTGTTATTATATGGGGCATGGATGGGAAAATACATGCTAAGATGAAGGAAGTGCTGCAAGAAAGGGTAAAAAAGAAACATTGAAAGGGTTGGAAGACATGTCAAGAAATGGTTGCCCACAAAGGACTCAAGATTACATAAGTACCTTCAAGGAAGGATTTTCTTTTTAAGGAAATGGATAAAGTTCGGAGTAAAGGATATAGAGATGTACTATGTCAGAAGAAGAGATTGAAAAATTGATAAGGGAAATGTCTGATGTAGGGCAGTTAGGCTAGTGTTAGCCTCTTACTTCTCCAGTATTGTAAGGGGAAAATATCGATAACACTTGGAGAATGCATATGGACTATATTGTTTAACCAATGTACACAAAAATGCATTTAGGACTTACATGCGGCATAAATAAATCTCCTGGCATGCGGTTTGAGCACACGAATGCACCTCAACCTGATAAAGTTTGACGAATGTAGTTCTCACAGTCACACCTCATTTGAGAAGGTTTATATCATCAACCTCTGAAGACTTCCTAATCTACAACAAAACTTCCAAGGACTTCTAATATGAGATCTTTGTGTATTTTTTATGTTCAGTTTTATATAATACTGATCACATAATGGCGTACTACAAATCCAAATTCCCATTTGAAAAAATTAGTAAACAAAAATTCTATGGCAATCTCAATCCAGGTTTTGGGTGTTCAACAATATTCACCCACCTGAGAGGGGTAAACAAACCTTGCGTTTGCATTGTAGAATTAGTGGAGTTCACTAAATAAAGTGAGGGCTTCATAGTCTCCCATCACAAAGGAGGGTATTTTTCACCAATTTGCCAGGTGGGTGAATATACTTTTTTTTTTTTTCACGATTTAGCTGTCGAGGATTAAACCCTGGATATGTCCTCAGAGGATGTTCCAAATTAGTAGTTATCAATTTTCTTTTCTAATAACTTACCCAAAGTTGTTCTGGCACAAATGGATTAGTAACCAAATATGCATCCCGTGTCATTTGATTTTCTTTCCTTTCTAGGCTTCCTACCAAAGGACTAGATCCGCTATATCATCCAACTTCCAATCAAGATTTCATTACTCATTCATGTATAAATGGAAAAAGTGAGAATTGACATCAATCAAGTAACTGCACATGAAATCGCTTACTATTAATGCATAGCTTACCCAATTATTATAAGAATTCAATCAATCAATTGATACCTTCATGCTGGAGAAAAAAAAAACACTTTGGCGTTTGAAATGGAGGCCATCAAAACGGTACCAATCTACCATCAAAAAACACTAAGATGCATGCAAACCATGAAAACAGAATAACCATCGAGCAAATCAACAAACACGAAACAAACCCACAAAATGGGGATTATCAGGTCTTTACTGATACAAGGTGATTAATCGGGGGGAAAACAAAGCCGACACCAATTCCTGCATGTGTAAATAAATACAATATACCTGTTTACCCATTTTGACGACGGCATAAGGATCGCTGCTACGGACGTCACGCACGGCGAGGTTGATACCGCGCTTGACTCGAATTCTGAGAAGACCCAACAAATTGTCCATCACCCACGTACTTGCTTCTAATCTCTACCCCCTCTCCCTTTTATTTATAACCACCACACCTTAACCACACAACAATTGCCACAATCCCAAATCCAATCCCAGTTTTCTAAGTCAAACAAGCGCATCGAAAGTAAACGTACTTGGGTCCCACCTGCTTCGTTCCTACATTGTTTGTTTGAATAAATGGTGACGTGATTCAGGCAGATCTACTTCTCGAACCCGTTGCGAATTAAGATTCAGTTTTACATGCACTGGGCTTGCTTAATTGCAAAATTGAAGAGAGGTAGAAAGGGTGATGCGTGGGGGTGGGGTGAGGGGAGGGAGAGGAGGTGAATAAAATGGTTACACCTATGTGGATTGTGAGAGCGTTCCGGTTACTTTCAGAAAAATTATTTTCAGAAAAATTATGGGAAAATTACCGGTCAGACGTGTTGACGGGGAAAAATTCGAATATCATGGTCTTGAGTCTTCAAACTACCACCTGCATGATAAGAGGAAAAATATTGACAAATACATTGTGTGTCCACTTGAAATATTTATTTTACCCTCCTTTATATATCACTTATAAGTCCTAACATTCATTCCTCCCCCAATCTCCCATTCATTCCCCACACCGGGTGACAACGGCGACTCCTCTTCTCACTCGGTCTCTCTTGACTCCTCACACCAGGTGACAACGACTGCTCTCTCTCTCAGCGACGGCAACGGCGACGGCGACGGCAACGGCGACGACAACTCCTCTCTCAGTCGGTCTCTCACTCTGGTATCTCTGTCTCTGTCTCTCTTTCTTGCTCGCTCTAGTATTTTTCTCTCACACACACACATACAGAAAAGACACTCAATCGAAGATAGGTTAAGAATCTACAACTTTCCAATTTTACTTATGGTTGTTCTTATTTAGCATATATAAATTGATAGATAGAGTGAATGTGGACCATTGAACCCTAGTTTTTGATTGTTCAACACAAGATCTGGCTCACATTGGTTATTATTGGCATGCTCTTGTTTGGCATGTGACAAATGTTTACCGACAACAGTTGTATTGGTAGAGTGCTGGTTAAATCAGTTTGTTGTCCCTTTGTCGTTTTCATTTTTGTTGATTGTTTGGTCTGTTTGATTACATGACTTGGTATATAGAGAACATGTAGTTTAGTCTATACAAATATTTCACTTGGCACTGCTATCCTGTTAGAATAACTTTGGCAGACAAATCTTTTAAGTTAAATAGGTATCTTTTGTGTATGTTTGGACTCTACAGAATAAGATTATTGATGTTTTGTTTGAACCATCTCATGTAATGTAATTCTTATAATCATTGAAACAAAGTCACATATTCAATGCACTTGTTATTTATGTTATATGATAGTTACATATTTTGGTTTTGGTTAGAGTAGGCATGGAATCTAAGACAAGGAACATTAAATTTGTGGGTGCTATGTAATCATATTAGCATTAAAATGTAAAATTTGCAGTAAACCAGGCCAACACCTCTGACCCGTAATTTTCCATTTAGTTATCCTCTTAATCCAAATTGATTTGTAGATGAAGTGTAACATATGATTTCAAGAGTTTAGTGGTTTAATCTTTTTGATTAAATGACGTGGTTGTTACAGGATTGTAGTTACTCCATACAAATATTTGACTTTCTACCGCTGTTATGTGTGATTTACAGATTACCTCTTTCTGACAAGTGTTGTGGGTGTAGGTTAGAGGGTTATATGGGTATATGTTCTTATTTATTTGGACTCGTCGGACAATTGAATTTCCCCTGTATCATGTAATTGAGTATGAATCGCGTAATGCTTTGGTTGATGTGCAGCCATGTCGACGACTCCTCGGAAGTTGATGTGTTTTGGTTATTCGGGTAGTGAGCGCATGGCAAATGCGGATGGTAACTTGGGGAAGTATATGGGTGGTGTATCTGGAGCCACAATTATTAAAGGGGGCATATCGTTTAAGGAGTTAGTTATCAAAGTTTGCTTTCGCATGGATATTGTAACGCCCCTAATTTTAGGTACGTTAATGAAATAATTTATTACAGAAATACGCGAGTCACTGCTCATTATTACAAAACGGCTCTCATAGGAGCATTTGAAATTCAAAAGAAAACAAAAAGGGAACTAAGAAGTCCTATTCTACGGCTCCTCTTGTTCCTCCAACCTAGCGAGTTCTTCGGCTTCGTACGCCTCCAAGGTGAATAGATCGCCCTGTTCGTCTATCAAATCTGACATATTATACCGGCATCGCCACCCATATAATATGCCAAGGTCACCAAAAAGGCAACACCATGAGCTACGAAAGCTCAATAGCATATCCTACTTACTAGCATCGATTTCCACATGATAAGTACGTAAGCAGGGAAATAAAGACAATAATGATATCATGTTCACATTCGCTTGTAACTACCGTTGGCGTTTGACTCATCGTTAACCTTTTCATTGTTACCCTTTTTCAAAAACACCTTTTTAACTCACCCAACCTCGATTCCGCCTTTCCGGGCTCTCAAGTATCCTCCCAATGGTTCCGCCGCACCAGGTTCCCATTGGCACACATTGCATTGGTTCCGTAACGCGGATAACCAAGCCATACACACCCAACCTCGATTCCGCCGTTCCGGTCTCTCGAGTATCCTCACAATGGTTCCGCCGCACCGGGTTCCCATTGGCACACACACACACTTACGTAATACTCTTGAAATAGTCATTACGTAGTTTCGAAGATATTTTCCAACCCGAAAAACACAACAACCTTGTTAAACACACCCTAGGTGCCATGTTTCTACTTTCTTGGTTTTCGTGTCACGTTCTCATGCAAGACTCCGCGTGTGGGACTTTTTCATACAACATGCATTCATTCCAACTTCGACATAGTATAATAAGAACATCTAAGTCACGTAGCATGCTTGAATACTATAAACAACATAATCATGCATTTTTACTTTTCAAATAACGATCAAAGTCACTTTTAAGCTTTAAGAAAGTAAGTAGCGGTTCACATAGTAAGATTACAACTACTTTACAAAAATAAAGTAAGCTTTTGAAAAGTTAGTAAGGATCACTACCGTTCTCCTAGGCGGTGGTTTGGACGTCGGTTGAATTTCGGCAGCGTAACGGCCCTCCGATTGCTTCGAAAGGAAAAGTTTTGGAATATTTTTCCTAGAAACAACTTCCTAACTACTACTACACTACTTTTAGGATCTTTGGGTGGTTTTGGAAGTGATTTGGTGGTTTCGCTCAAGAACTCACAAGAACAAAGAGAGTTTTGAACTTAGAACAAAGAAACTTGGAATTCTAGAGAGAAGGAGGAGCTAATTGCTTTGAGGTGTGATTTTCAAGTGAAGAGTGGCTCTCTATTTATAGGCAAAGGATGCCCCCTCCCCCAAGATGGCCGGCCCCCTCTCTCTCTCCATTCCCCAATTTTTAAATCAAATCAAATCCAACTTTTATGGAAAAATCAAAGGAAAATCTTAGGTTTGCATGGCTATGGTGTACCTTGGTGAGATTCTTAAATCAAATGGATGGTTGAGATGGGAATGGTACATGATCAAAGGGTTGAGAAGTTGCAAGGTGTTCAAAGAAGTACACTAGGGTTAAGATTTGCTTTGGAAGAAAATAAATCTCCAAGATTGGAAGTACCAAAGGTGATCAAATGTCAAGATTCAAATCAAATCTCCCACCTTCTCTCCTTCCTCTCTCTCTCCTCTCCCTCCTCTCTCTCTCTCGGCCTCTCTCTCTCGGCTCTCTCTCTCTCTCTCTTGCAAGGTACAATATATATATATATACATGCATATATGTGTCATACAATGGAAGAAAATCAAGTAAAGAAATAGTTTCTTGGTACTTTTGAAATCCAAGGTAGATTCAAGGCTAGGATTTTCCTTACCAACTCATAAATAAACCTAGGGTACTTTAGGTAATATAATATGCAACTAGGTACTAATATATATATATATATATATATATATATATATATACACAATGGTGGTTGAAATCCCAATAAAGAATAATAAAAGGGTACTTTAGTAACTATGCACTTTTGATTAAAATAATAGTACTTTCCCATGTGATTAAAGAATATGATTAATTTAATGATCCAATAGTACTTTAAAAGATTTACTCTATTGACCAATGGATAAAACTTCCCCTAACATCTATTATCCAATGGATAATAGCTATTAGGCCACATTAAATAATAAAATAATCAAAAAGTACATTAAAGTAAGTATACTTTTTAATATAAACAAATGGGATTCTATTACCCAATGGATAATAGTTTCCCTAACCATTATTGTCCAATGGACAAAGAAATAAACTAATTTGATTAAAAGAAAATGAATATTAAAATTTAAAGTCTAGGGTTCAAAAGGGTCAAAAGTTCCAACGAGGGGCAAAACGGTCATTTTGCCAAGACTAGGTAACTTTTCAGTTTAGTTACTCTAACCGGATGGTTAGATGCTAACTAGGCTTGCTAAGTAGGACTAAAGTGCAAGAAATGAAACTTGAGGAGCCAAAGTGCAATTATAACAATTTACAAGAATTAAAGTAATTTAAGCAATTAAAATTAATAACTCTAATAATAAAAATAACTTTTTATTCATCGAAATTCAGAGTTATTACAGATATGAGCTCCTATGGGAAGTCATTATTTTATAGTACAAGTAGGGACAAGTCGAAGCATTTGCGTGTGAGGGATGCAAATGGAATTGTTGTTGCCTCTGACTTTGGAGTTTGTTGAATGTAATGGATTAGGACATTGTCATATTATAATGGTTGTGGCTCAGCTACCTAAGATGACGAAAATTTAGTTGTATTTCAGTCATATAACCACCTGAAAATGTATGTATGGACTGGGACCCGAACACATTTTCACATTTTTTCGCATGAAAATGTATAGTCGAATAGATTTTCATTGCATATATTACTTGATGTTATATTGAAAATTGCCATCTCCCATTCAATATAATAAAGTCTGTTTGATATTTTGACGTTCCTGGAAACCTGTATGACTTGATCTATCTCAATAAACGTAATGATATTTTTCAAAACAATTGGTCGAAGTGCTTTGAGTTTGAACAGTGTATTGTAAAAATGTGAAGTCAGGATTTCCATTGATTGGTTAGGAATGAAAGTCATTATGTGGTCCAGATCTTGGCATCTATTGCAGGACCATCTAATGCAGGAGCATTGGATTCCAATAATTTTTGAAGTATTTGGCATTGACATCTTGATGACTATTTTGAATACCCTTTGAACCCAAAGATGCGATAAACACCCATTATTGTTAGAAAAATGTGACGCGAGTATGAATGCCGACTTAAACAATATGAACCTCTAACATTCGACTGCTGAACTTTGAACAATCCAATTTCACGTTGCCAAGTAATTGCCATGGCAATTGATACTCAATTGTTGCAAAGCGCCTTGCATCTCCCAGCTACTGAATTGGCTGGAAGACGACATTCCTCGAACCCTATATAAGTTGGTTTATTTCAATAAAAGTAATGGTCTTTTTAAATATAACATACGGACGTGCCCTTTTTTTGCCCAAAGAAGGTTGGTTCAAGTTGACCAGGAGATAACCTTCCTCGAACCCTATATTACTTAGTCTGTTTCAATACATGTAATGATCTTTTTAAATATAACATAAAGTCTTATTGATTTTATGATGTGCTCTTTTTTTGCCCAAAGAAGGTTGGTTCAAGTTGACTCAGAGATGACATTCATCGAACTCTATTTAACTTGGTCTATTTGAATACATGTAATGGTCTTTCTAAATATAACATAAAGTCTTTTTGATTTTATAACATGCTCTTTTCTTCCCCAAAGCAGGTTGGTCAAGTTGACTCGGAGATGACATTCGTCGAATTCTATTTGACTTGGTCTATTTCAATAAATGTAATGGTCATTTTCAATATAACATAAAGTTTGTTTCATTTTTTGACGTGCCCTTTTTTCCTCAAAGAAGATTAGTTCAGTTTGAATGGGAGATGATATTTACTGAACAAGATATCACTTGGTCTTTATCAACAAAAGTAATGGTCTATTTCAATATAATAAAAAGTCTTTTTCATGAATTGACTTGGCCTTTTTGGCCTAGGAAAGGTTGAGGTTCAGTTGATTAGATTTCTCGAACCCTATATGACTTGGTCTTTTTCAATTAACGTGATGGTCATTTTGAATATAACATAAAGTCTGTTTCATATTATGATGTGCTCTTTTTTTGCTGAAAGAAGGTTGATTCAGTAATATGGCAAACTTTTAACAGAAACTGTCCAGGTTGGGTAAAATCACCTTTGAACACAAACTGTCCAGTTTCTCCTCATCTTGTTAAAATGCAATAGGAAATGTGTTCTTGTAACGACCCTGATTTTTGGTCGTTAAAAATTCCGTTAAATATTTGAATTTTATTGTTATTACTTGGATTTACCTTTTAATTTCCAAAGTTTGTCATAATTACGTTTTTGCCCCTTGAAAAATTATTTCTTGACGCTTTAGTCCGCTTAGCAAGCCTAACTAGCTTTTAACCATCCGGTTGGAGAAACTAAGCTAGGAAGCTATCTAGTTACTTTTCGCTAACCGCAAAATGACCGTTTTGCCCCTCATGAACCATTTGAACCTTTTGAACCCTAGACTAAGAATTTAATATTCTTTTCCATTTAATTATTTTGGTTTTAATCTTTGTCCATTGGACAATAATGGTTAGGGAAACTATTGTCCATTGGATAATAGAACCCCAATTGTTTATATTAAATGCCTACTTGATTAAAGTACTAAGAATAGTAAAAAGTAACTTTTTGATTACTTTAAAGTACCTTTTTGAATATTTTAATATTAAAAGTTCCCTAGTAACTATTGTCCATTGGACAATAAGAACTAGGAGGATTATTATCCTTTGGGTAATAAGTTTACTCTTCAACATAGTACACGGGATTATTAATTTAATCTTTCTTTTTTTAACCCCATGTGCCAAAGTACCAATTATTTTAATATAAAAGTTACCTAATAACTATTGTCCAATGGACAATAGAAGTTAGGAGATTTATTACCCATTGGGTAATAGGTTGTTCTTCCACCCAAGCACATGGGTTATTAAATTAGTATCCCCATGTGTCAAATACCCATTATTTTAATTGGAAAGTATTTAGTAGCCTTTAAACCCTAAGATTTCATAAGTACCCTTTTATCTTATTTTATTGGGATTTTGATCTTCCTAGATCATTTGGTACATATGTATATATATTAATCTAGTACTTGGTGATTTTTTATTGATTAGTTTAATGGGAAAATCTTGCCCTTTTAAAATCCCTTTGATCTCTTGTACAAAACATCCATTAGTTTAATTGTTTACTTGCATATATATATATATGTATATATGTGTACCTTGTGAAAGCAAGAGAGGAGAGAGAGAGAGAGAGAGAGAGAGAGAGAGAGAGAGAGAGGAAGGAAAGAGGAAGGAAGGAGATTGGTTGTACCTTGGCATTGATCTTCCTTGTACCTTCATATCTTGGTGTATATATCTTCCTAGCTAAATCTAACTTCCTTTGTACCAAGTATCCAATTGTTTAACACCAAATCTTGTACCAATATCTTTCTTGCCCACCAAGGATCAATCCTAGCCATCCAATTGATCCAAGATCAAATCTTGGTACAAAAATAGCCATGCAAGCCTAGGATTGCCTTTGATCTTCCATGATCTCTTGCCAAGTGTCAAGGTGAGACATAGAGAGAGAGAGAGAGAGGAGAGGGCCAAGCTCTTGCCTATAAATAAAAGGCCATTCTCATGCTTTGAACTCACACCTCAAAGCATTTGCTCTTCCTTCTCTCTAGAAATCTCGGATTCCAGTCCCAGGCAGCGTACTGCCCTTCGGAAATCCCCATTTTTCTCCTGCTTAGAGTAGTTTTTAGGGTCAACTTCCTTCTGGAAAGTTTTAGAGCACTTCGAAACCTTGAAGTTAGGCTCAAGAATCACCCCAATCGGTTAAGAAATGACCAAGATATTGGCATCCGAAGTTCAGTGAAAATTCTGGATTTTCATTTCCAGACAGCTCACTGTCCCTTCTTTCATCCCCATTTTTCTCCAACCTAAAGTCGTTTCTAGGATTAACTTCCTTCACGAAAGTTATAGAGAATTTCTTGAGCTTCGTTCTCGACCCAAGAACAACTCTATTCGGCCAAAGATTGACCGAGTTACTGCCGTCTGAAGTTCGGTCCAGATTTGGAACTTTCACCGCCCGTAGGACCTTCCAACTAGCTTATTCGGCCACGACTAGTTTCGGATCAAGGTAGATTAATCTTTACACATTCTCCCTAGTATAACTTTTGTTATTTTAGTTTATGATAAGGTTATCTATTGCTATTGATGACAATATTCGAAAGGTGTTCTTTTGAATTAATGAAAAGGATGGGGAGTATGTTGAACTCGTCAACTTATGTTTTGAGCATGATTAGATGATCTTGCTAGTTTGATTTCAAGCATGATTTGTGATTACGTATGTGATATGTCCTACCACGGAGTCTTTGCATGTAACGAGACACGAGAACCGAGAAAGTAGAAACGTAATACCTAGGGTGTGGATAATGATAAGATGTGTTTTGAAACCACGATGTGGCCGGACTTGGTAGCCCGTCGTGTGGATTGTGAAAACCGCAACGTGGCCGGACTTGGTAGCCCGTTGTGTGAATGAAAACTCGTAATGTGGCCGGACTTGGTAGCCCATTGCGTGGGTTGTGAAAACCACAATGTGGCCGGACTTGGTAGCCCGTTGTGAAGATTGCCAATAGGGCCGGACGTGGTAGCCTTATTGGTAATAGGGCTTGGTTATCCGTGGAGAGGAGCCAATGCAAGTTTTGTGTGTGCCAATGGGAACCCGGTGCGGCGGAACTATTGTGAGGATACTCGGGAACCCGGAACGGCGGAACCGAGGTTGGGTGTGTATGGCTTGGTTATCCGCGGTACGGAGCCAATGCAAATGATTTTGAAAAAGGTTGATTTGAAACGTGAAAATGTTGACACGGTCTACGATGGGTTACGTAGGAGAAACAAAGAGAAACTTGGACACCAACGTTAGATCGAGAATGTGGATGTTTTATCGTTATTAGTTTGATTCCTATGATCGTTTGTTTGTAAGTTATGGGTTAGCGGGTATGGAATTACTTTACTGAGCGTTGTAGCTCACGGTGTTGCCTTGTGGTGACCCTGGCATATTATATTGGTGGCGATGCCGGTATAATGTGTCAGACCTTGTAGATGATCAAGATGAACAGTTCACATGGAGGCGTTCGGAGCTGAGGAGCTGGCTAGGATGGAGAAGCAAGAGAAGCTGTAGATAGGAAACCCTAGTTATTCCTCTCTGTTGTAATATTGAACTCCTGTGGGGGTTTTTGTTGTAATAAGAGCAGTGACTCTCTTTATTTTCTAAAATAAAATGTCCTTTTAACGTACCCTAATTTTGGGGGCGTTACAGTTCTGTACTTTAGTTTTGAGTGATTGAAATTGGGAATGAAAGCTAACTTGTAGAAGAATGCTTAATTTGGTGCCAAAACCATAAATTTTGGAATTTCGAACAGTAGCAGAAATGCGTTCAAAATGGACAGAAAGAGAGAGAGAGAAAGACTTGGTCTGTTTCGATTTTGAACTGCTCTGGGTTTGTACGTATTGTGTTTTGAGAGAGAGAATGAGAATGAGAAGGAGAAGGGAAAGGGTTTTGATCTTACGATGCCGTTTTATATTAAGGGCAAAATTGTCCCCACTGTTTCACCGGTGTTATGGTTACCATGTATTGGTGATTAAAACAGATGGTACCATGTATTGGTAGTTTCAGAACTGTAGACCATGAAAGTGGTGAATATTGGCTTCGTCCTCCATTGACCGATAATTTTCCCAAAAATTTTCCACGCTTTATAATGGACTTATTTGTATGGATGATCCCCAAAGTATTTTTGAAATGTCAATTTAGTCCCCAATATACAAATCGTGTCTATTACTTCCTCAATGTTTTCAATGCGTGTTTAAATGATCCTCAGATCTAACTCCGTCCAAATTAGCCTTTAAAGACAAGGGTATTTGAGGAACTTCACTAAAATATTTTCAAATTTTTTTATCCGCAAACAAATGGGAAATTCTATTCACACCCCTCCTCTCTCTAGCTCACCACCCTCACTCCGAACCCATCTCTATATCCCCCAAATCACCAATGACCAAACCTACATTTATAACCCACCTCCCATCACCGATTTGACTCAGAGAAGAAGCATTCAAAATCATTCTCTCCGTTTGCTCCCACAAGTAACCCATGGCCACAACCATCGCACGGCGTCAAATCGAACGCGAATGAATCGACTGAAGAAGCAAAGATCAGACCTTGAGTTGCTGGAGGAAGAGTGGGCTTGGAACCTGTAGTTGATCTTCAACCCTCGATCGAGAAAGCTTACGGAGCCGTTTTCGTAGCCGACGATGATCTTCCCCTTGCCGCTAGAGCAGCAAGTGACGTTGTCGGGGATTGAGCATTTTCCGGCGAATTTCTCCTCGAAAAACTCGAATTTCCTCCATTGGTACATCCCTACTGTATCAATCAAGGTATTCAAATCGTGCAAGTGTAAACAAAAACAAAAGTCATCCTCTTCTTTCTAACAAAATAAA
The DNA here is from genome assembly GCA_019656275.1 of Rhododendron kiyosumense. Classification (NCBI taxonomy): domain Eukaryota; kingdom Viridiplantae; phylum Streptophyta; class Magnoliopsida; order Ericales; family Ericaceae; genus Rhododendron; species Rhododendron kiyosumense. Next base: position 23,598 of record BPLS01000170.1, on the reverse strand, counting down.
AGTTTAGCTTAATGTAATTACCAAATAGAAAAATAAAATAGAAATTGTGAAAGGTAAAATGAAACTGGTTGTAGGAAGAGAGAGAATAAGAGAGCAGAGTTGGGTGAAAAAACAGTGGTGTGTTGTTAAATTAACCTCCCATAGCCGCATTGTGGTGGTGAATAACAAGGGAATTAGGCGTCAACCCTAGGAAAGCCAACACTGCTCACATAGTCACAGTAGAGAAACTGAGAAAGAGATAAGGCTAGGGCTTTGAGGTTGAAGATGAAGTTTTGTGGGGCTGATGGTTGTTTGAAGAGGAAGTTCCACAAATACCCCTGTTTTTAACGGTAATTTGGATAGAGTTAGCTCCAAGGACAATTTAAACGCGCATTACAAACATTGGGGATGCAATAGACACGATTTGTATATTGAGAACCAATTTGACATTTCAAAAATATTTTGGAGATCCGTACAAATAAGCCCTTTCTAATGGTACACCTTTCATTTAAAAAAAAAAACTAATAAAGAAAACACATTTGGTAATTTTCTTTTTATAAACGTATCTACATAATAATGGAGGAGGGTTATTGAATCTTATCTCTCTATAAATCCTAACCATTGATTTGCTCCATAAATCCCACGACTCTCCCTCTCTATCTCAAACAATATTAATTGTACAATTACCACTAATTAGATCTCACGTTGTGTCGTGCCTTTAGGCACGGTCAAACCATAGTATATGTATAATGGAGTAATTCTAAATGTTATGGAACGTGAAAAGACGTAATGGAGGTTTTTTTTAGTGCAGGGGTGGAGTGTTTTTGAAGTGCAAGCCAGTTGGTTTTTGATGGTGTTTGATGGGTTATGGGTACCTCGATTTCGTACCTACGGGGTCCTTCACCTTGTCACTCAAAAGGCAGCTACCATCGCTCTCATTATTTCGGGAGCTGACATTTGTTCAGCAAATTTATCAAATTCGTGCATTTAGTTATCTCATCATCACTTTTCCAGAGGTCATCGCTTGAATTTCAAAGCGGGAGCTTATTCAGTGAAGTATGGCGTCCAACGCTTATTAAGCGAATCATCTTGACACGTCGTTTACGCTTCTTTAGTTTTTTATTCTCATCCCTCTTTTTTAGAGGTCATCTCTTGTGTTTCAAAGCGGATGCTTGTTCAGCGAATTATGGCATCCATGCTTCTTCAGCAAGATAGGCCGGGTATACATTATGTGGAGTCGCCAACTAGTTTGAGGTTAATCCGAGAAACTGCCATTGCAAGATACGGGGGCATCGATCTACTTATAGAGATTCGTTCTTGAGCTTGGGAGCTAAGTTACGAGATGGAAAGGTGTTAGGTGCCCATCTCACCTAACATTCTACAGTGTCTAATCATCGTTCATGGAAAATCAAAATATGTTTTGTGTTAGCCAAGCACATTGGGAGAGAGAACAGTTAATCGGATTAAACTGTAAATGGAAAACATTTAAAATGGCTGGGCATTACACGATGCCTACTGTTTAACGTTCTGCCTAGACTGTAAATGGAAAACATTTAAAATGGCTGGGCATTACACGATGCCTACTGTTTAACATTCTGCCTCCCCAGGCAGAAGTGACGCATGGCACAACAGAGTGCCGTATAACAACTCCATTGTGGCGTATACCACTATTAACTTTCAGAAGTGGACATGATTGTCATGCCCTCGATTTTCAATATAAATATAAATAATTTTCATAAATAAAATCTCACAATAAACCATACGATACCCCAAAAGAGTTTAACATTTCATTCCATAATTGCTCTGTCGTTCAAGTTTCTAATAGATTATATCATTGGCTCAATGGCCCAAATAAACACAAGTACAAAGTTTTGAAAAAGTTAAGGATTACAACATTCCATAGCCAAAAGATTTACAATTACAGTTACAAATGCATATTTCAAAAGATGATTTACAAAGATGGACAAGTAACTCCTTTAGGTTAGCTTTCAAAATAATGTTCACATCCAAGCATGCGAGCTATTGCCCCAGGTTAGTACCTGAAAATGATGTAAGGTTTGAGCTACATTAGTCCAGTAGGAAATTCTACACAAACATTATATGCAAGAAAAATGCAAGAGTGATCACAAAGTAAGAATAGATGGTAGACCGCATAATAGGCAATAACCAAGGCTCCACAATCCAACATACTCATTACAACATTTGGTATGCATCTCAACCTTCAACTGTTTCAACTTTCCGTGTGTCCAATGTCACTTCACGTTATGTGACATGAGTCGAGGCTCCTACTGGGCCAATTAAGGGCCAGGCACCATACGCATCGGTAGGTCCTAAGTGTAACCAATATGAGCTTTTGCTCCTGCTAGGCCAATTAAGGGATCCCGATACCCCTTACCAGGCACCCACCCATCGATGGGTCCTAAATATTCTTATTGTGTCAATAAGTGTTCACAAATCTCATGTCCTCGTAACGTGTCATTTCAATTCAATCGAAGTTCATATGGTAATCGACGTTAAATTTTACCAAACAAGGGCAAGAGATTCAAAGATACTCTAAGAACTCGATAGATATGGTTAATCTTGTTATGGGGTGATTTGATGATATTTAGAACAAGTTAGAAATGATTGGGAGTCAAAACAATTGAGTTTGGAACAAAGGCAACAAACTGTCCCTAAGCAACTAGTATCGATACCAAGCAAAATGACAAAAATGGTATTGATACCAAAAGGCCAAACGCAAGGGTATTGATACCCATGCAAAATGGTATCGATACCAACTCAGTTTGAGCAGATTTTCGAAGGTTCAACACAACAATAACAATAGGCACGATTCAACGTAAGAAAACACATCTTTCACATATATTGAGAGATAAAATTCCTACCTCGAGGTTGAAGAACAAAACCCACGGAAGTTACGAGCCCTAGCTTTTCGAAATTGAAATTCGAACAAAATACGACTCCTTCGAATTCAAACCAATGAAATACGGATCACAATACGTGTAGAGATGAAAGATTGGAGGTAGTTTTGAGTTGTTTGGGTGATATTTGGAGAGAGAACAAGGGGGAGGGAGAGAGGTGTGAGGATGGAAAGGAGAAAAATGATTCTCTACTCTCTCACCCTCCGATATATACTCATATATCCACAAATCACACCTGTGCCCTTTCACAATCAATTCTATCACTCTAGCCCCAAATCACATAAACACATCATATTTCCCATTTTTCTCAATTATAAACATTAAAATTAAGTAAATTAAATATGGGTCTCTACATTCTACCCTCCTTAAAGAAATTTCGTCATCAAAATTTTTCATGCCAAGACTAGCTAACATACATACCTCACATATGCATGCAACAATTATAACCATCAATCTTATGCAACAAGTCAATTATCATGATACTTAAATCCTAAACACTCACATTGGTTTATTCCGGAAATAGATGCGGATACTTCTCTCTACATTTGTCATCCCTTTCTCACATCGACTCTTCTCTACCCTAATTACTTCACAAGACTCGCACCAACGGTATCGTCTTACCCCTCAAAACTCGATTACGCGAATCTAGGATACATATTGGTTCCTCCCCATAAGACATGTCGGCCTCCAACACGAGTTCGAACCACTTTAGAACGTGAGATAGATCTAGTTCGTACTTCTTCAACATAGACACGTGGAACATGTCATGTACACCCGATAGCTTCGATGGCAAAACCAGACGATACGCAACCTCCCCAATCTTCTCGATGATATCAAACGACCCGATATAACATAGCGAAAGCTTTCCCTTTTTGCCAAAACGTGACAAACCTCTATGAGGTGATACTTTAAGGAATACGAGATCCCTTTCTTCAAATGACAACGGACGACAACGACGATCGGCATAATTCTTTTGTCTACTTTGAACGATCAACAATCTTTGGCGAATTACCTTGATTTGTTCGGTTGTTCTCTCTTGAGCTTCCAAAAGGCGTAGGCGAATTGATTTCATGCTCTCGGTGGTCTCCTTGATCATATCCGGCCCTACTAACATAGCTTCTCCCAATTCGGCCCAATACACAGGCGATCGACACGGTCTGCCATACAAAGCCTCATACAGTGACATCTCAATACTAGATAGATAGCTATTATTATACGCGAATTCTACTAACGGCAAATGGTCCTCCCAACTACCCCAGAAATCCATCACACAAGCCCGAAGCATGTTTTCCAAAATCTGAATCGTTCTCTCGGATTGCCCATTTGTTTAAGGATGACATGCGGTACTAAACAAAAGATTTGTGCCCAAAGCGGCTTACAAACTCTGCCAAAAACAGGCAGTAAACCTCGGATCTTGATCGGACACGATGGATACGAGAATCCGATGAAGTCAAATAATCTCTCGAGTAGACAAATGGCTAAGCATATTCACTAAATCGATAACCTAAATAGGCAAGAAATGAGCAGTTTTGGTCAAACGATCCATGATTACTCAAATAGCATCATGCCCCTTCGGCAACCTCGGTAAACCCGTAACGAAATCCATGGTCACATTCTCCCACTTCCATTTAGCCACTGGCAATGGTTGTAACTCCCTTGAGGGTCGTTGATATTCGGCTTTCACTTGTTGACACGTACAACACTTAGACACGAAAACCACAACATCCCTCTTCATCTGGGACCACCAAAATTCCCTACATAAGTCATGATACATTTTCGTCCCCTCCCCCCGGATGAACGGCTAACGAAGAATGGTGAAACTCTCGCAAGATTTCTTCCCTGCCCGAAACGGGTACGAATAACTTTCCTTGATAGCGCAAACTTTGATCGGCATGAATCATCCACATTTCTTGGGCATTTCCACTAAGGAATCTAGCATGAAATTCCTCCGTTTCCTCATCATGTTGTTGAGCCTGAATCACTCGAGTCGATAGTTGATTGTACGGTCAAGTTGCATAATGTGACCCCTTCCCGAACTTCCTCAAAGTGCAAAGCGCAAAAGCCCAAATCATTCATCATTTTCCACTCATGGATAGCTAAACTCGCAAAGTGTGTCAGTTTTCTACTCAATGCATCCGCCACGACGTTCGCTTTCCCTGGGTGGTATTGCAATTCGAAATCGTAATCGTCTAAGTGTTCCATCCAACCGTGTTGTCGAAGGTTAAGTTTTTTGGGGAAAACAAATATTTCAAACTTTTATGGTCGGAAAAGACTTCAAATTTTTCACTGTATAGATAATGGCGCCAACTTTTCAAAGCAAAAATGACGGCCGCAAGTTCTAAATCATGTGTAGGGTAATTTCGCTCGTGAGTTTTCAGCTGCCACGACCCATACGTTACCACTCGCTCCGCTTGCATCAATATGCATCCCAATCACTCCTTAGATGCATCATAATATACATAGTAGCCAACTCCACGTTTGGGCATAGTCAAAACCGGTGCGGTAGTCAATCGTTTATTTAACTCCTCAAAAGTTGCCTCACACGAATCACTCCAAACGAAACGAGTTCCCTTACAGGTTAATCTAGTCATCGGTGCTGTTAAGCGAGAGAAATCAAGAACGAAATGACGGTAGTGTACGGCCAAACCGAAGAAACTATGGATTTCAAACACGTTCTTCGGTCGCTACCAATTCATAACTGACTCTATCTTCCTCGAATCAACAGACACTCCACCATTCGAAACCATGTGACCTAAAAATTTGACTTCGGATAAGCAAAACTCACACTTACTAAGTTTGGCATACAATTGGTGCTCTCTTAAGAGTTCAAGAACAATGGTGAGATGAGATTGGTGTTCCTCCTCCGTAGGCGAATAATTAAGAAAATCATCGACGAATACAACCACAAAATAGTCAAGGTACGCACGAAAGATATGATTCATTAGGTCCATGAAAGTAGCTGGGCGTTCGTCAATCCGAAAGGCATAACAACGAATTCGTAATGACCATAGCGAGTACGAAAAGTGGTTTTAGAAATGTCTTCCCTCCAAACTCTCAACTGGTGATAACCGGATCTTAAGTTGATTTTAGAAAACAATACAAGAGAATATGCTATTTGCGTCAACCCATTTGCGTCGGCAGGGACACCTTTTGTGACGAGATCGTTTTTTTGCGTCGGCATATGCTGTCTCTAATAGTTTGTTTGCATCGGCATTCTTCCCGACTCAAAAAATTTGAAAATCATAAGGTAATTAGCATCGGGTGGGTGGTCGTGCCGTCGCTAAAAACATTTTTTTTCGTTGGCCCGCACCATCACCAATGGTTCACATATATCCTTTGTCTTTTTGCGTCAGGGGTACACCATCTCAAAAAAAGTGAACACATCAGCAGCCTAGGAGCTTTATGTACATTGGCCAGGCATCTAATACTACTAGCTAGCCTATATAATTTCCTATATAATTTTCTGGACATAAAACACCACCACTCCATCCAAAACATGTTTTTAATACAAAAATCATCATTCAATCAAAAAACGCAGCCAATATTCACAACTTACCCATTCATTCAATCCCAAGAGATCCATACATATAACAATACTTGAATACTCCTAGGAGTAATATGTTTCGGAAATAAAATGTAACGCCCCCAAAATTAGGGTACGTTAAAGGAGCATTTATTACATAATAAAGAGAGTTTATTACATTATAAATACTTCAAAGGGGTACAGTTATTCAACAAAGGAGAAACTAGGCTCCTAACTACTGCTCCACCAGCTTCTCCCTCCTAGCAAGCTCTTCAGCTCCGAAGGCCTCCAAGGTATACATCTCGCCATGTTCGTCTAAGAGATCTGACACATTATACCGGCGTCGCCACCAATATAATATGTCAGGGTCACCACAAGGCAACACCGTGAGCTACAACGCTCAGTAGAGTAATCCCATACCCGCTAACCCATAACTTACATACAAACGATAAGAATCAAACTAATAACGATAACACATCCACATTCTCGATCTAACGTTGGTGTCCAAGATCCTCGAAGTTCTTCCTACGTAACCTATCGTAGACCGTGTTGTTTTTACTACCTTTCTTTTCCAAAGTTTCCTTTTTAACTCACCCAAATCTCGGTTCCGCCGCGCCGGGTTCCCGAGCATCCTCACAACGGTTCCGCCACGCCGGGTTCCCGTTGGCACACAAAACTTGCATTGGCTCCTCTCCACGGATAACCAAGCCATATTACCAATCAAGGCTACCACGTCCGGCCCGATTGGTAATCTTCACAAAGGGCTACCAAGTCCGGCCACTTCGTGGTTTTCACAATCCACGCAATGGGCTACCAAGTCCGGCCACGTTGTGGTTTTCACAATCCACACGATGGGCTACCAAGTCCGGCCACATCGTGGTTTCAAAACACACCTTCCTTGTTAAACACACCCTAGGTGCCATGTTTCTACCTTTTCTCGGTTTTCGTGTCACGTTCTCATGCAAGACTTCCGTGTGTGAGACTTTACATACAACATGCATTCAACAAGCTTCGAAATAGTACAACAAGAACATCTAAGTAATATAGCATGCTTGAATTCCATATATGTCATAATCATGCATTTTTACTTTTTCATCCACAACCAAGTAACTTTTTAAACTTTTGGAAAGTAAGTAGAGATTTCAAGTAACAAGATTATAGCTACTTATTGAAAATAAAGTAAGCACTTCGAAAATAGGTAAGGATCACTACCTTGATCCGAAACTAGTCGGGGCCGAATAAACAAGATGGAAAATCCTACGGGTGGTGAATACTTCAAATCTGGACCGAATTTCGGACGGCAGTAACTCGGTCAATCTTTGACCGAATAGAGTCGTTCTTGACCCAAGAACGAAGCTCAAGAAATTCTCTACAACTTCCGTGAAGGAAGTTAATCCTAGAAACGACTTTAGGTTGGAGAAAAATGGGGGTAAAGCAAAAGACAGTAAGCTGTCTGGAATTTGGAAATCCGAAATTTTACTGAACTTTGGATGCCAATATCTTGGTCATTTCTTAACCTATTGGGGTGATTCTTGAGCCTAACTTCAAGTTTTCGAAGTGCTCTACAACTTTCCAGAAGGAAGTTGATCCTAAAAACTACTTTAAGCAGGAGAAAAATAAGAATTTTCGAAGGGCAGTAGGCTGCCCGGAACTGGAATCCGAGATTTCTAAAGAGAAGGAAGAGCAAATGCTTTGAGGTGTGAGTTCAAAGCATGAGAATGGCCTTCTATTTATAGGCAAGAGCTTGGCCCTCTCCTCTCTCTCTCTCTAAGTCTCACCTTGACACTTGTCATGAATCTTGGAAGATCAAAACTAATCCCAGACTTGTAAGGCTATTTTTGATCTTGGGGGGCAAGAAAGATATTGGTACATGATTTTTGAATCAATTGAATGGTGGAGATGAGATTGGTACAAGATCTAAGGGTTTAAACCATTGCAAGGTGTATACAAGAGTACAATGGAGGTTAATGGAGGTGGTTTCTTAGCAAGGAAGAAAGATACACCAATGATTTTGAAAGATCAAGAAGATCAACCAAGATACAACCAAATCCCTTCTTTCCTCCTTCCTCTCTCTTTCTCCCTCTCTCCCTCTCTCTCTCTCTCGGCCCTCTCTCTTCTCTCTCTCTCTCTCTCTCTCTCTCTCTCTCTCTAGTACACACACACACACACACACACACACATATATATATATATATGCATACAAGAGATATATGTACTTTTGAGATCAAAAGATTTAATGGCTAAGATTTGCCCAATAAACAAATGAATTGGCACATGGTACTTAAGGCAATTAACTAATCAATCAAGTACTTATATAATATATACATATGTACTCATGTGATCTAGGAAGATCAAAATCCCAATAAAATAAGTAAAAGAGTACTTAGAGAATCCAAGGTTTATTAAGGCTACTAAGTACTTTCCATAATAAACAAATAGGTGTTTTGACACATGGCTTAAAAGAAAAGGTTAGTTTAATAAATCTCATTTGTACTTTGAAAGATTAACCTTTTATCTATTGGGTAATAACCACCCTAACTTTTATTATCCAATGGATAATAGTTGCTAGGGAGATTAAATAATAAAATAATCCAAAAAGGTACTTTAAAGTAATCAAAAAGTTACTTTTTACTATTCTTAGTACTTTAACCAAATATACATTTAATATAAACAAATGGGGTTCTATTATCCAATGGATAATAGTTTTCCTAACATTTATTGTCCAATGAACAAAGAATAAAACTAATTTAATTAAAAGAAAAAGAATATTCAATTCATGTTCTAGGGTTCAAAATGTTCAAAAGGTTCAAGAGGGGCAAAACGGTCATTTTGCGGTTAGGGAAAAGTAACTAGATAGCTTCCTAGCTTAGTTACTCCAACTAGCCGGTTAGAAGCTAACTAGGCTTGCCAATTGGGCTAAAGCACAAAGAAATCAATTTTCAAGGGCTAAAAATGTAATTATGACAATTTACAAGGAAAATAAGGAAATTCAAATAAAATTCAAATATTTAACGAAATTTTTAATGATCGAAAATCAGGGTCGTTACATAAAACCTAAAATAGACATAGCCAATAGTACGTCAAACAAAACAGGAACCTCAGTTTAGTTTGTTTAACAGTACAACGCAAAATAAGTGAAACCCAAAAATATTGCATCTTCTTGATCGTTGCACAGTTAAGTCCTCAACAAAATATCTAGGAACCTCAGTTAGCATGCAAAATAAGCGGAACCCAAAATATTGCATCTAGCTTGTTTATCGTTGCACACTTTATTCCTCGACAAACACCTGAAAAAGAAAATATACGAGAATAAGATGTTGATATATGCATTTCCAATCATATGAAACAATAATGGTTTATCGTAATTAATATACATCACAAGACCTCCAAGCAACAGCACAGCCAACAGCTTCTCCAACTGTGCGAAATTTTTTGCGAGGTCTTTCCAAAGAAGCATCAGGTATTTTTGCTTTTTTAACGAGCACTTTCCAAAAATCAGAACCCAATGGCTTTCTGTCTACTTTCACCAACAGGTCCTTACTAATAACAATTCCCTCTGCCACATCGTGTTTTAGAATAGTGTAACTCACTAAGCATACTTTTTCATGACCATCCTACAATCAGAAGTAAGGTTTAGTACCCACATTTTTATACTTAGCAAATAAGAGACCATAGTGATAAAAGAAATCAGCTAGACAAAGATTCAGGTGCCATCATCAAGGCAATATAAAACCACCTTGACTATAAAAACGGGACAAAACCCACCACCACTAGGAGGATTAAAAGCCGAGAATTATGAGGGAGCAAACCCAAAGTCCCTACCATTGACCACCAGACCAACCTATCGTAACCCAATGGTTAAGTTTGATCATGGCTAAAACTGAAATGGTACCCAGCAAATGCTGTATCAATAGAAAAACTGATACATTAGCTGGTTGTGGCAACTCTAGAAATTTACGTGGATGGGGTGCGTCACAGCTTAAACTACATTCAAACTTTACATATAAAACTAACTCTTATACTCATGAACACTTTGTCATCTATTCTAACAATGAGACGTTACTAGTTAAATTAAACTTCTCAAAGGTAAATAAGTAAACAAATCATAAAATATTGACTGTTGATTTTGTAAGAAATGAACATCTATAATTGCATTCAATGAGATGCCATATTCTTCAAATTCTGACTTTGTTCTATGCTATGCAATCTATACAAACAATTCAAGAGACAACAGTCAAACAAAAGGCAAACGCTAAAAGATTACAAAATAAAATTTACCATATCTAAACTTGAATATGTTGAAGTCTGATAACAGCCCAAGAGATAGGTGGGCTTCACATACTGGAAGGTACTGCCTTCCATTAGTTCCATATGGGTTGATGTCAGTGGTTTTTTCCATTAACGGGTTCAAAGTCAAATCTTCTACCATAAT
>BPLS01000169.1:844783-873021 GCA_019656275.1 Rhododendron kiyosumense | reverse complement strand
AATGTTCAAAAGGTTCAAGGGGGGCAAAACGGTCATTTTGCGGTTAGGGAAAAGTAACTAAATAACTTGCTAGCTCGGTTACTCCAATCGGATGGTTGAAAGCTACAAGGTTTGCTAAATCGGACTAAAGCGCAAAGAATTCAAATTTCAAGGGGCAAAAACGCAATTTTGACAAATTTCAAGGAAATTAAAAGCAATTGCAATAAAATTCAAATACTTAACGAAATTTTTAACGACCGAAAATCAGGGTCGTTACATGATTAGCACTTTAACCTGGATGGTGTAAGAATCACGACATTCTCTCTGTTGTTCCTACTTTCTGTTTGAAACTTCAAATGGGTTTTAGTCAAGAGACTTAAATAGTCCTGATTTCCCAAAGTCTTGCTGACCCAAGGATTTTGGAAAATTGGCAACGTGCAACATCGGGATGCATGACTCTTCATCGGTCCACGGCAGGGTCCTAACAGCCATGAGGCGGACTCGAGACCAACCTAAAAGCTGCCCTAGCATGCTCCTACGCAAAACGGAATGTATGTATGTACAAGCATGTGATAAGGAAAGCAGTAACACATAGACAGTTTATGGGGGTTAGATGCAAGTAATCCTACCCTGCAGGTCCCTGTCCTAGTTTTGACGGTTCTAGTGCTTCGTACGCATATAGAGGCCGGTTTTGGTTTAAAGGGGTTCCTCTGACTAGAGCCGCGGTATACCTCCCACTGCAATGCGTGCAGCAAAGCAATGGTCGAACGGTATTACGACTCATCATCGTCTAAGGTTGTTGGGCGTTCGAGGAACCCGGGCTCCAGTAAACTGTGCCGGTTACCCAAAACACCTCAACGGGGCTAACCAACATCGATGCAAATGGAGAATGCCAAAGAATGATTGAATGAGAGAGAAATGCAAGATTTTGGAAATGCCTTTTGAAGCTTGGCTCACTTTTCATGGATCAATACTTGGAGAAAACTACACAAGCGAACAGTAGTAAAAGCCCCAGTTCGGATTGGTCGGATGCTGAGATCCTGTTACGTTACCATTCCGTTCTTCAACAGCGCGAAGCGTACTATTTTGACAAGCTTTTGAAAATTGTTCTTTTATGTATTAATCGCCAAATACTAATCAATGCAATTGTCCCCAGCAGAGTCGCCACTGTGGGCACACGCCCCAAAATTTCTGGGATTTTGTTTGTAAAATTTGGGTGCGGCCCTCATTTTGAAAAGCGCGGCGAAACGCCTTGATTCGGAGTTGCCACTTGGGTTTTAGTGGTGAGGCACCCAAGGAACCGAACTCGAAAACGTTTTTGCTACGTTTGCTTTGATTTGAAAAAGTTTGATTTGATTTGAAAAGGCGCAGACTGGTCCGTCGTTACCTTCGATATCTGAGGTTTGGGAGCCAGGTTACGAGAGGGGAAGGGTTTTATGGCACCCCTCTCGCCCAATCCGGGGATCGGTCTCTACTTAGGCATTTTGTGAAATGTTTGCATTTTTCTCTCATTGATCATTTTTAGCCAGTTAGGGTGGGGGAACAGTTAATAGGGATCAATACTGTAACAACTTGCAGTTTATATGACAAAAATGTTTATGAATGGCGGTTTGCTTGAATTGAATTCACATAAGAACATAGATTGAGAACAAGCACTTTGAACAGCCTGGACGAGATGGTGTACGCTGCTTTTCAGGCGCGTGAGCAGGCAGCATACTGGCACGCAGTGGCTGAGCCTCTGCACGCCACCATGCCCTGTGCATGCCACCTAAAAGCTGGCGTACAGTACCCTATCGTTTATTCATAGTCTTTGCTCTCAACCCTCTAGGCTCTAGAATGGACCAGCGCACACCCAGGGCAAACCACGCAGTTTATAATACAGCTTATGTACATATTACAGACAGGCAGATGTAAGAAATGGCTAAGGGCCAGGAAAACAGACAAGCAACCCCATAAACAGAGTGGGGGAACAACAAGAGGCCAGGACTGAATTGTGATGCAAGGGCCAAGCACTGAACCCTAACATACATGCCGTACGCCACTCTTGAGAGTCCGTATGCCATGCGTGCATGTTGTCCAGTGTTTGGCTTTACATCATCTGGGCTCTGGAACATGACTAGAAACATCCCAGAGGCCTTAGAGAGCAAGACAGATACAGGTATTGAAAGTTACAGTTAAATAGTTCTAAAATGCAGAAAGCAATAAACTGGTTATTAGCATGCTAAAGTGATGATAGAAAAGATTTAAGCAATAAACAAACGCCCCATGATCCCCACGCCAACAGTGCACGTACAGCCATTACTGGCGTACGGCTTGAGAAGGTTGGTGTGCGCCATGCTTTGTCTCTTTCGATTGTTTTATTTTACCAGAAAGGGGCCTGGACTAGTATCAGTTACTAGCCAAAACCTCTCTGGTTCCCCTTAGGGGTTGAAAACAGAAAGCCATGCAAAGGTGGTATACCTTTGGTGCAAGGGATGGAGGGTGGTTTGAGCTTTGAAGGTTGAAGATGGAGGTTGGATGATGACTGATCAGTAATGTGGGTGTGGTACTCCTCTTCCTTTTACCCCTTTCAATGGAGAAGAGAGAACAAGAGAGAGAAAAGAGAGAGCTCTTGGTTATTGAATGTGGTTAACCCCTTGCAAATGAATGCAATGAGGGGTATTTATGGTGGAGTGAAGGACTGAGATCAGGGCTGATCAGCTGGGGTTAGGGGGGTTAGGTTAGGTTAGAGGGAGGAGTCCCATGCATTAAATGCATGGGACTAGTTAATGGGTTGTCTAGGAGAGAGGGGGGAACGTCCCTGCAGAAAGCAATGATCAGGAGGCTCTGCACTGTACTGGGGTGGTTACAAAGTCTCGAGCACGTGACAAAAAAGCGGTGATTTGACCGGCCTTGACCATGCGTACGCCACCCTCAGACCGCCGTGCGCCAGGTCAAACTGAGTCAACGGTCGATGTCCGACACGTGGCAGCTTTTTGGCGCATGCCAAGTAAAAGCTGGCGTAAGCAGGTAAGGTTTTGCTGGGGGCCGTATGGCTCTGGATTTGAAGGGTTTGAAGGGATTTGGAACGGGTTTGACGGGGAATATCCAAACACTACAAGAAATTTTGCTTTTTCCGGCATTTTATAAATGCCGCTAAAAGTTTAAAAAATGCCGGTAAAGAGTATTACCGGCATTTGTTAGGTATTACCGGCATTTGTTACAAATGCCGTCTAGGAGTGTGTCGGTAAAAGTACAAATGCCGGGAAAGGTCTTTATAAATGCCGGGAATAGTTGGACTCATTTGCGGCATTTGTACAAATGCCGGGAAAAACTATACCATATAAGACAAAATGCCACATGGGCGCCACGTGTCCGCCACATGTCACCCACGTGGCGCCACGTGTCTGCCACGTGGTGCTTGTTTGTCACCCACGTGTCTGCCCCGTGGCGCTTGAGTGGCGCCCACGTGGCACGCAATTTTGTGGAGAAATTGTCCTCCCCAAGATTCGAACTCGTGACCTTCGCCTCGCGCGCGCGTGAGACTACCAACTGGGCTAGCCACCATATTGGGTCACCTTACACAATGAAAAATATTTATATTATACGGAGAGTTTTTCCGGCATTTTTTTCAACAAATGCCGGTAATAGTTTAATTGTATTATTTTGGCGGAAAAATTGACTTTTGCCGGCATTTTTTTAAACAAATGCCGGTAATAATTGTTTTTTTCCGGCATTTTTTGAAATGCCGGTAATAATGGCTTTTCCGGCATTAATTAAAATGCCGGTAATAAAAATGCCGGAAATGGTCATTTTTCTTGTAGTGAAAGCTCAAAGATCAAGACCTTCCATCGACCTCGGAGTGTTTTCAACCTTTTATCATCATCGGGGTAATCAAAAGACCGCAAACGCGCTGATCCAGATAGTACAGAATAGGGTGTCTACAGAGGCTAGCGTTGCCAACACGTTTTTCAAATCGGTTTTCAAGTCTTGGTACATGAGTGAAAGTTAGTTTATTGAAGTGAGGGATGATGTCCTCCAAATCTTGATGATACGGCTTCAGCTTCTCTTCCTTGACCTTCCAATCGCCATTAGCTTGGGACACAACCAAGTTAGAGTCTCCCACTACTTCTAGCTTTTCTATGCTGATTTCAATGGCTGCTTCCATCCCTACGATGCAGGCCTCGTATTCTGTTTGATTGTTGGTGACCTTAAAATTCAGCTTGAATGCGAGTGGAATATGAAACCCATCAGGTGCTATCAGTAGTACACCAATCCCAAATCCTTTTTGATTTGCAGCCCCATCGAAATACAACTTCCATACGTCTTCGGTTACCGTCATTATGTCTTCATCAGGGAATGTAAACTCGGCATCTTCACCTCCCTCAATTGGGCTGTCGGCCAGGAAGTCGGCAACAACTCTCCCTTTTACAGACTTTCTGGTGACATGTTTTAGCTCGAATTCTGACAACATTAGCAACCATCGTGCCATTCTTCCGGTGAGGGCCAGTTTCTCAAATAGGTACTTGAGGGGATCCATTCGAGAGATGATCCTTATAGGGTGAGTTAACATGTATTGCCTCAGTTTCTTGGAAGCCCACACGAGCGCCCATCATGTCTTTTCGAACAGAGTATAGCACTCTTCACTCCTGACCATCTTTTTACTGAGATAGTAAACCGCCCTTTCAACCCCATCGTCTCCTTCCTGTGCCAGCATGCACCCCATGGAGGTTGGAGTGACTGACAAGTATAGGATCAAAGGTTTCCCATGCGCGGGGGGCGTTAGGACCGGAGGATCCTGTAGGTAGGCTCGGATGGTGTCAAAGGCTTTCTGACATCTGTCATCCCATTTGAAGGGCACCCCTTTCTTGAGTAAGCGGAAGATTGGCTCACAAGTTGAAGTCAGTTTAGCAATAAACTGGCTAATGAATTGCACTTTGCCAAGGAAACTTCTCACATCTTTTTCGGATCGGGGTGGTTCCATTTCTATGATGGCTTTGATTATAGAGGGGTCGACTTCGATGCCTCGAGTGGTGATCATAAACCCGAGCATTTTCCTAGCTGTAACTCCGAACGTGCATTTTGCCGGATTCAAGTGCATCCTATACTTCCTGATTCTTTCGAAGAACTTTCTGAGTGCTGGCAGATACTCACCTCGCTCTTTTGCCTTGACAATCATATCATCAACGTAAACTTCTACCTCTTTGTGAATCATATCGTGTAGTAAGGTCGTGGCGGCTCGCTAATACGTGGATCCTGCATTTTTCAATCCGAAAGGCATCACTCGGTAGCAGTAGGTTCCCCATTCAGTGATGAACGTGATTTTCTCCCGATCCTCTGGGGCCATGAGGATTTGATTGTCCCGAGAAACCGTCCATGAAAGAAAGTAAAGCATGCCTCACGGTATTGTCAACTAGCACATCAATGTGGGGTAGCAGGAAGTCATCTTTTGGACTTGTCTTGTTGAGATCTCGGAAATCAACGCAGACTCTAATCCTACCATCGTTTTTGGGGACAGGAACAATGTTTGCGACCTACTGAGAGTATTCAGTCACCATCAAGAACCTTGTGTCGATTTGTTTAGTGACCTCTTCTTTTATTTTAAACACCCAATCAGGCCTCATGCGTCTCAATTTTTGTTTTACAGGCTTTGCATCGAGATATAGGGGAATTCGGTGTTCCACAATTTCAGGGTCGATTCCGGGCATATCGGCATGTGACCATGCGAAAACATCTTCGAATTCTTTTAACAAGTCGGTGAAGGCTTGACGCTCTTCTGTAGATAGCGCGGAGCCAACCTGAATTGTTTGGGGATTCCCTTCGTCCCTCAGATTTATTAAAACAACTTCTTCTTTTATAGGCTGAGAACACCTTTCGCCTTCCCTTTCGACTAAAGATCGGATTTCTCTAGGAATATCCCCATCAAAATAAATCTCTCCATCGTCAGGGTTGACACAATTTATTTTGAAATCAGAGAAGTAAGCGAAATCAGGTCCCTTTATTTCATTACTAGCAAAGACCTCAGGGGCACCATACATGCGGGTTGACTCAAATTCGAAATACAGATGATGAGGAGTTGGGCCAAGAGGTCCCAACTCAGACTCTAGAGATTTAATAGACTCAGACGACTTGGACGACTCGGACGACTCGAACTCAGATTCAGATCCGTGGTCAATTGTGCTTGGCAAGAAGACCCAGTTCTTGTAATTCCCGATGGCATCCACGATGAGCGAGGTTGGATCTTCGAGGTCTTTCTGTCCCAGCATTAGCACCTCTACCTCCATGACTGTACTTTTTGGTTCGTCCTCCCCGAACAGGATCGCTAGACTCCCTTTGTCAAAAACTTCGACCCAATCGGTAGGTTTCACGGGCTTCTGCTCAAACTTGAATCCTTCATCAATTTCTAGTCAGTCATCATTGGCAAATATCTCGAATCTCGGAAGCAAAGTATTGGTTTCTTTGTCCCAAAATGGTTCCGGCTGTCCTTAATAGACTTACTTTGCCTTTTCCTTGACGAAATAATCCTCTAGCCTATCCCCTTTCCTTACCTTGCCGCCATTGATGCTTGATATCCAATGCCGGTGGTATGCGTCAAGGTTCCACGAGTTTCAAATATTGCAGGACCTTGCAGGTTCTTTCCCAATCCTAGCCCCGGCATGTAGGACATCTTTTTCATTATTTTCAAGGCGATACTGCTGATGAGGAAATCGTTGTCAATTCTGATTGAAGAGACAGAATTGGAGGTATCTAATGAGAAGCCTCTCAGAGCAACGTCTTCTTTCCCATGTTGGATTTCCAGGAGTGGGGCATTATCCTCTATAGGTGCGCAGATTTCAGAGTCCCCGTGAATGGTAAGCATGCCCGCTTCGAGGCCCAGACGAACCTTCTGGTGGAAGGTAGAAGGAATAGCCATGATATCAGGCTGGTGTAGCCACGGTCTCCCTAGCAGCAGATTGAAGGAAGCAAGGATGCTTATCACGTTAAATTCCACCTCAGTTTGCTATGATCCAAGGGTCATTGGCAGTATGAGGGTCCCAACCACTTCCCGGCGTGTATTGTCGTATGCTCGGACTTTGACCTCTGAGGGAGAGAAGTCTTTATTTTGGTACCCCAAGCAGTAAGCAACACGGAGCGGGCAAACATTGATTACGGACCCATTGTCAATTAGGATCACTGGAACCCCTTTATTGCATCACTTTAGAGTGACATGAAGCGGTTTGTTGTGATTCGTCCCTTCGGCAGGTAGGTCCCGGTTAGTGAAAGTGATTACATGCTTGATAGGTATGGTTTTGATGAGAGCCACAAGTTCTTCAGGAGTTATGGCAGAAGGAACTTCCAGGCGGGAGAAACCTTGGATAAGCCCCTCACGATGGCGGGTGGAGTGAACAAGCACGTCCCAAACAGACATTTTAGCCAGAGTCTGTTCGAGTTGCCGTTTCACTACAACAAAAAACACATTCGGTGACATGTAAAAATGTCACCGAAAGTCCAAATTTGGTCACCTATTATCTTCCGTGACACAAGAAGAGGTGTCATTGTATCCATGACACTGAAAGTCAAGGGTGACAAAATTATGTAATTGTCACGGAATGTTGTCAACAGTGACAAAAATTTGGTGTCACAGAAGACAGATTTTTCGTGACACAATTGTCACCGAAAGTAACAGTGACAATAATATGGTGTCACGGAAGAGAGATTTTCTGCGACAAAAGTGATTATGTCACGGAAAGTAACGATGACAACAACATGCTGTCACAGAAGAGAGATTTTTCTGTGACAAATATTGTCACCAAAAGTACGCCATGACAACCAATGGTGTGTCACTATAACCTATAGTAGCAGTAGTACACACAACCGTGACAATCTCTTTTGTCACCAAAAATAGGACTCTAACAACAAATATTATTTTCACCTGCTTACAAAGTTTTAGATTTTTTTGTATATTAAGATTCAACTTAGCGAAACTTAAATTGCGAAGAAGCAAAATATCATTCAAATCAAATATCCAACAAGTCTACATTCATCATCCAACTTTACAACTCTTCAAAACATTCATCCTACAATAATAACCACTTCAAACTTAAGAACATTATCGAAACTACAAAACATTCATATCCATGGTGTGTCTAATGACAAAAAGAACTCAAAACAAGTGTTCTATTTAGCTACCAAAAAGTCTTCCAACTCCATCTTGATAAACTGCCAAAAAACAACTCCATCTTCTTACCTATACAAAATTGAAAAAGGAAAAAAAAGAAAAGAAGTAATTATGTAATATGTCAAGCCTACGAAAGGTTCTGAAAAAGAGAGATTTTGCTCCATGTTGTTCTATAACGAATTATGGCATGACTCATGAGTGTATAAGCGAGCTACCCAACCCAGATTTTGATGTCATTCTACATAATATCGATGATATGCACCCCTACGTAGCGACAAAACTTCACCAGAATCGAAGTGTTGGTGTCGGAAACGTGTAAGACATGGACACGCTCCGAACACACTTTAGACATGTGTCCGACACATGAACCACATTAATTCAAGCTTTATCACACTTTTAAAACTATCAGAAGATTTAGATGAAGTAATAAAATTGGAAAGTAGAAGCATATCATCATTTTCGTATACTTACGTCCATTATCTTAACGTGGACATCTACTTAACGTTGCTTACATATCATCATTTTCGTTGCTTACACAAATTATAAAGTCCTGGAACTCAGCAGCCTCCTCCGCATCCTTTATAAATCCAGACTTCGCAGCAAGAAATACAAGAACACCCTAACGAAGACAGAAAAGAGCATGAGAAGCATATTGGAAGTCCTACAAATAACACATGAATAAGGACAGAAATCAGTTCTATGGAAAACAGCAATGCATTGTGTGTTTACACTTTATACCATTGCCATTGTACGAAAAGGCAGGAAAGGAAAGAGACCCACAAATACTGCTTAAAAGGTGAGAAAGAGTGAGGTTTATCTAAAATTCGCAGAGTTCTTGGTAATCTAACACCTAAATCATGCATCAGCTGATTCATTAGATAAGGTCACATCACCATGGTTGCAGCAATCTCCCATTGATTCCCTATTATGGAAAGGGAATCAGGGATGGAAAATGAACTAAACCATCATAGATTAGCAAAATTTGCAGACGAAGAAAACACAAGTACATACCCAGACCATTTCGGCCTTTCATGGTTGGATTAAGTGACTAATAACCTCTATCAACAACAACTACTAGATGTGTACCTGATCTTGGACGAGTACTGCTGCTGCGCGACAGTCACCTGTAAGCATGGCAGTTCGTACGCCCAATAATTTTAGTTCTTCGATTCCCTCCTTGGCCCCTGACTGACAAGCATCTGATAGGTTGAATACTCCTGCAACAGATGGTCCACAGTATATGACTCTACTAGTCTTTCCTCCCAACAAAAAAAACCAAAAGCAAAAGCAAGAGGCAAGATACCGAAAAGAAAAGAACATAATTGAATCTCAAAGCTAAAGTTCAATATAGCACAAGTGCAATAAAATTAGGTAGAAAAGAACCCGGTCAATTATTGTAACTATGCTCACATTATACTTGGCTTAGTTCTTTTACTTGACAAGTCTCATAAGATGACGGAAAGCTTAATAGTGTTGTATTCCTCAATCCAAATAGTCCAATATCAAATTCCTGATTTCCAAAGCACAAGGGCAGGTAAAGTAAGTGCAGGATTGAGCTTTTACAAGAACGATACTTTGATGATTTACTTGTTTGGATCAGCATAATGCGACTTCGAAAAAGTATTCCTACATATTACAAGCGATACTTGATAGAGCTAAACCACTACTCACCTTGCAGGAAGGTCATATGCATTAGTAACATTTACCATCCCAGTTCGGCACCCACCCTATCAAGAAACAAAGTACACCATTTCATTAATATTTCAGACAACTTGATGTTTCCTATTAGTTTTGTGCCTTCATAGTGACCAGGGGAATATGTTAGCATGGAGTTGGATTTTCAGGAACTAGTATTCACCAACACAGAATTTATGCAAGTAATTCCGTAGCCAAAGTGAGGATTTTATCCAATAATGCAACTATCCATGTTAAAAAATAGTGAAGTGATAACGAGGTACCCATGTAACGAATAGATAAAGGTAAGATCAGTTTCATAAGCATCAACTACCTTGATTCATCCAAATCAAACAGGTAACTTGTAATAGACTAAAAGCGAACAGAGATACTTCGTCAACACAAACTGGTCATTCCTACTAGAAGGATATTTGGTAAATAGATTAACTACCTGCAAAAGAACAAACAGGAGATACAAGTCATTGTGGCTGATTTCGATATTAATGACAGAAGAAACTAGATTCATTGCCAACATCACAAGGACAATTGCTAGCAGCAAGAAAACCACAATACATTCACAAGGCATTGAAATTTAACTACAAGTATCCCATCACAGCAACAGTGTTACCATTACAGGACACTTAACTAGCCTTTTTTACACAAGCATTTGCAACTAGGAGCAATGCTACATGCAGAGAAGTGCCATAGATCCGCACACAGATGTGTCTGGAACCATCCAATGCACGAGGCCCCTCATGAAACGTCCACGTGTATCGGACGGTTTTGGACACATACGTGTCCAGATTTGTGCACGCACAAACTAAACCCAACAAGAATCAAGAAGAAAATGTCATCATAAGTTCAATAATCAGTAGGCCTAACAGATGCTTCCATACTTTTGATACTACGTGAAACTTGTCAAACTTAATTTCATGTCCCTTTTTGTTAAACTTCTATGTGCCTTCAGATGAGAATACATGACAAAGATTATGTATGTTAAGATCGTAAACCTCATCTTCTATTCCTATGTGAATTGTGCTTAATGTAATATTGTAATGGAACAAGGATTTCCAAGAAAATTCAAACCCTTTCTGATCTGCTAAAGATACCAAAAGCAAAAAAATTGAAAAACAAGAGGAACATGTGGATATCCTATAGTCGCATTGTCCAAACAGTGTTTTACACATCCACAGATATATAGTGACTCTCATATGGTAAGACTTTAGAAAGAAAAGAATGTCTACAAGCTAATTTCTACATCATGGAGGCATATCAATCTGGTAGCATGTTTGGATATCCTATAGTCGATTGTCGAAACTGGAAAAGTCTTTCCTTTGGAAGAACAATCATCCTTCAAGTCGAGATTCAGATGGATAGTACACAGCATCCACCCATGCTCAACAAGATCCTCTAGCGTAGAGGCAAATTAAATTTGTTGCTAGAAGGAAATAGACATGACACAAGTAACCTTAATCGTACCTTTTGATTGGAACTAGAAAACTCAAACAAAAAGATCTAACAAGAGAGTTTTCTACTTTTGATACATGGACCATTCTCGCTTAGCTAGTACTTAGTATTTGTATTGAAAAAAGCAATATAAGAAATGAAATGATAAAATCACCAAGTCCTTCTGGGATATTACCACTTTACCATTCAGCAATACCTGATTCCGAGCAGAATTATTGAAAATGTCGTCTTCAATTAGAAAAGTTCGTAGTATTCCTTTCTGCTTGGGTATTGACGGTTATCAAGTGAACCGAAAAAAATTATGACCCTATGACCCCAATTAAAAAAAATAACATAAGGGCAAAAAATAAGAACAAAACATCTTTAATCATTCTAAACACACTTTTGGCATTTAAATTCATTATATCAAGAATCGACGAAAACCCCCAAAATATAGAGAAATCGATGGTAGATTTTGGAGCAGAGAGAGAGTACCAGAGCTATGCCGGCAGAATTCGGAGCAGGAAACCTACTTATTGCGAGCCTCTTGTCGCCGATGAGTGACTCAGACGCCGGCGACTCCATGCACAGAAGAAACCAGTCAAAGCTACAGTGAGAGAAAACAAAATTGAAATCGGAGGAGAGATGGAGAGAGAGGGAGAGAGACACAATACGATCGCAGAGAGAGAGAGAGAGACGTACGTCGTCTAGCGTCTGAGGGAGAGAGGGAGAGGGAGAGGGAGAGAGAGAGAGAGAATAAAAGTGGAGACTGGAGAGAGACAGTGTGAAAAAGGGGAAAGTTAGGGCAGGGTTTTGGTGACAAGCAAAACTACGTCGTTTTGCTTGTAAAAATTTTCAGACACCGCGCCTAAATGAGTTGGAGTCCGGGAGCGGGAAAATTCGGATCTTTCGGTGACAACTTTTTACTTGTCACCGAAGTCTGTCTTCAGTGACAAATATTTTGTCACAAAATCTACTCATTATTTACCCCGGTCACTCAAAGGTTTTCCGTGACAAACAATAATTTTTTTTGTCACTATTAAGTATATTCCGTGTCAACACTAATTTTTTGTCACCAAAAAGTGTCAAAGGGTGTCACCATTGGTGTTTTTTGTTGTAGTGTTTGACGGCCACCTCAGGATTTTTCTCGGAGCGAGATGGTTCTTTTGCAGGTGGGGCAAAGGGTTGGAAGGTATTCTTTTCTGGGGTGATGAAAGGGTCTGAGGGCTCTTTGGCGAGTGGAGCTATGGGGTTAGATGGCTCTCCAACTTGGAGGTTTGGGGGTTGATAAATACAGCTGCTTCGGGTCAGATGATGAATCTGTCGATATTTTGATTCCTCGCTCCACAAATCGATAGGGGCTTTGCGTTTGGTCCCGATGGAGGTATCTTGAAGATTGGAGGCTAGGTCGGCGATAACCAAATCTTCCCACAGGTCTTCTGGTTTCCATTGTTTAGCTTCCATTACTGCCTTGTTCACAGTCCATTCCTCATTTCCAACCTTTATGTTGATGACTTCAAAATTATCCCAGTGTCCTGCTCGAGGGTCATCTTCCCACAAGTTCATCATAGCAACATCGACTTCTTTTGGGAAGGTAGCCAAAGGTTCGGATTCTGCTTCTTCCGCAAGGTAATCCATGGGATTGAATTCACTGCTTGCCACTTCTTCTTCCATTTTAGGCCATGGGGTATACCCAAAATTATTGCCAGTGTCAGGTTCCAGGTGGACTTCAAGCCAAGCATAAGTTAATGTCTCTAGCTGGTACCCTTCATCGAACATTGCGGGCAAGGAGAATGTATCCAAAGGATCGTTGGGAGCCATAAGTTGATACTCACATGGGGTTAGGTCCCATTCCCATCCGAGGTAGTTTCCGTATGGGCTTGCGAACAACATAATCAGAGAAAACCCGTCTAGCAGATCTACATAAATGTTCTGCCAATCAACTTCCATCCTGGCTCAAATGGTAGTTCAGCCTCCTCTTGGAAGTTGGCTGCCTCGAAAGCTTCCCAATTAGCGACAATGTCTTTCCATGCATCCTCCACATCCCATAAGAAAAAAATAGTAATTTCCTCGGGAATGTTCACCAGAGGTTTGGGCTCGGTATCAGGGGTGATGAAGAGAGTTGGATCGAAGTATTGGAGGTTTTGTTCTGAAACCAAGATGACTTGGTTGACATGGAAGGAGGTGTTATGTTGTGGTAGAGGGTTTGAAATGGTATTTGGCTTATCTGGAGGAGGGGTTTCAATGACTTTGTTGTCGATGAGGTTTTGAATTTCATGGCGGAGGTGGATACAATTGTCGGTGGTGTGGCCGGGCATCTGATGAAACTCACAGTAAACGTTTTGGTTCAAATTTGGCGGAATAGTTACCGGTGGGGGGAGAGGTTTAAGCACTCCAGCCTTTGCAACTTTCCTGAGTATTGCAGATCTTGGGGTACTAAATTGCGTGAAAACCCGGTTTTGGGATTTTGGCTTTTCAGAAATTTGGTGAACTTATGCAGTCTTGGGGGATGATGTTCCGGCCTGATTGGTGTTTCCGAGGAGAATGTTGCTATTGCCAGAGTATACCCTCTTGTTCTTTGATCCTGTCTCTTTCTTTTCTAAAGTGCCATCTCGTAGGGCTTCTTCCACAGCCAGGCCCTAATCGTAAAAGGTTTCAAAATTCGGAGCAGTTTGGGAAAGAACCATGTATGGGGCGAAGGAGCTTGGTAGGTTCTTGGTTATAATCCGTATTTGCTCCTTGAGGTCTGGTTTGTTCTGCATTTGTGCGGCCTTGGCCTTCCATCGTTTCACAAAGTCGGTGAAATTCTCCTTTTCGCCCATCTTAGTGCTTTCTAACTCCAGAGTGATCATCTTCAGATCAACATTAAAGTCGTATTGGGGTACAAAAGCTATCCCAATATCTTCCCAAGTCCTTTTCTTCGATGGCTCGAGAGTGAGGAACCATTGCAAAGCTGGACCAAACAGGGATTCATGAAATAATTGTGCCATGGCTTCTTTCTCTATTCCCTGCATGGAGAGAGAGCCGACATAGCCTTGGAGGTGTGCCATCAAACTTGGCGAAGTCCACGCCTTTGAATTTTTCGGGCAACTTGGCGTTAGGAAATAGACACAGCTTGCTCATGTCTACTTCTCCCTTCTCGAGTAGCCGAGTTTCTTGGATGGATTCCTCTAATTTACTGATTTTAGCCATAAGCGCAACCATTTTGGGATCCGCGGAAGATTCTTCCTCTTTGGGTTGCTCAGGCTGTGGGTGAGGTTTGGCCTGAAGTTTATCACTAACTTCTTGCATGGCTTCCATCATCATGATCATGCCCTTCCTCATAGATGCAACAGAGGTTTTAAGTTCTGCATCAACATTGGCTAGGGATTGCTTAAACTGAGCATCCAAGGCAGCCACATTCTGCCTAAGTTCCTCTACCCCGTTTCCTTGGTCGGCCATTGGCGGAAGGTTATCGGGTGGTTGCCCTTCCTATATTATTTGGACCTCGAACAACTCTGTACTTTCTAGTGTATCTATGCGAACCAATCTTTGGGAGGGACGAAACCAATTAAGTACAACCTCTTCTTGTGATCGACCAATGTCTCGGGACTGGCAAGCAAAAGAGGAGACTCTTAATCCTTTGAGAACGTCCATCCTTCCTCATTTGCTCCTTTCAAAAACAGGAGCCTAAGACCTACCGCGGTCTAGTCTTCACTTGAGGTGCTTGCATAGAAGATTTTCGATAACCCGAATAGGTTCTGTCAGGCAGGTTTAATTCCGAATGCTTCGGAATTAGCGCCAATCTCCTTATCTTGACCATCCGAGACAAGGCAATGTGATTATCGGAATCCAGAAACTTGCACCATCAAGGTTCGTCTTAGGCCAGGGGAGCCATTCGGGAACGGCGAACACCGGAGGTATTGCAAACTCCATGGACTTATAGTCTCCTAGACTGACCGAGGGAAGGCGAAGGGTCCTAACGGAATCTAGTCTAAAAAATGCAGTGATGCATGAATGATATGTATGTACAAGGAAGATAAACATATAAACAGGGTATATCACGTAAGTTCTAGCCATAGGTTCCTGTCCTAGTTGGGATGGTTTTACGGTTGTGTACAAGTGCAAAGGCCGGTTTGGGTTTCAAAAGGGTTCCTTGGACTAGAGCCAAGATGTACCCCCCATGTCAAGTGTATTGCAAGACAATGGTCGAACATCACGATGGCTTATCATCATCGAGGGTTGCAAGGTATTCTGGGAGAGCTTGTCATCGGCGAACCGGGCAAGGTTGCCGAAACACACTGGCAAGGTTTTTGCGGTGCAGAGTGTACAGGATAAAAGGATTTTGATTTTCTGAAAGATAATGAAAATTCCCCCTTTTGAAGTGTCTTTCCAGCTTGGCTCACTTTATTAATCAAATCTTTGGAGAAGACTACACAAGCGAACAATAACAAAAGTCCCAGTCCGGAGTGGTCGGATGTAAAATCCTATTACGTCACCATTCCGTTTTTCAGCAGCGCGGAGCATACTATTTTGACAGACTTTTGGAGAATTGTTCGTTCGTGTATTAATTTCCAAATTTTTGATTAATGTCACCTCCCCAACAGAGTCGCCACTGTGGGCTCCCCGACCGGCGTGCGTTGGGCCGAATGAGAGTCGCCACCCAAAATTTTGAGATGGGTGATTCGAGAAATCGAGAGTGCTTTTGAGAGGAAGAAGGCCTTTTGGTCTTAGCGAAAAACCTTGAAATTTTAGATTCGGGAGTCACATTACGAACGAGGAAGGTATTTGTAGAACAAAAATGCACCCTATTCGTCCGGTAAAATCAGTCTCTACTAGACTCTTTCAAAGAGGGGGGAAATTTAAAGTATCTTTTGAAAAATCAATCTCTTTAATAAACAAACAAGAAGGAGAAGGGACACGGAAAATATATATCACTTTGACGTGCATGTGGTGCAGACTGTACAATGATGATAAAAATGATGCAGAATGAGATGAGTTCTTGACGAAAACTGTTTGGATCTCAGTATTATTTGACGCGGCATTTCTTGATACCGCGTACGGTTTTTCATAACGCCGTGTGGGGTATCTCTTCGATTTCCAAGTCTTTATAAAAGCTTTGAAATGCCGCCCGGTGTCTTAGGTATCACGCACGGGGTACTCATCTGTTATCAGACATTGCAGTCCCGTCAAATGGTTTTTTAAAAAAAAGTACCATTCTCACAAGCCATGAACCGAAACCAACTTTGAGGTTCTTAGTTATTCAGAATAACCCAAAATACCTCATTTTTCTAAAACCGAACATGGCTTGTAGATATGGTCTGTTTTGAAAAGGGTCTGAAGTCAGACATACAGATGATAGGCAGGCTTGACCGAGGACAATAGTGAGCCAGACGGTTTGAGCAAGAAAATGAGAAACTTGAAATACCGCACGCCTGAGTTGGTTACGCCGTACGACGTATTAAAACGCCGTGCGGCTTAACTTATTCGGCACAGGGGCTTTCTTTGGTTATGAAAATGGTTTTTTTTTGTCAGGATCCAACCCAAAGGGGGTTGATCCTAACGACAGAAAGGTTCCCTCAGGGGCATGGACGGAGCCTACCCCTAGGAAACTAGTTTATACCTTTATTCTTCGAGCTTGGATGGAAACGGACGACTTCGGATGAGTATGAAGGAAGGTGGCTGAGGAGAGACGGTGGATATGAATTGAAAGATGGATGTTTGGAGGTCGGGGATCTCAAAGTGAGCAAAAGAACTCACTTCAATGGTGAGGAGAAAATGGGGGATTTTAAGGAAGAAAGGGACATGAGAGAGAAAAAAAGTTCAGGACCCTTTCCTCTTGAGTGGAGAGTTGTATTTATAGGCAAATGTCAAGGATTTTGAAATTCAAATGGTGGAGGTATAATCTGGGCGGGCCAGAAGTGCCTTTTCGGCTGAGCTAGCTTGTAGCAGTGGCTCAAGTGGGCGTGGCCGACAGCTAGCTGAGCCAGTCAGAACTTTATTCAAAATGTCGTGCGGTTGACCTCATGACCTCGTGCGGCAGAATGAAATCTGTTATGTCGTGCAGTGTAGAGGTGTGTCGTACGGTACTAAGGGTCCAGTTATGGGCTTTTGAGTTTGCTCTGGGCTTTTTGAGTTTGCTCTGGGATAGTCCCACATCCAAGCTCTCGGAGGTATTTGTTTCCTTTGTTTCATCATCGGGATATTTAAAGCACTTTCAAGGTTGGATTGGGGTGTCTACATTGAGGTATAACGAAGCCAGCTAAATATTGAGTTTATTTTTAGTTAGTTTAATTTGATTTCATTGCTTAGCTGAGGTGGTGGCATAACCCCTCGCATATTCTGTTTGCTGAGATGAGGTGGTGGCATAGCCCCTCCAGTCTGTTAGCTTGTTGGTAGTTAGTAGTATTTGTCTAGTTTATGCTTGTGTTCCGAAGCCCAATTTCCAATCGGCTTCATTGTTCTTCTTCTCCGCCTAAAATCCGGAGTATCATTCGGGCATATCCTACGCACTCTCCACCTCGCAAATTAAATCGCAATCGCAAAGGCCTAATAGCCGAAGAAGCTGTTGTTCGTACTTTGCACGAATATCTTAATCCAAAAAGGGGTCCTCAAATATCGACTATAGTTATTCCAACTCCAGCTGCTGGGAATGTCTTTGAATTCAAAGCTGAGTATCTTTGGGTAATTCCAGAATTTCGGGGTCGAGAGTTGGAGGATCCGTATTCTCATATCAGGGAGTTTGAGTCTATTCTACATTCTTTGGTCCGTGCTCAGAATCAACTTGATCAGGCTCGCCTCAAGCTTTTCCCGTTCACTTTCAAGGACAAGGCGAAACAATGGTTCAATTCATTGAAGCCTTGGTCACTACGTACTTGGAGGGAGGTTCAGGATGCTTTCATTACTAAGTTCTTTCCCGCCAGTCAGATGAAGTTGCTTATGGATCAGATTCAGAGTTCAAGCAGAGGGATGGGGAGGTTTTTCACAAGTATTGGGAACGATACAAGGATCTCATCACAACTTTCCGTTGTGTCTGCAAGTTAATTATTTCTACATAGGTTGTTCTCAAGAAAGTAAGCAGCTTTTGGACACTATGGGAGGAGGTGACTTTATGGGAAAAACGCCGGAGGATGCTTGGGATTACTATGAATCTTTGGCCGAGAGAACTCAAACATGGCAGTTTGCAGATCCAGGAGAAAGGGCAATGATCAACCAAGGTCCTACTGGTTCAGGGAAATTTTCTATCATCGAACAAATTGCTTTTGAGACTCGCTTGGAGGAAATCACTCGGAAGCTTGATAAATTAGAATTGAAGAGTGCTCAATCTCATGAGGTTAAGGTGGTATGCCAAGTGGAAGAGATGTGCGTTATATGTGAAAGGTTGGGCCATTCTACCAAGGCATGCCCAAATATTCCCACTTTAAAGAATGTCATAAACATAATTGCTCCAGAGGAAGTGAGTGCGGTAAATCAATGGTTAGATCCCTTCTCTCAATCATACAATTCGGGGACACAACAACATACGACTTTCCGATGGAATCAATCAGATGATGTGGGATCTTCTCAAGTTCCACCTCCCGCTCCGCAATTACCATGGGAGCAACCTCATAATGCTTTCCGTTTCCCTCAAGTGCAAGGTTCACCGAGTTTCGTTCCATCCGATCCATTCCCAAGTTCGACCCAATTTGAACAACCACCCCTGAGAAGTTCTTTGGAGGATCAGTTGAATGCTATCATGCGAAGGCAAATGATCATTAACGACCAACAATTCCAAATGATGGGAGAGATCAAGAACCAAATGGAAAAGTTAACCACGTCGGTGGGGATCCTAAAAAAGGGGAAGTTTCCTACCTAATCTCAAGCGAACCCCCAAGGCCAACACTTTGTTAGCTCTTCGGTGATTTTCCCAGAGCAAGCAAAGTCTATCATCCCGATGAGAAGTGGGGAGGCCATGGATAATGCTATCATTGCTCCGCCGGTTACTCCTATCTTGTTGCCTTTCCCAGTGCCGCCAAAGCCATCATCAACAATTGGGGAATCTCCCAAGCAAGCGTCGGCGGAAAAGGAAAAGGAAAGTGACCCTATCCCACAAGTCTCTCCTATACCGGTGCCGTACCCTCAACGGTTAAGGGCATCGCCTAAACCAAACTCCAATGCCGAAGTGGATGAGTTGCTATATAGTGACCCTTTGGAAGTTGCTCTCACCGCCAAGGAGGCCAAATTTCTCGAATCTTCTGAAGTCAGTTATTTGTATTCCTTGCTCAAAAACGGGGATGAAGCTTGTGCTATGAATGTTTGGACCCAAAAATTTGAAGAGTTTGAAGAACTACCCCTATAGAGAAGAAGGTTCTTCCCTCTCTTGTGGATCCCCCTCTATATGATGATCCGGGGGAGAAATGTCTCACCGCTGAAGTTGTCTCTTCCAATCCCCCATGCTTTGATTTTCTCACTGCTAAAGAGATGGCTGCTGAGGTATATTCCTTATACTTTTTGTTAGAAAAACAAGATGCCTGTGAGTCTATTCTTGAGAAGTTACGAATCATAGAACATATTGATTTTCTTGGTGTTGACAATTTTCTTGTGGTTTGTCATCCTTATATTGTAGATTTTGTTAACAACTTGAAAATTGATTTAGTTTGGGCTATGCACTTGGTGGAACTTAAGTTTTTAAAACGAATTCGGCAATTGCTTTACTCAAAGTATCTTATCTTATGGCATGGTCGAGTTCAATTTTTGGCTAAGAATGTAGCTTGGAGTGCTCTGTTTATCTTAATAGTTCTTAATGGCGTGCTAAATGTTCGTAGCCCACGTGTGGCTGAACCCTCTCTTTCGTTTTCTCTCTCATTTTTCATTCTCTCTCTCTCTCTCTCTCTCTCTCTCTCCCTCTTAATGGCATATTTGTTTTTCTTTTTTTGGTTCATCATGTTTTGTTTAGTTATGCATGTTTTGTTTTGTCATTCTTGTTATGTTTTTCTTGCTTTAATTAAGTCTTGGAGACACCTCACATGCAAAAGATTTCACCAATGTGATAGTGTAAACAGGCTTTCATTAGTTCTTTTGGTAATAGTCTATCGTTAATGATCCATGCACTCCGAGATTGACCCTATCGGTGGCAGCTTAGGTCTACCGGTGAGGTTGATATTTCCTGGAGTGCACTCTAGGTTGTATCGTATCTTACTTTCTTTTGATCGCGGGGGACGCTGAACTTGATTGTTTGGCGAGGTCGAGCGACAGATTTTACTACGGGCGCTAGCATAACAAATTTTCGATGGTCTAGTATAGCCACCCATTTGTTGCATATTACAAATTTTCGGTAAGAAATGGGAAGAAAAGTATGACTCGTGTGATCGCGTGATGATCGGGTGGTGCATTTTCATTCTGTTTTGCATATTTTAATTTGTTCTTTACATGTTCTTTGTGTTTCCTTTATTTTCTAGCTTTTAAATTTTTGTTTGGTTTAAAGCCGGATAACACGGGCCGGTGTTTCTAATGTCAATTGTTTTGTGGAAAGTCGTTATCTTAAGTCTTCTGCAGGGTTTATGTGCTACCACACCAGCCTTGGTTGGTTGGTCTAAAGCCGGAGTGAGTGAGGCGTTCAGGAGCCCTAAGCATGGATGCGGTTAAGCGTCGCAGTTGTTAGTCTGATAAAGCTTTGGATATGGCCCAGTGTGACTAGCTGTGGTTCCGAGTTGGCAGAACCGAAGGAGTAAACTCTGGAAGCATCTAATCTGGCTAGAACAAGACATTGACATAAAATCCTCCTACTTGGTCGAGGTATTTAGGGGTTAACATTCCCCTTGGACGGTACATTCGCTCACTTTCCTCTCTTCGCTTTTGTTCTTATTGCTATGAGGGCATAGCATCGCTTTAAGTTGGGGGGAGGGGTTAGCTTATGTGCTATTTGTTTCAAAAATGAAAAACCCAAAAACAATTGAACATTAAAAAACCAAAAAAATGAGAAAATTCAAAAATTTCAAAAATAAATAAAGCTTTTTACTCGCAATTCTTTCCTTCTGCCATAATTTTTAGTTTTTGTTCATGACTTGTTGCATGCTCAATAGTTGTTAATTGGCAAGAGTTCGTCGCAACCCTAAGAATTTTGTGCTTCTCAATTTGCATGCTTAGTTGAAAATTGAACGGTTTAAGTTTTGAGTTAAGTTTTTGAGCAAGCTTTGTCCCATATCCTCATCTTCTCAATAAAATGATTGTGGTTAGGTGAATAATTGCATGTACAGCTCTAATTGTGTTTAAATGTCGATTTTCAATCATTTTGGAATCCAAAGCGCACTTAGGAAAGGATACAAGGCATTCTTTGCATGATCATACCACATATGAGTCCCCTTGCCCTATTTTGCATCCTGTTATCTTCCCATTCTTTGCTTAACCTAAGTAACCGATGGTTTGGAGGTTGTTAGGGTGTGATGTTCAATGTACAAAGGTGTTCTGGGGGTGTTGGATAAATTTTTAAGAAGCTTTGGGTCACAATTTGAAGCAAGGCAAAATGGTTCGGAAGATAAGGCTTCGGCATTAGTAGGAAGGGTCGTATTCTATCGGTACTAGAAAGGTTATGGGGATCAACCTAAACGAGATCGGCGTCGATAGAGAATTGGAAGCTGCATCGGGAGCGAAGTGATTATCATGTCAGAGGTAACAGGGTTGGCATTGATGGGATGAAATATTGTCCATCGGTACCGATGGGTTTCAGCAAAAGATCAGTCAGGCAGTCTAGAGCAGAAACCAAACAATTCCACTCCATCTTCTGAACCCGACTTTCCCTCTCTCAAAACCTCCATTGTTCTACCTTAAACCCTAACCCAAGCCACAAACCACCCACCAAATCTCCCATATTCACCCACAAAATACTCAAATCCTTCAACCTCCTCTGGAATACTCAAGCTTTCTCCAGTTATTTCAAGGATTTCCACCAAAAATGAGGTAAACCCACTTTCCCATCTCAAAATTGAAATTTTCTCTATTTTTCCCACAAAAATCCGAAAGTTCTGCACACTTCCCACATATATGCCCTTTTCACACCATCATCCACCCTCCAATTCACCCAATCCACTTCAAAACTCAAAAACCCCATAAACCCAGCCCAAATCCAAAAATACCCAAAAACCCTTTTGCTTTCAATGCCGAGAATCAAAAAAACTGCGCGCCGGGCAGCCCCTTCTCAACCAGAAATTGAGAAGGAGGATGATTTTATGGTCGAGAGTGAGGAGGAAAATCAGCCGGAGGAGGCTTCGGGTTCTCGTACTCGGAAAGGCGTAGGACTCCGGCTGAAATTGCAGCAGACAAAAGACGGACTTGAGAGGATAGCTTTGCAAGCAGGAAATTAAAAAATGAGCAGCAGGTGGATGCTGGGGCATTGCCTGATGGTCACGTGGTTCTCCGATACATCATGCGAAAAGGTTTGCACTTTTGGACTGAAATACTACCTGGATATAATAAGAATGTTGTTATTGAGTTTTACAAGTTTATGCAAATACCTGAGGGTAATTGGGAGAATGACCCAGCTGTTAGAATTGTTTAGAGAGTAGGGGGAATTGATATTATGATTACTCCGGATGACATTGCTAGATATTTAAAAATTCAGCGACCTCCTCCCGAGTCTGTGAATTATCCTAGAAAAGATGAGTTGATTGATGTGCAGGTGGTAAATGGAGTTCTTTATATGGACCCCTCGGAAGCGTCAGTACCCCATCTGCCCAGAAATTTCAAAGCTAGTGTTAGATTTCTGAATAAGGTCGTTCATTACAATTTATTTCCCCGTGGCTCGGAGCATAGACCAGCTAGGAAAGGTGGAGAGCTTATTTATGCTCTCATGGCTAATGACTTGATAGTAGATTGGGCCATGTTCATCCTTATTCAGTTGCGCGATTTTAGGGCCAATACTTTGATTACTGCCAGCATGCCTTTTCCTTGTATGATCACTAGTCTATATAAAGAGAAAGGAGTTCGGGGGAGTGCTTATGAGAAGTTGGAAGAATTATCTCCGGGGCCTATAGATGATACCTTTAATGAGAAGAGCTTGTCTCAAACTTGTGCTGCAAAAGACAAGCAAGTGGAGAAAGGGGATTATTTGACTACGATGCCAACAAAGAAGGAAAAGCAGGGTTCTTGGATTAAGAAGCTTTTCTGCCAAGGGGTTTCAATCATAAAGAGTCAGAGGATGGAGAAGGTGGAGAGGAGAAAGATTATGAGGGAACAGGAAAGGCAGGGAAAGGAATTAGCTTGGCAGACAACAGTGTTGGAGCAGCAATTTGGGGTAAAGTATGATCTGGAGCTAGTGGATAAGGGGGAAGTTAGTGATGATTTTGCTCGATATGAAAGTGATGAGTTGGCTGATTGATGGGATGATTTGATGATTGGATGATGTGGTGATGATCTGATTCAGAGTCGGTGGTTTTATAAAAGCCCCTTACTTGGTCGGGATCTAGGTTGGTTGACATGCCAACCACTCTATCCTTTTGTTTTGTTGCATTGCGTTTCGTAGCCTAGTTTTGTGCATTATTAGTTAGTACTTGGTTTATTGGTTTGGCCCTTGACTTGGTTCATTTCATGTGTTGGCGGCGGTCACTCGGGTAGATAACCAAGTTAGCAAAGACTGTCGCCCATTTTTGCTAACCTGTTCTTTGTAACCAAGGGCATTACAAGCTTAAAAAGATCTTAGTTGATCCTTAGTGTGCATGAATTCCATTTTGATTGACTGTCTGATAGTTGCATAATTAGTTGTATGGCATGTCTTCATTTCGTTATCCAAATATCATCTGCTAGTTTTCAATTCTGTTGAATAAAGTGCTTTAGTTGTTTAAGGCATAGTATTTCTTGTTCACTGTGCCTGTTTGTCAAGCACCTTTTCAGTGGATATGGCTTAACTTTGAATTTGAAAGTTTTGTGTCCCGTATCCTTTCCTTGTTCAAGGACACAAACCATTTTTAACTTGCTCATTAACTTGCTGCTTACTTAGCCTGTTGAGTTGGATGCTTAAAAATGCGAGTTGTAGAAATGAAATAAAAGGCCGGATTGTTGAACTCGTGCTAGATGGTAATGTTGAGCATGTTCTAAGTTGTGAATTCAGAAGGATTGCATGGTTGCTAGTTTTCAATTTCTCTTTATTTTTATTTGCTAAGGATTAGCAAACCTTAAGTTGGGGGGTGTGATAAGCACCCTGTAATGTAATGTAGGGTGCGCTAATGTCTAGTTTTAGTTCAATTTAATTGTTAAGTAAGTTGTTTTTAATTACGTTTGCTTGTAGAGTATGCTAGTTTCGTTTTGCAGAAGAATCACCAAATAAAGGAGTTTTTATAGTCTAAGGCATGTCACAAGACGAAAGCAACCCGACGGCTCTCTAAGGCGAGGCAAGGCCAAGGCAGAAGGCAAGACTAAGTGCTAGTAGATAACACCTTTGGCGTCAATAGGAAGCAAAAAGCTCAATCGGTACCGAGCTCCTAGCAGCAACAGCCTTGAAAGGTTTGGCATCGATGGAAGGAAACATGTTGCATCGGTACCGAAGCGATTATGAGAAGTCCAGTCAAGCACCTCGGCATCGATGGACACCAATCCGTCCTATAGATACTGAGCCTCTTTGAACTGCAGCGTAAGACCATGGTCATCGGTACCGAGGGCCTTAGGGGCAAATTTGTGAAGCATCTTGCGGAATATTCTGTGCACGGACCTCGGAGTATAAAAGCTTGTGATATCATTGTGTAAAAAAAAAGGAGAATAGATTGAATAGTACAATTCTTAGATCTAGGATTAGATTTGCTTGCTTTTTTAAATTGTTTTTGAGTGTTCTTCGTTTCTAGCCTTTGAATATTTTAATTTCTACCTTAATTAATTTAGTTTTGCTATTTTTGTCTTCATTAAAGTTGTAGTTTCTGTCCCGATCTATCGTTGAATCCAATTTTCTTCTAGTGTTGCTCTTCAATTATGTTAGCTAGATTTTTGCCTGCTCTTATCTCTCTAGATATGTGTGAGTAATTTTTCAAGGTTAGGTCATGGGATTATTAGCACCTCATGACTTGAGTGAAAATTGCATTTTTCACCCATAAAACTTTAATTTTTTATTTGAAAATTGATGTGGGGTTCAAATTTGTTTGCCAAATTGCTAAAGTGTTAATCTCTTTGATCATGTGTAGGTACGAGCATCGCCTACTTACCACACATGATGCTTAGAGCTCTGTCGCTCGATAATTGAATCATTTTATCTTCCGGCTTAGGAGCCTTTATTGAGTGTCTTAAACTGCGTAATTTGGTAAAAAATGTGATTTAGCTCGAGTTGTGGGTGTTAGTAATTCCTAGATCTAATCTGCTTTTCATCCTAGTTAATTCGCTTTTAATTTAGCTTTTTTAAATTTCCACCGTTTAAAGTAAAACAAAGTTAACTGTCTAAAAGCCGAAAGCCTAGTTTACCTTTACAAATCCAATCAAGCCATATAATTATTTCCGTGGGTACGATCCCGATCTTCCGGATTATTATGCTTCAATTGGACGCTTATACCCTACGCTTGGGGTGATCTTATTTGATATATCGACGAACGAAGCATTACCCAAACGCTTTTCTGTTTCCGCCCTATACTCCCTGAATTTCTCAAAGCATTCGGACTTACGGCGCATCAAATAAATGTATCCATACCTTGAGTAATCATCAATAAAAGTGACAAAATACTCAAAACCACCTCTAGCTTGGACATTCATAGGCCCACACAAATCAGAGTGAACCAATTCCAACGGCTCTTTATCTCTATATCCTTTTGCTGAAGAAAAAGGCTTTTTGGTCATCTTACCTTCCAAACAGGATTCACAGACCGGAAGTTCTTTAACTTCTAATGAACCAAAAGGTCCATCTCTAACCAATCTAGAAATCCTATTCAGATTAATATGACCAAGACATAAGTACCAAAGATATGTTTGGTTCAATTTAGCAAGCTCTTTTCTCTTACATGGTAAATTATGATTGTTATTCAATTCCTGCAGTTGCACTGTAGGAAATATAGGATTAATAATGTAGAGATCATCCACCAATGAACCATAACAGATAAAACGTTTATTTAACTTAATAACCACAGAGTCATTAAAATAAACCAAATATACATCCTTTATTAACTTAGAAACTGAAACCAAGTTTCTTCTAATAGTAGGAACACAAAGACAATCTCTCAAAATTAAACTCCTATTACCTATTAAAATTTAAAAAAATATTTCCTACTGCAACTGTTGCCACTTTCGTAGCATTTCCCATATGTATATAAATCTCTCCATCACTTAGTTTTCTAGTTTCCTGAAACCCCTGCAATGAATTGCAAATATGATTAGTGGCTCCCGTATCTACACCAGGTACTGGTAGATAACACCGCTAAATATAATTTAACAACCAGTGAAAAAGATTTACCTTGTTTGTTCACTTTATTGAGAAAAATCGGACATTCCTTTTTTTAGTGTCCTTTTTGCTGGCAGTGAAAACACTTGCCCGCAGGTTTTGCACTCCACCTTTAGGCGCATGAACTGCCTCCACAACCTTTTTCTGAGATTTGTTCTACTTCTTCTTACCTTTCGGCTTAGAAGTAGAAGCCTTCTCTACCACAAACACTAATGGTGGTTTCTTCACAACCAAAAGACCCTCAGCTGCTTGGAGTTCCTTAAGAAGTTCCGCCGAAGATAAATGTATTTTGTTCATAGAATAATTTAGGCGAAACTGCTTAAAACTCTCAAACTACAGTGAGTTAAGAACAAAATCGATCTGGGTTTCCCCATCAATTTCTGCTCCAAGAATCTCTAGTTCATTAAGAAGAGCTATCATCTTCAGAATATGATCCCAAATCGGGGTCTCTTCAACATGGGTGATACTCACCAATTCTTTCATAGCAACTAGCTTTGCTGCCCGATTCTAATCCCCAAACATTTCTTTGAGGTTTAGTATCATATTAGAAGCAGTTTCCATAGCTTGATGCTAATGTTGCAATATATTCGACATAGAAGCCAAAATATAATACCGCACCATCTCATTAGCCTTAACCCAATCTTTATTAGGTTTTGCTTCCTATTCTGTGGCATTCTCTTCAAGTATAGGAGGGCACACCGTAGAAAGCACATATTTGTGACCCTCAGCAGTTAACACAATATTCAAGTTTCTTTTCCAGTCAACATAGTTTAGACCAGTAAGTTTATTTTCTTTGAGAATAATGGCAAGTGGATTGAAAGAGCCCATTTTGAATCTGAGAATCAAAAAACAAAACAATCAATTATGAAGGCCAATAAAAATTTTGAATTTCATTTTAATATTGGTTCCCTCTACCATATGTTAAAAGAAAAATATTGGCAACCCTACACACCGTGAAGAACATGCCTCGACTGGAGGTCCTCTACTCTTTATCATTCATGTAGATAGGC
The DNA here is from genome assembly GCA_019656275.1 of Rhododendron kiyosumense. Lineage (NCBI taxonomy): Eukaryota > Viridiplantae > Streptophyta > Magnoliopsida > Ericales > Ericaceae > Rhododendron > Rhododendron kiyosumense. Next base: position 845,414 of record BPLS01000169.1, on the reverse strand, counting down.
ACAACCTTTTAAATTTACTATTTAGACACTATACCGTGCTAAGCAAAATTAAATAGCCAATATAGCTTCGGTCCTATAAATAATAATAATGACTCAAATGGTGAGGTTACTATTATTTACAGCTAAGTGTATACCATTACCTAGCTTCATGACCCATTGTTCCGTTATGAATTACCTTAGATTGTGAAGTAATTCACACAACAATTATGATCGACCTATCCTTTAAGGAAGTTTGTACCGATGATGCCATAATTAATTTTGCCCGATGGGGGGAAGGTTCTAAAACCATCACACAAAAATAATTATATCATCTACATACTAGTAATGGAGACCGTGGGATTTATAAAAATAAACTCCCTCTACCACTTAGTTATTTATAAAAAATTTGTGAAGGTTATCAAAATTTTCAAATTTGCAAAACCGCGATCTAGGTCAAAACCAATTATCACCATGTTGTCCAAAATGGTAAAACTATCACATTTGCAAACACTCATGAAAACATGCATAAACATAAATAAGGAAACATAATAAATATGCATCCCAACTATTATGGTCAATATCCTTATTTCCAAAAATAACCATGATTGCAGTCGAGTCTTGCCCACCAAGTCAGAGGTTGATTCAGGCACAA
>BPLS01000169.1:796038-844773 GCA_019656275.1 Rhododendron kiyosumense | reverse complement strand
GGGGTCGTTTCTTCATTAAAAACGCATCTGCTCCATCAAAAAGTTGATTTTTGACCTCTAATCAGCAATTTTGGCTACCATACAGAAATTATGTTTTATCCATCAATGTTATGCCTCCTTTACAGAGTTCACATAATCTGGATCAGATACACATACTGCATGATTTGTAATCTTACAACAGCTCTACATATCAAATAATGATACAACTAGAGAAACAAAGATTGCAGTCGAGTCTTGCCCACCAAGTCAGAGGTTGATGCAGGCACAGGGGGTCGTGTCTTCATTAAAAACGCATCTGCTCCATCAAAAAGTTGATTTTTGACCTCTAATCAACAATTTTGGCTACCATACAGAAATTATGTTTTATACATCAATGTTATGCCTCCTTTACAGAGTTCACATAATCTGGATCAGATACACATACTGCATGATTTGTAATCTTACAACAGCTCTACATATCAAATAATGATACAACTAGAGAAACAAAGATTACACAAAAACCTTATGCCTCCCACATGTCGGAGTTCGCATACTACTTTTAATATTACAACCACGAAAAATAATCGTGACATCCAAATATAAAAAGTAGTAACCATGTATGGAAAAATGTGGGATCCAATCACACAAATATACATGCATGACCATAATAGTGGGATAAGATTTTTTGCAAAACAGACGTTAGTAATACTGAAACCTGCAAAACAACGGTTACCACAGTTTCATACTATACAATCTATGGACAACACGGCCTGTTTAATCCATACGTGCGATTACAACCGGCTCTGATACCACTGTTAGGAAAACGAATCCCTAAGACCCAGTAATGGCACGTACAAATCAGATAACAAACATTGTAAAACCCTACAAGGCAGAATTAGGATTCTACCTCAGCTCCCTGCAACACGAATGCTGGTTGAACTTGTTATAGCACGCCTTGCTATAAACCACAAATACTGCTCGACCGCACCTTATGATCTTCTATCGTATTCCCTGCATGTCTAGAACACAAACCAAGTGTGGACACTTTCGTGATCTGTTTGCTCTCTCTAAGCCTGCCTCTATTTCGTGAATAATAGAAAAACGTATATCTGACCAAGAGAGCATAACGTGTATATATAGAGCTACGATAGGGACCTAAGGAGTAATAAGTCTGGGCTCCCAGTGTAAATAAGAAAACCTAAACCTGCCAGGATTCTATTTCTTATTTCACTAATTATAATTCATCCCACTACAGAATTATAATTGTATTCCCGTCCTTATCTCAATTATATTACAAGCTCCATGATATTAAATACTTATTAATCTCTCCACGTTAAGATTACAAATATCCGTTGATTAAAATAAATTACTAACACAAACATGCATCAACTCCAGCAGAAAATGACAAAGAAACGGCAGCCCACACCTGCCGTGAACTCCACAAGATGTCGGACTCCGGAGAAAGCCGCCGAGAAGCTACTGAATCGATTCTCATAAACGACCAAAAGAACTGGCACCTGAGCACTTCCATACAACATCGCGCAGCTGCCACAATGCCACCACACCACCAGATCTCCATGGCCACTTGTAGACATTAAAATTTCAGCATGACTTATGCCTTGTTCTCTTTGGTTTTCAAAAAGCATTTTTCAAAAAATACCCCATAGATTCCCCTATTTTCAACATTTCTCTCTCTCTCTCTCCCTATCTCTCTCTCCACTTATTAGCCCTACTATTTTTCAAAAGAAATTTCAAATCCAAATCCAAACACAGCATTAATTATCGTCCAATTAATTGAGACAAATAAATTGTCTTAATTAATTAAAGTCAAAATTGGTCAAATCCCTCGAATAAGTATTGGCCCCATCAAATTTCTAGGCTCAATCCATTTGATACACAATGAAGGCCAAAATAAGTTGGGCTAACGTAATCAATAAATTAGGCTAACTTAATTAGCGTCAAGGGATTGTGCTAGCCCAAAGGTGCAGGCCCACTTCAAATAAGCCTTAAAAGAGAGTCAAATAATAAAAATATTATTTCTCTTTTATTAAAATCATTTACTTAAAAAAAGTACAAGTCTTCTTACAAAGGAAATAAAATGAAATTGGGTTAATCAAGCCAATCAGAGATCTTCTTTTAAGATCTTGCCATACTTAGCTCTTATCTCCTTGAGCCTATAAATAGAGGCTCATATGAAAAAGAGAGAAACCTTTGGCTCGGCATTCTACAGAGCTCTCAAGCACTATCAAGCACCTCTCAAGGCTTTCAAAGGTTCCAAATCTTGCTCTCAAAATTCTTCTCAAATCCCTCTCAAGTTTTTGTGGAGAATCAACAGCACTTAAGCTACGTGCCAATTTGTCAACAATAATAGTCTACGCATTCAATCCTGCAAAGATCGTGCCTCAAACTCATCGTTTTGTCGAGATTAAACTGCTCAAGCCCTCAATCAAACTTCGTTCTTCAAGCTTCTCAACTCGAAGATTTGCAGGAATTGCCTACCATTTCAATCCCACAACAAGCTTCTGTAGCCCTTAGATTGTAACTTCAATTGGAGATCGAATCAGAGGATTTTGTTCTTTATTTTGTGAAAAGCATATTATAGAAAATTGTATCCCTTATTTTTTTTCAAATCCATAAAATCATTATTTTGTGCATCTTTTTCGTGTTCTTTATTGCAAGACTTGAATTTGTGTGTTACACCACTATAACACCAACCGCATACCACTTAGCAGTTAGGCCTAATCTAATCTCACCCAGGAGCAAAGAACGGTTGGGGAACTTGCTATCACGCCACCACTATGCCTAGCCGTTAGGTCAATAAGTTACCCCCAGATCGATGTGGTAATTAACCGGCGACTAAAGGGCAGCTCCAAGAAGAAACATGACAGGGAGAAGATGTCAGAGAAAGAAAATGGGGAAAGAATAAACACTAGTAGAGATATGGGAGAAAAAAGAAGAGGGAGAGAGAGAGAGAGAGAGAGAGAGAGAGAGAGAGAGAGAGAGAGCAGCGGAAGGGGAGCTCAGAGGGAGGAGGAAAGAGGTACCCCCCTGCCCACAGTGGAGATCAGAGATGGATCTAGAAATATAGCTTAGTGGGGACACCTTGTTAATCATAATGGCGAAAGTTTATTTTTTTTTTAGTCAACCACAGTAAGATTGTACAAAATTAAGGCATGTATTACTAACTATAATAGTTTATAATGCGTACTTTAAGTTAGATTATGTAAAAATGAGCACAAAATTTTAGACAATTTTTAAAATATGTTTGAAATGAACATCCACAAGTTTTAAAATGATCGAGCTAGTTTTGTTAATGACTTTATTTTAAAATATTTCTCCTAGACAATTAAAAATAAAGAGAATCAAGAAAGAATAACTCCAAATAGACAAACAGCTCATGAAGCAACAAGTATAAATGTACCACATGATAAAATTCAGGCATAAAACTATCATATATGTGTATTGTCAAGAAATATGCAAGTGTGCATGTTTATATATTTGCACACTTTTATAATTATGACAATTTATATAAAAATATTTTAATTTTGAATGAGGGCATGTGCTCCCGCATGTCCCCCTTTGGGTCCATCCTTGGCAGAGATCCAAGGCGGGGGAAGATGGAGGGTTTTAGTGTTAGAGAGAGAGGGGGAGAGAGACGACAATTTTTAGATTCTAAACTTCAATGATAATACAAATCTTGCTGAGTGGTCGGGGTCTTAGTCACACAAAACATAATTATTTAAAATGGTATTTGCTCCCGCTGCTGTTTGGGCTAAATTAGTTCAATCAAATTGCAAATGATTGTGTGTGGGCGTGCCAGAAAAGAATTAACTTCAAAAAAGAAATTATTCTTTTCAACTTGATTTGAAACAACTAATTTGAATCAAGCAACTGTGTTATCCGTTCGATTACCTCAACTAAGAGAATTTTTCCTTAAGGTATCAACCAAATGAAAGATTGATGCTCTTCGAATCAAAAAAGATGATTGAACACAAACAAACCTGAATCTAATCAAAGGTAAATTTGTATGCAAACACTCTTAAGATTTTATCAAGAATAATGCAAAAATATAAACACACTGAATTCAATCGAAAATGGACTTACAAACGACTATTCTCTGGTAAGAAAAAGCTTAAAAGAAAATAAGAGAACTTGAATTTAGTCGAAAGTGGTCTTACATGCAAATAAGCCTTCAACTTACAAAAAGATCCTATTCTAAACTAATCTAAACACTAATCTACGATAAATCTCTGAGCAATCATTTTGTATGAATTATCAGATAATATGAATTTTTGTCGGGGCTTTCTCTCTTTGCTTTACTCTTCTATTTATAGATGTTGGGTCTGCCTTCGATCTTCTATCTTCACGACTTCGATTGATGCCCACGTTTGCCACATAAATCGGTTGAGAGGGGCCTTTGAATGGTTACTTTGATACTTCCAGAATTCTTCTTCTCTCTTCATGCTTTGATAATGGTATTCATGGCCGTTTTCTGGATCGTGGTACTCCTATTTTTATGCAACGTGGATTAGTGTCACACGACTGACTTCCCAAATGATTCCCTGCAATCGCGTCCAATTTTCGTTATAAATCAAGGCAGTAATGGCACCGTTCGATGATCCTAAGGATTAATCAACGGTTGAACTTAACCACTTTTAAAATCATCCCTGATTGCTATCCAAACGTCACCGGTTCTAATCAAAACGATACCGTTTAGTATTAAAATAGCATCATCATTAAACCCCATAATTCTCTGTATTTCGGGTCTAATTGGGGCATGTTCTGTTTGGCTAATGCACCATTCGGTGCCACGTGTAATTTTCTCATTGAGTGGCATATTTTAGGATGTAAACACACCCCCTGCATTAACATTTTATTTAAGATAAATAAATGTTAATGGCACACGTACTCTACCCATGTTCCTTCAAATACGGATGCATGAAGCATGATAGAAATTTATTTCCATGCACGTCTATTGAGCTTCCCAAAGATAGCTGCAATTATTTTCCTATAAATGGCAATCAATGATAGGGCTTTTAACGAATCACATTACTTCTCAAAACCCTTTCGAAATTGAGTTTTCTCTGCTAAGAAGCCTTTCGTCTATGGACTCTCTTCCAGAAATCAATCTAGTCCTAGAAAACCTCGATCATCAATCCCACTCATCTCAAACATCTTCTCCAAATTCTCCTCGAATGTTAGCAGGAAAAATCCTTTCCAATCGAACATTCTGTACTTCTAACCCGTCGCTCACGAGTTGGGATTCTTCTCTGACCCGTTCGAATTCGTTCAATGGGTCCAATTGGGGTACATGGGAGGAAAAACCTGCCAACACCAATACCGGTACCATCCTGGTTAAGTTTGATCAGCCTGACCTTACTCCCAATAAATTCCATCACTTTCAAACTCTATTCGTGAGTCAATTCCTACCCCTGACTGGCAATGACACCATTCACATGGGAATGCTGGAGTCAATTTATTCTTCTCTCAAATTTACTCCTTTTCTGAAACAAGAAGAAAACTATCTTGGGCCTGCCCCTTATTGTGACTTCAAATGCCTGGCCCAAACCCAGAAATCCCTTTGGCTCACAAAGGTGCAAACCTCGCACTATCCAGTTGACTTCGAAGAGACAAACAAACTAACTCCCCTCACAGAAGAACCTGACTGGTTTGGTGAGGTGACCAACTTTGCCGTTAATACCCCTCACTTTCAATGGCACTACGGTGACTCTATCTTCCCTACCGATAAGAGTAAAGCCTTACAACTTCTTGCGGCCTTCTCCTTCTTGGATGTTTATATCCTGGAAGAACAAGTTCCATTAACCAACTTCAAATGGGCTTGTGAGACACTTGTGCTATGCACCATTCCTTCCGCGGTCTCTTATCAAATCCACTGCTTTCTGGATTTTCTGCCAGTGATCAAATCATGGCTCGAAGCCAATGCCACAGCGTATTGCTTCGACCAAAACCTTCAAGACTACGCTCTTGCTAAGGAACAAGTTTCACAACCATGTTACTTGGTCTTTTCCTCACTACTTTGCAAGCAAGAAAGCCACCTCTCAGCATCCAGGCCTTTCGAAGGCCTAATTTGCCCTTGTTTCTCCCTGCCAGTAGGAATTAGCATTTTCCCTCTGTTTTGCTTTTTTTTTTCTTTGTAAATATGCAAATTTCATTTCGGTAACCTGACAGCTTTCAATGAAATTTCTCTTTTCAATAATGAATACTTGACTTGGAATTATCTTTAGTTTATGTGTTAAAGTAATAACAACTCTAATAACATAAATCCCCTTAAAGTTAACGAAACGTTCTAACGGACCCCAAAATGTGGGCTTATTAAGGGCCTGGCCCACCTGTGGAGGTATAAAAGCAGAAACGATTCAAAATCACCCCTTACGCTCTGCACATTCAAATTTTCCCAAGAACTAAATCTTCTCTTCTCTCTTCCTGAAAACGCTGAACTCGACCCAAATCCATGCCTTTTTCCAGTAAACCAATCACGGAACACCCTACTCCTTCTCTAGCGCTGAGGCGGTTCGTGTTAGGAAAAACCCAGGGATCGACTGGAGATTCCTATCTCGACACCCGAGTTTTCATCCCAAACCCTAGAGAAAAAGGTACTTTTATTTTGGGTCCTCAATTCATAGGGGAAATACCTGCCTCCCTCTCTCTCTATTACCCTCAATTAGGAAATGCTGACATTCGAACTTGTTCGGCCCTCGATTGGCAAAACTTCCCAAGAAAATCTTTTCCCCGTTGGCCTACCTTAGACAAGGACTGGAAAATCTGGACCACTCGAATGTTGGCAGAGAAATCGAATGACCTTGAAAAGGTGGGGTTGAAGAACATTATCACTCTCCTTCGAAGGGGAATCCCCAGAATCCTCCCTTAATCCAGGCTACGTTGGCTTTTTGGGACCCTTCGTTTAATTTCTTTAGGTTTAACTGTCGCATGATGGCGCCCACAGTTTTGGATGGTACTGAGATGCTGGGACTCATTCCGTATGGCTCTCAATTTGACCCTACTAAAGAACATACTCCTCCTGAGGGTTTCACTTGTCTAAATGCTATAAATGGAGCTTTTTCCCATTTCTATGCCAGGGAAAGGAAATTATCAGGAGAGGTGTCTGACACAGAATTCTTCGCTTACATACTCTACACCCTCTGCAAACACATTCTTTGCCATTCTGGGAAACGAGTAATGAGTGAGTTCATACCGTTAACATTGGCATTATCTAGAGGTGAAGAGTTTGATTTTACTTCTTACTTTCTTGGTCATGTGTACAAAGTTTGTTCTGATTTCCACCAAAAGGGTTTGAACTACTCCCAAAGGGGACCCCAATGGTTCGTACAACTATGGCTTCATGCATATTTCCCTGAGCTAGGCCCCTTTAAAACACCCATGTCGCCTGTTGGTACCCTCGAAGCACCCAATGTCCATGGTGACAACTACATTCAACCAGTGGCCAGTGCAGCTCCTACCTTGGTATACTATCTTTCCTTCTTCTCCGGCCTTGCTTCAGACAGAGAATGGCCCAACCCATTCCCAACTCCAATTGGACCATCATGGCTTTTTGACATTTTAACAGATAGACAAGGAAAATCTTCTCGAGCCCTCCAAGCATGGAGCAGCATACTTACAAGCAGAGAGATTTTTATATCCTCATCCAATCCTTCCAAGTCCTTGGCACACGCAGAGGTATACTGTCCTGCCCAGTTTGCTAGACAGCTCGACTTTGTTCAGGGCATACCTATTCCGTTCTGTGGCTCTGCTAACATTTCCATGTCTGAACGTTCGTGCATTTCCATCGAGCACTTTCAAACATGGTTTGCCCAATCCAGACATTCGCTAAGAAAGACTGTTATCCAAGAATTCAAGGAACCAGAAGTGCGTACCACTCCTGAATTCGACGGTTGGTGGCACACCAATTGCTCCTTCCTTCTAGGATGCACTCCATTCAAGAAGTTCCTTGAACACATTGGTTTCGAGAGATCTGAATTTGGACATAGGAGACATAATGACTCATCCTCCTTTTCCTCAGACGATGGGTTTGGAATAGCTGGAGGCATTGAAGACACTTCTGAAGGTGAAATTGACCAAAAAATGGTCCCCATCGAAGCCTCTCCTATAGCAATGATTATCCCTCCTTCTCCCCCAAGAAGACAATCTTTGAGGGTTTCACAAAAACGAGGTATTTGCTTCTGAATGCTGCTTTTCTTTTCAGAAAACAAATCTAATCATAAAGAAAACTGTAGGTTCTACTTCTCCTTCAGGAAGTGCTTCGAAGAGGAGTAAGACTGCTTCTCAACCAAAAGAGGCTATTCGTACCAAACACTACCTCGAGCCTTCAGCTGAACTCCCAGGTTTGTTTTTTCCTCCCTAATTGTCTTTTATCTCTCATTTTATTGTTTACTTGAGTTTATTTCCTTGTCTTCTTTCTTTCAGCTTCCAAGAAAGCTAAAGTCACTAAAAGGCGTGGATTTCGAGTTTCTTCTAGTGATGAAGATACTGACGTTGACACAGAAACCTTAATCCCCAGGGGTAATTTTCTTCTTTATTTATGATAAGTGCCTTCTTAGGGAACTTCTTTGCAATCCTGACTCATAAGTTTGACCAGGTAAAACAAAAACAGTAGCCAAAGAAACTCTTTTCTATGAAAGAAAAGAAGTACAACCCCAAAAATCAAAAACCCTGTGGGAACTCCCTTTTCCTGACAAGGTAGACCATGCATACTCTGAATATACGTATATTTATGTGTCCCATATGCACATGACTCACTGTTGATTTCCTCGTAGGCTCAAATAGCACCTCCTGATGAGGCACTGGATTTATCTATTACTCCTTGCCTTTACCAAGAAGTGGTAGAACCTTCCTCTGTTCAAAAAATTTCGGAAGATGACCCACATAAGGTATCTTTAGATTATTGTCACGCTCTCGATTTTCAACATAATTTAATATCTCATTTCGATAAAGGATCCTCTCATAAGGTAAATAATACCCAAAATGATTTCCCACCTGTTCAACTTACAAACCAAATTCCCAAGTTTAAAGAATTACAACCTTGGCACCACGGCCCAAATTAACTTAAAAACAAGCACAAGTGTTTAGAAAAGTACAAATTTAAGTCAAAAGATAACTCAAAAGTGAATTGGTTACAAAGTCGTTTTTAACCGAAAGTAAGTCTATTACATAGATGAGAAAGTAACCAATCAAATTAGCTTCCAAAAATCTTCATGTCGAATCACACCATAGCATGCAATCTACTGCCCGACATCTATACCTGAAAAGAAGGATTTTGTTGAGCTACACTAGCCCAGTAGAAATTTCTATACTCAAGCTATATGAACATGCGATGACATATGAACCGAGACTGAATGAGTGTCAATAAGTGATTACGAGAAACAATGATTAACCACCAAGAACAATCGGACCACGACTACAACATTCTAGACTTCTTATAAATATTCATTGCTATTCTCACATCAAACTAGCAACTTTAATAAACTCGCATCAGTTTACATCAATCAATAATCAATCCTCAATCATCTCATCGTTTCTCGTATGATACCACAATCTTTCTTGTTTTCACCTTGTTCGTCATCAAACCCTTTTTCCATAAAACTTCAATTTTTGATTTCCAAAACAATTTTTGGGAAAACTCAAGACCACTTCGGGTCAAACTCCGTTGATTCAAGTTTGAATGCCGGAATTCGTTGATTTATGCCCAAATACCGGATCCGTTGATTCGCTCAAGAATACCGGAGGATTTTCAATAAAAATCCTCTTTTCAAACAAATTACTTTCTTTAATAAAATCTCAATAGAATCAACCTTTCATTCACTTTTTCAGCAGCCACAATCTTAGTTAACAAACAATCCAAACATCAACATAAACTTCCATAGTCAACCATAATTCTCTTCATCAAGCGAGACATTCAACTGTTACCACCCCTTGCGTCACGTTGAATTCTCTCCACCTGGGTTTCCGCATTACCACACCTTGCGTTGCGGGCCCTCTAGAGTCTCCGCATTACCACACCTTGCGTTGCAGGACCCTCAATTCAAAATTTATAATTCACGTAAACATAAAAGTATTATCAAACCGTTTACAAGCAGACGTCACTTTCCAGGTCGCATTCGTTCTTATATCATTACAACAATGCATACAAACTCATAAGTTCACACGTTTTCCCCGAGGTCATAGTCTGTCATTCATCATCATTCAAGGCATTACACACTCACAAACATGTCCTTTTGCACATTATGAAATATCTTAGGTTCACGTTATCCCTTAAAGTCCGTCACGACGCCCTACGTCTCGTCCCAATCCCACAACAACTCCCCGACATGCCACCCGCTAGGTTCTAAAGAAGAATCTATAGAACGAATACCAAATGAACTTAGGATAATCAACCAAAGCGAAGCACGGAGATACGAGTTAACCTATTCTCTTCCGGACCACTAGGCACACCCCTATCGACTAGCCATACACCCTACGATATACTAGATAACCGACGATATTCAATAACAACTCCACGTTGTCCGCCAATCCACGCATCACTACGTCATGCTATAGCACTTAATGTCTATATCAATCAATGAGACATGCCGCAACATCTACTCCTATCAACCAAAGGTGCAAATAATGTACGAGTGTCCTAATCATTTAATTTTACACTTTTCTAAGCTACGACGAGAGCCCAAAGAGATCGATTGGTCATTGAATATCTCAAGATACAAACAATCAAGTTTGAAAGTGATTTGAAGCTATTCAAAAGATGTTTGAAGCGTTCGAGGTTCAAACGAGCACGAAAAAGAACAAAGGAACCAAATCTGTCCGGAACAAAAGGGGGGTATTGATACCCCAGACGGCGGTATCAATACCTGGCCAGAATTTGGTCCAGAGAAGAGAGGGGTATCAATACCCCTTTTGAGGGTATCAATCCCACGGAACTTTTCTGCAGATTTTCAGCTTTTCAACAACGAAATCCCAACAACAACGACGAACCACAGCACGATCAAGGCACATAATCAACTCATAAACACATAGAGAGAGTAAGAAATCCCTACCTCAAGTGGTTTGAATGAAACCCAAGCGATTGATCGAAGTCCAAGCGATTTCTAGACTTCCAAAGCTCCGAAATTGACAAGAACTTCCCTCCAAGCTTGACCCACGAAATTTTGAGCTCGAGAGCGCGATTGGAAGGCCGAAGGGTGGTTGATCTTTGAAGTTCTTGGGGTCTTGGAGGAGTTTTTGGGTGAGAGGAGGAGAGAGAGGGATTTTTCGGTGGAGAGAGGGAGAGAGGGACGGTAGAGAGAGAATGGAGAGGAGATATATAATCTCCTACACACACACCCACCATATATATACTCCTATATCTTTTAATCACACACCCACCCCCTCAAGATTCAATTCCCTCATTTCAATCCTTAATTCAAATAATCACTAAATAAACCTTTTTTTTTTTTGCCAATTAATAAACATTTCAATAATTAAAAAATTTTACGGGTCTCTACAATTATTCTCATCTCTCCATTTTTTGAAGAAATAAATCCTAATTTGCCTTCTGTTCTCACAAGCATTACTTATTCAACCTTTCTCCTCAAAGAAAGATATTGTTGCAAGGAATTTTGACATGCAAGCCCTGCTGTCCCTTTTCACTGACCCCATCTCACCTATTCCTTTCTAGATAATGTCTAAAATTCTCATGTTGCTCCACGTCTCTTTTTGTCTTTTGATTCTAACTTCTATTAAATTGATACAGGAATTTTCCCTTTCAATAGAGCTACCTGCTTTTGCCAAAGTTGTGGCCAATTTAGCTCATTCGAAGGCCATGGAGCCACTTCAAATTTTGAAGAAAGACCCCCTTCCCAATCCTTTACCAGTTTTGGAGTAGGGTTCTTTGTTGACTGACTCCATTCTTGCTGCGACGGCCTATCTTACAAGAAATTTTGGGGAACAAGATTCGGATATGATCCCCTCTTCATCAGATCAGGTAATCTTGCTTGCCAACACACTCTTACACTCTAGCTAACTATTCTTTTTAATCTCCAATTTTGTTTCTATGCAGGTGATCAAAACTTCTTGTCTTTTTGGAAATGATTTTGACACAAATCAGTTATCTGAGCCTGGTGAATCCTCTTCCGTCCCCACTGATCTGTCTCTGGTAGCTTTTGATATATCTTTCTTCAAAAGCCAATTAGAGAAATTTTGTAATCAAATTGCTGATCCCATTCCTCTAGTTTCTTCCAATCCCTTGGAAAGTCTTGAACAACTCTTAAGCCCATCCTTGCCTCCAGATTTACCCTCATTCAGAATCAAACATATTCTTTCAGAGGAGGAAGTTCAGATGTTAAAAAGCCACCTAAGGGCTTTAAATCATTTAGGACTTCCAGCTTTGTTTGAACATAATCTAACCTATCATTTTGAGGTGTGTTATCAAGATTTATCTCTGTCTCAAAGGCTACCTCCTTCCATCAATTCCACCCTCCAAGAATACCTTAAACAGTTTAGTGAATTGATGAATCTTAACCAATTCTTATCTGAGAGCATTGGCACAACTATTCAGACGGTCGAAAAGTTAGAAGCCAGAGCACTCCAGACTGCTTCTCGTCTTTCTCTTTACCAAGCTCGAAAAAATAAACTTGCAGAACTTGATAGGAGGATGAAGTGGTTACAAGAAGAGATGCAAAAGGTCAGGAATGAAATTGCCGAGGTCTCAATTGATTTTCCAGAGCTCGAAGGCGAAGCCTTGAGGGATCAATTGATGCTTCCATAACTTATTCCTTCCCTTCGAGAGGAACAGAAGAGAAAGGCTGCCCACACTTCATTTTTAGATGTCAACTTTTGTTCTCTTCGAGGACTATTATCCACTATTTGTGATGTAATTAGTCCTTTTTTGTAATTTTACACAGTTTGTACCTTATCTTCCCACTATTTTGATCAACTCTGGGTAGGTATGGCTGTAATTAATTTAAGCACTGTTTTCTCCTTTTCAAAAAGGTTTGATGTGTTAGCGCCTCATCTACCTTCTCCAAGGTCATAAATGAACACTCCCAAGTTTATTGCTATAAATCGGGGTCTCTGAGGAAAGAAAACTTATAACCCATCTTCTTCTTTGGCTTTCCTTCCCTTCAGTAACACCCAGTCCTCGTTCCCTAGTAGGGTTTCAAGGATCACATATCATGAAGCCTCCTCCAGAGTTTTCGAAGAAAAACTTCGAAACATAGCCACATCGGCCCTCATGATGTTTTCCTTCAACACTAAAGCTCCTAGGTATAGACACATCAGCCCTCATGATGGGTCTACGCTGGGCTGGTGCTTCGAAGACCAAAGAATCTAACAAGAGTGGTCTTCGAAGTCTGTCTACCTACCAATGGAGCTTAGCCTGAGTTTTTTGTATCTCGGTCATTTGAAGTATATTGATATTTCGAAGACTAACCAAATGTGGTTTTAATTATTCCAACCAACTCATTTACTTCCAGTGGCTTCTCAGCCGTCTCATCGTGAGTTGCAAACTATTATTTATCATGACGCATGGTGTCTAACGCTCTTAGATCCTTCATCTCCTAGGCCTTACGTATCTCCCCTCATTAATGCTCGTAATAACTGAAGCGGATCTCCTGTACGCCTTTGGGTTATGAATACACATAGACGTCAATAGAACGTTGTATCGCTTTTCTTTCTCATTTCAACTGAACAATCATGGCTGAGGACCACCCAATTCCTCCTGCTAACCTTACGAGCGAGTTGGCCAACATGGCCAACATGATTGCAAAGCTGAAAAGGGACGTTCAAACTGAACTCCAGGCTCTTCGAAGTGAGATCAGCCAACTTCGAAGCCAGTTAGTGTGCGTGGAAATAGCTTCACGTCTCTGCCTGGCTAGGACCTAGGGTGATCTTACAACCGTCCTCTCGGCTCATGAGGCAAAAAGTCCCCCGGAGGGAGGATCTTCTTAAAGATTTTCCTTTGGGACTGTGAGGATCAGCAATGATCTTCACTTTTGTTTCTGGGCCAGAGTGTGTCCATTTTTTTTTATGAAGATCTTAGCAAATCTTTGTTTCTTTGTTCAGATCCACTTGGGTCTGCTTTATACCCATTTGGGTTTTCTTATGTTTTCTCTTTTTTTTTTTATAAATACTATGAAATCTTGCTCGGTAAATCTTGATTTTTTGTAGTTTCGAACCTAATATGGTAACTTGATTGAACATGATTGTATTAAAGAACTCCAAAAAAAAGTTCCTGAACACCAAACCAGTCAAAACCACACCATTATGTAATCAACAACTCAAGTTCAAGTTCAGCTTTTGGATATATTCAAAAAATGGCTAACTTTTCCACCAAACAAATAATAAATCCCAACTAAGGGATAAATCTGGTTATATAAATGGAAAAACTCATCCTTCACAAGCTACCTTTTATGGAAAGATTCCCATATAGAAAGATTGTAAGCTTTCAGATGTCTTCCATTTATCTTTCTTCGATGAACATAACCACTCAAGTTTCTCAAGTGATATGCTCCCCCTTTCAACACTCTATGGATTTGAAAAGGCCCATTCCACGTTGGTGCCCATTTTCCTAATCCGTCTGTTCTAATTCTCCTATCTCTGATAGGGAAGATAACTTTCCATGCAAGATCTCCTTCATCAAAGCTTCGAAGAACAACTCTTTTGTTATAGCTCCTTGCTATCCTT
Source organism: Rhododendron kiyosumense (assembly GCA_019656275.1). Classification (NCBI taxonomy): domain Eukaryota; kingdom Viridiplantae; phylum Streptophyta; class Magnoliopsida; order Ericales; family Ericaceae; genus Rhododendron; species Rhododendron kiyosumense. The sequence goes on along the minus strand of BPLS01000169.1, from coordinate 830,103 downwards.
GCCTTCTGTAGCATAATTTAATTTAAGGCCTTTATTCTAGCTTCGTCAATATCTTCCCATTCCATGTGCATGGCTTGATGATAAGACCCTATATCTAAATCATTTTGAAATGCTACTTTTTGAGATCTCACAGTGATCTCCACAAGCAGCACGGCATCATGTCCATAAGTTAATGCGAATGGAGTAGTACCTGTGCTAGTCATTTTTGTATTTCTATACGCCCATAACGTATCGAGTAACAGGTCATGCCAAACTTCTGGGTTTTGATCCACCATTCTTTGAATCCCCTTTTTGATAATCTTGTTAGTTGATTCTACTTGACCATTTGACTGAGCATAATAAGTACTGGTATATATTAATGAAATTCCATGGTTATTAGCAAAATTCTTTACCAACCTTCCTTCAAATATGGAGCCATTATCCACTGTTATCGTTTGAGGGCTTCCAAATCTGTATATAATCCCTTTTATGAAATCGATGACGTGGGTTTGTTTAACCTCCTGATAAGCTTGGGCTTCCACCCATTTTGTGAAATAATCAGTGGCCACTAGGATGAATTTATGCTTTTCCAATGAAGGAGGATAAATCATCCCAATCACATCCATAGCCCATCCCCTAAAAGGCCATGATTTTATTGCGTACTGTAAATCTGTGACTGGCAAATGCTTGAGTGGGCCTGTTTTTTGACAAGCTTGACATCCTTTTGCATAATCTATGCAATCTTTGAGGATGGTAGGCCAGTAGTACCCATACCTCCTTATTAACCACCTCATTTTTATGCCAGCTTGATGCGCTCCACAAATTCCTTCATGGACTTCAGCCATTACTTTGAATGCATTTACCTTGCTTAAGCATTTTAAAAGAAGGACATCCATTCCCCTTTTAAACAGCTCATTGTTGTACATAATGTAATTTATTGCTCTCAATCTGGTTGCCTTGTCTGCAACACCGTCTGGTTTGGTTAAGTATTCGATCAATGCTTGCCTCCAATCAACATTTTGACTAGTAGGAGCATCAATTTCTAATACTTCGAAACCAATCAATCTATTTTTTAACATAGGCAGAGATTTTCTCAAAATTAATTGACAAAATTCCCTTTCATTTTTTGACAAAACTCTGAAACCAGACGCCCTTTGAGCTATTTCATCAGCTTCTTCATTGAAAAATCTAGGGATATAGGTCAAAGTAAGCATAAAGAATTGATCCATTAGCTTCCTAGCATGTTGATAATAAATTGTTAGTGCTGGACTGATGCATTTAAACTGCTCATTCAGCTGGTTAATCACTAACTGAGAATCTCCAAAGATTTCAACAACATTAACTCTCAATTTAAGTAAAATTTCTAATCCTATGATCAACGCTTCATATTCTGCCTAGTTATTGGAATACTGTCCCTCACTGAGTCGAAAACCATATTTGGTTTTCAAGCCTTGGGGGGATTCTAGAATTATGACCACTCCAGCCATCTGAACAGTTCTTGATCCATCGAACCATAATTTCCATGGCTTGATTTCAACCATACTGGCCTCCAATGCTCTTGGTGTCTCATGCTCATTTGGATGATCGGCCAAAAAGTTGGCCAATGCTTGGCCTTTTACTGATTTTTGAGGTACATATTCAAGACAAAACTTAATTAAAGACACAATCCATTTCCCAATCTTCCTACTAAGCACTGGCTTTGAAAGCATGTGCTTAATTACACAGTTTGAGAAATAACATAAATTACTCTAGGCAGCATATAATGCCTAAGTTTCTTGGAAGCATAAAATAAGGCTGAACATAATTTCTCTACTGCAGAATACTTGCATTCACAGGCATTTAAAAACCTACTAAGATAATAAACTGCTCTTTCCTTGCCATCTTCATTGTCTTGAGCCAACAGTACTCCTATTGAGTCTTGTGTTGCAGCTAGGTACAACTTTATAGGCTTTCCTTTGATGGGAGGTGCCAACACAGGAGGGTTGGCTAAATACCTCTTGATGGCTTTGAAGGCTTCATCGTGCTCCCTGGACCACTTGAATTCCTCCCCTTCCTTCAGTTTTAACAAAGAAGAGAAAATTTTAGTTTTTCCTATAGTGTTAGATATAAATCTTCGAAGGAAATTTAATTGACCAAGAAACCTTTGCAACTCCTTCTTGGTAGAAGGTGGTTTGGCTTCAATAATAGCCTTAGCTTTGTTTTTGTCAACTTGTATTCCTTTGTTGTGGACTAAATACCCCAGAAATTTTTTAGCTGATACTCCAAAAGCACACTTTTCTAGATTCAACTTCAGCTGATAGTGTTTCATTTGTTGAAATGCCTTCTCTAAGTGTTGTAAATGATCCCCATCAGAATTTGACTTCACAATGATATCATCTATGTAACACTTGAGAAAACTTCCCACCAAATTATGAAAAATAGCATTCATAGCACTCTGATATGTGGCTTCAGCATTTTTCAACCCAAATGGCATTTTGACCCATTCAAAGATACCAATGTTACCAGGGCAAGCGAATGCTGTTTTATGCACATCCTCCTTTGCTATGCAAATTTGATTATACCCTGAATGCCCATCTAAAATGGACAATACCTTGTGCCCAGCTGAACTGTCCACAAGTGTATCCACATTAGGCATTGGATATTCATCCTTAGGGGTTGCAGTATTTAGGTTTCGAAAGTTGACACAAATCCTGATAGTTCCATTCTTTTTGGGGACTGGAACCACATTAGATAGCCATTCGACATACCTGGCTGTTTTAATGAAACCTGCGTCTAGAAGCCTCTGCATCTCCTTTTTGACACCTGCAATAGTTTCTGGACTCATCTTCCTAGTTGGTTGTTTCACAAGTTTGAATTGCGACTTTATAGGTAACCTATGCTCCACCAATTCCCTGTCCAATCCAGGTAGTTCCTTGTAACTCCATGCAAAACATTCCTTATTTGCTTTCAATAGCGCTATTGATCCAGCTTTCACATCTGGTTCAAGTTGTTTATTAATAAACACTGGATTGGGGTTATGTTCATCCCCCAATCTTACTTCCTCTAAAAGGTCTTGAGCTTCAACCTGTTCTTGAGAAGTTAGCTGGATTTCCTCCTCACGAGGCTTATTATCCTGCATAACATCTTCCCATATGTTGTCCTCTTGAATCTTTTGTTCGATTCCCAGAGCGACATATCTCACTAAAGCCAATGAGTTGGCTTCTTCTTCTGAATCTTCTTTGGATTTACATCCAAGCAGCATCGTCTTTTGGGGTGTCTGATTCATAATCAACAGTTTGTTTCAGCTTCGATTTCAGCTCTGCCAATTCTCCCAGTTCCAGCTCGTTGGTTGGGTAAGTGGCTGCCTAAAGTAGTTCACTCAAAGGAACTACATCTGATTTGTACATTTCTACTTCAGCAAAATTTGCCGTGGCACTAAATGGATGAGGATCAGCTTTGACTCCTTCAACACCCACTTCTTTGCCTTTATCATACTTAACAATCATTAATTCCTGATGCATAGAGGAAGGAATACATCCATTAACATGAATCCAATCTTTTCCTAATAAAGCATTATATTTAGCATACGTGTCAACTACAAAGAAAGCAGTGTCAGTTTCTATTCCACCCACTGCCAATTTAATGGAGATTATTCCCCCAGCATGCTGACTTTCCCTAGTAAATCCTGCAATGGATGTGCTAGTTGGAATCAATTTTGCTTTTCCTTTTCCTAACTTTTTTAAGGTTTGGAAAGGCAAAATGTTCACTGCAGCCCCATTATCCACCAAGATTCTGTTAAGTGGGATTCCATTAAAATATGCAGTAATATATAATGGATGCAAATGTTGTCTCATTGCGTTGGTAGGCAATTTATATGGATATGAAATTTCCACATAATTTAAATCTATTACCAAGGGATATTCGATGTCGGACATGGGATCTGGTACAAAACAAGCACTTTCTTTTGAGCTTACCTCCAAACTCTCTTGATTCTGCTCAATTTCACATACCAGGTTTTCGTCCATCTCTATCTAAGCCACTTCTTCCAGATCACAATTGTTACATATAATGTTTAATTCCCCATCACTACGTGTTTCCTCAGAACTGTCTGGCTTGCCCAAGTTCGACCAAGCATCATCTTGGCCTTTGGATATCTGGCCATTCTTGAAGAAATCCATAAAGCATGGGTAAACCATATTAACTTGTACTTCTGGTTGGCCCCCAAATTGAATTGTTGCTACTTCCTTGACTGGTTTAACTGCTTCGATTTCCTTCGCATCCTTATCTTCAACTTCTTGTGTTGATACTTCCATAGGGGAAGAGCTTCCTTCTATCCCTTCTTGCTCCACCGACATTGCTTCGAGCAAACCAGACTGGTAACTAGCCAATGAATTGAGAGAAGGTGGGTCAAGGTCTTCTTCGAGCATGGCAGAGGCTACTTTCTTTAAAGTCTCTCTCTCGCGATACTGGATTCGAAACTCTTCTGGGTCCCTTTTAACCCTGTCAAACCTTGGATTAGGCCTTGCTCCCTTTCCTGATTCTTCCCTTGTTGAGGATTCTCCTGACTGGAAAAGCGTATACTTTCTCTGGAGCTTTCTTTTTTGTGTTCTTGAGAGCAATGGAACCATCTGTGGTATTTAGGACTTGGGATCCCTGATCAATACCCAGTTTTCAGAGTTTGAACTTGGCGGTTTGAAAGTTTTATTCTCACTCCTGTTCGAATTTTTGTACCCTTGGAACAAATCAGGCTTGACTTGTTTCAGAAACCAGTCAGGAACTCACTTTCACCAAAGTGAATTCCCCTTGTTTGGCTTCTTCTTGTGCTTCTGATGTCTGGCCAATGTTGGCTTTCTTCGAAGGCGGCAGCTCTCTTCTGGGGATGGGTGGGACATGGCTAGTAGGCACATCTCTCTTCGATGGTAACCAAGGCTTGCTGTCACTTGGCTTTGCTTGTGCCGGAGCCATTCTTTTTATTCCCATCTCTTTAGGGAAAAAACTCACGCCCTTTCTGTCCAAGTCCTTAAAAACCAAATATTTGGCTCTGCATCCCACACATAAGCATTCCAAAAATGAGGCTTTTAACATGGGCAAATGATTATTACCTGGGAACCTCTGTGGAGAAAAACCATCATTAGCTCGCCTATAGAGATTTTGCCTTATCCCCATGCCTCGAGGGTGGCCAGCGTATGGCTTAGCTCTTCCATATTGAATGGTATTCATGTTCACTGGCGCCTCTTTATCTTGCCAATACTTCTTGACAATTCGAGCCAGTGAAGTGGGAACGTTGGTGTTAACTTCTTCTACTTTTGGAAAAGGCACTGCATCTATCCCCATAGCCTTTTCAGGGAATTTGATTCTCCCTTTCTTGATTTGCTCTTGAATCCTGTCACGAAAAACATTACAAGACTTAGTCGAATGAGACCAAGAGTCATGCTATTTACAATAGGTCTTTCCATTCTTTTCTTCCACTGTGGGCAGTTTCACAATCAAAGGCAGCTTAATGATTTGCTTTCTTAACAAAAAGTCAAAGATCTCATCAGCTTTAGATATATCGAAAGAGTATACTTTAGTAATTTCTTTTTGTTTGAACTTCTGCCCTAGAGAAACATTCTTTTGAATTAAGGGCTCACAAATACAAGGATCGTGTTCTATAATTTCTGCAGCATCTTGGGGTCTCTATAGTATGTTGGGTAAGAGGAATTATGTCTGTCCATATCCTCCTCTAGTAGTGATTCATATCTAGCAACTTTATAGGTTAGATCTGCAAAGTCTTTAGACTCCGTGAATCAAACCTTTTTCGAAGTTCTCTTTCTAAACCATCCTGTGCTAATCTTACAAATTCTGTCTCGGGCAGATGGAGTTTGCACTTGATTTTTGCCCTTTTGAACCTAGATATAAAGTCCGCTACTTTTTCATCCGATTTTTGCCTTAGCCTAGCCAAGTCTGCCATAGAGACTTCAGGCTCAGCATTAAAGAACTGGGCATGGAATGCTTCTTACATCTGAAACCAATTAGTTATCGATTCTGGTGGTAAATTGGTGTACCATGCAAAAGCTGGCCCGGATAAGGAATTTGGAAATAACTTCAACTTCATGAAGCCATTTTGAGCCAAGTTCTTACATTGGGCAGAAAACCTAGGGATATGTTCTATAGAGGACTGTCTCCCATTCCCGTAGAACAAAAGTAAAATCGGGGATTTAAAATTCTCTAGGGATCTGAAATGTTGTGTCTATCCATTCTGGATATGGTTTTCTATAGATCTGAGGTTGTACCCCCTGAGTTCGAGGTCCACAAACTTCTTGTATGAGACCCATAACTTGGTCTCTTAGTATTGGGTTACCTACGAGGAAGTTTTGTTCTTAATTTTCTATGGGAGGTTCTGGTCCTATGAAATCATCTTCATAAACTCCCTTTGTCGTGTTAAAATCCCCTTGGTTTTCTCCAGGAAATCTCCCATACGGTGGCTGCTGCATTTTGTCAAATACAGCATTAATTCAAGCAGGCCTATGACTTCCATAAGCTGCCGTGAGGAGATTTTTGGTAGTTGGAAAATTTTGCCGAGAATGCTGTGGGTTATCACTCCTTTTCTCGGGTCTATAAACTCATTCCAGCTCTATGTCATCCTCCCATCCCCCAAGTGTGGGTTCGAAGAAAGGATTAACACTCTGCCTATCTCTAGCGTTTCTTAGAACCCCAATAGTAATACCATGAGATTGTTTGGAATTTTCAGAACAGGCTTTGTAGGCTTCACTGGCTCATACCAAGATTGTGGTATTTCTTCTGGGTACATCTTTTCTTTACCTGTTCTAGACCTCATCTTACATTTACCAACATCCTCTCCAAGCCTTCCTTCGAAGGGACTTTGGTGAGTGCTTGAGTTAGCATGATTATCTAGCCCAATATTCCCTGAACTATTTCTTGCTGGCTTTAGGTTAGGCAACCTATTTCTTATGCTTTTGATCATGGCTCTTTGGATTTGAGCCATCTCTCGAAAAGCTATCATCATTTCTCTAAACATTTCCTCCTTATCGTGGTCCTTGCCACTAGCTTGTCCCTCTTGGAAATTTGGAGGCACTTCACAAGGAGGCATTTCGTAAGAAGGCTCTTCATAAAAAGATTCTTCCATTTCCAAAGCCAATTGAGAAAAAACAGGATTTATAGGCGTTCCTGATTCTGCTGCCTGTTTTAGCATAGCCTGTTCCTCTGGCACTAGATCACCAACGGGTGTTCCTATTTGTTTTCGAAACCTTGGCATTTTGACACCTTCGTGTTCCATCGGGCGTGCCAAAAATTGTTTGGGCTGAATTAGCTCAATCAAATGGCAAATAATTGTGTGCGGGCGTGCCAGAAAAGAACTAACTTCAAAAAAGAAATTATTCTTTTCAAATTGATTTGAAACAACTAATTTGAATCAGGCAACTGTGTTATCCGTTCAAGTACCTCAACTAAGAGGATTTTTCTTAAGGTATCAACCAAATAAAAGATCGATGCTCTTCGAATCAAAAAAGATAATTGAACACAAACAAATCTGAATCTAATCAAAGGAAAGTTTGTATGCAAATACTCTTGAGATTTTATCAAGAATAATACAGAAATATAAGTACACTAAATTCAATCGAAAGTGGACTTACAAACGACTATTCTCTGGTAAGAAAAAGCTTAAAAGAAAATAAGAGAACTTGAATTTAATCGAAAGTGGTCTTACATGCAAATAAGCATTCAATTTATAGAAAGATCCTATTCTAAACTAATCTAAACACTAATCTACGATAAATCTCTGAGCAATCATTTTGTATGAATTGTCAGATGATATGGATTTTCGTCGGGGGCTCTCTCTTTGCTTTACTCTTCTATTTATAGACGTTGGGTCTGCCTTCGACCTTCTACCTCCACGACTTCGATTGATGCCCACATTTCTGTTTGAACTTCCACATAAACCGGTTGAGAGGGGCCTTCGAACGGTTACTTTGATACTTCCAAAATTCTTCTCTCTCTTCATGCTTTGATAATAGTGTTCGTGGTTGCTTTCTGGATCGTGGTACTCCTGTTTTTATGCAACGTGGATTAGTGTCACACAACTGGCTTCTCAAATGATTCCCTGCAATCGCGTCCAACTTTCGTTATAAATTAAGGCAACAATGGCACCGTTCGATGATCCTAAGGATTAATCAACGGTTGAACTCAACCACTTTTTAAATCATCCCTAATTGCTATCCAAACGTTGCCGGTTCTAATCAAAACGATACCGTTTAGTACTAAAATGGCATCATCATTAAACCCCGTAATCCTCTGTATTTCGGGTCTAATTGAGACATGTTCTGTTTGGACAATGCACCATTCGGTGCCACCTGTAATTTTCTCATTGAGTGGCATATTTTAGGATGTAAACACACCCCTGATTTTCACACAATCTTACGAGTCATACTTTTCTTCCCGTGTCCCACCGAGTAGGCAGAACACAGGTGGTTATACTAGACCGTCAAGTTTGTTACATCATGCCCGAAGTAAAATTCACTACTTGACCTCGCCAAGCAATTAAGCTCAGCCTTCCCTACGATCGAAACAAAGTGAGACAAGACAGAGCCTAGCGCCGAAGCACGGGAATATCAAGTCTCACCCAAAGACCTAAGCTGCTCCCTATAGGGACATATCTGGTGAGCATGGGTCATTAACGGTAAACTACCACAAAGAATGACTAATGAAAGTCTGAAACAATGATGCATTGATGAAATCTCATAATTTGAAATACCTAAGAATGAAAGAAACACACAAATATGTACAAGAACGAAACATTGCCCTTACTAACCGGAGCTGGGCACACGATCCTTTTTTTAGTAGCGGCGTGCGTAGCTACAAATACCCAAGTCAATAGTGGGTACCCCCTACCCGGGGGCCGGGTCCGACAAACAGTTAAGTTCAGCGGTTACGCTTTCGCTCCCTGTGCAAAAATAAATGAAAACAATGGATTTAAACAACAGGGTCAACCGGGTACACCGGAGCAACCAATTCCTCTTTGCTTTCCTCCGTCAGGAAATTATCCAAAAATGGCTTAAGCCTTTGCTCATTGACCTTAAAAATATTTTCATTAACGGGATTAACTACTTCAATGGCCCCATGAGGAAAAACTTGATGCACAATGTAAAGGCTAATCCACCGGGAACGCAACTTGCCCGGAAAAAGATGAAGTTTTGAGTTATAAAGAAGAACTTTCTGACCAACTTCAAAATTTTTCCTTTGAATGTGCTTATCATGAAAATCCTTGACTTTAGACTTGTAAATATTGGTGTTATCATATGCATCTCTACGGATTTCGTCAAGCTAATTCAATTGGAGTTTACGGTGAACTCCGGCGTCGGGCAGACGATAGTTTAGTTGCTTAATTGCCCAATATGCCTTATGCTCTACTTCCACCGGAAGGTGGCATGCCTTACCATATACAAGCCGATAGGGCGAAGCGCCCAAAACGGTCTTGTATGTAGTACGATACGCCCAAAGAGAATCGGTCAATCTTAAGGACCAATCCTTCCGGTTGGGATTTATCGTTTTCTCAAGAATGCGTTTTACCTCACGGTTGGCGAGCTCGGCTTGACCATTGGTTTGGGGATGATATGCGAGGGAGACCTTGTGCATTATGCCATACTTCTTCATCAAAGCAGCGAACGGTCGATTGCAGAAATGAGATCCTTGGTCGCTTATGATTGCACGAGGGACCCCAAAACGCGATAAGATAATTCTCCTTCAGAAATTCAAGCACGACCTTGTGATCATTACTGCGAGTAGCAATGGCCTCAACCCACCTTGACACATAGTCCACTGCCAAGAGAATGTACAAATTACCAAATGACATCGAAAACGGCCCTATGAAGTCGATGCCCCAACAATCAAATATTTCAACAACTAGGAATTTTGCTTGAGGTATTTCATCCCGTCGGGTTACCCTACCCAATTGTTGGCAGCAGTCACAAGTTTTGCAAAAGGTATAAGCGTCGTGGTTCAGAGTCGGCCAATAAAAGCCGCATTGGAGAATCTTGGCTTTGGTCTTGATTGCAGAGAAATGCCTGCCACATGCTTCAGAATGGAAAAATTTAAGAATCCCATGCTGGTCAGAATCTGGAACACACCGGCGGATGATCTGGTCGAGACAATACTTGAACAAGTATGGCTCATCATAAGAGAAATGCTTTACTTCCGATAAAAACCGCCGCCGCTCATGAGAAGACCAATGGGTTGGAATCAAGCCCGTAACCAAATAATTGACAATGTCAGTGAACCATAGGGCCTTTGATATACCAAAAAATTGCTCATCGGGGAAAGTATCTCCAATGGGAATATGTGAAGTGCAATCCGTAAACTCCAAGCGCGACAAATGGTCGGCTACCACATTTTCCACTCCCTTTTTGTCCTTGATAGTGATGTCAAAATCTTGCAAAAGAAGGATCCACCGGATTAAACGTGCCTTGGCATCTTGCTTAGTAAAAAAGTATTTGAGTGCCGAGTGATCGGTGTAAATCGTGATCAGAGCACCAACTAAGTAAGATCGGAATTTATCCAAGGCAAACAAGATGGTTGGCAAGAAGTTCCTTTTCCGTAGTGGAGTAGTTCATTTGAGCGTCATTGAGAGTCTTGCGTAATAAATCACCCATGGATGCTTGTCTTTCCTTTGGCCAAGAACGGCCCCGACGGCATAATCGCTTGCGTCGCATATCAATTTGAATGGATGATTCCAATCGGGCGTTTGAACAATAGGAGGTGTGGTGAGACTAGCCTTGAGCTTAACAAATGCTAGCTCACATGCGGCAGTCCATTTAAAGGGAACATCCTTGGATAAGAGATGGCAAAGTGGCCGCGTGATTGCGCTGAAATCCTTTATAAAACGCCGATAGAAACCAGCATGGCCAAGAAACGAGCGAATGTCTTTGACGCACTTCGGGGTAGGGAGGTTTGAAATGAGGTCAATCTTGGCTTTATCTACCTCGATACCCTTTGCCGATACTATATGCCTGAGCACAATCCCTTGAGTGACCATAAAATGGCACTTTTCCCAATTCAAAACCAGATTCTTTTCCTCACATCTCGTTAAGACCTTCTCCAAGTTGGCAAGGCACGACTCAAACGAGTCACCAAACACGGAGAAGTCATCCATGAAGACTTCCACAATCTTTTCGACCATGTCACTAAAAATTCCCATCATACACCGGGAAAAGGTGTCGGGAGCATTACACAAACTGAATGGCATGCGTCTATAAGCAAAGGTCCTGAATGAGCATGTAAACGTTGTCTTCTCTTGGTCTAACAAAGCCACTTCGATTTGGTTAGAAACCGAATACCCATCAAGAAAACAATAGAATGCGTGACCGGCAACTCTCTCCAAGATTTGATCGATAAAGGGGAGAGGAAAATGATCCTTGCGTGTACTTGCATTCAGCTTACGATAGTTTATACATACTCGCCACCCGGTAGGAACACGGGTCGGGACAAGCTCGCCTTGCTCATTCTGCACAACGGTCACACCCGCTTTCTTAGGTACAACTTGGATTGGGCTCACCCACTTAGAATCGGCGATGGGATAGATAATCCCAACGTCAAGCAATTTAAGAACTTTAGCCCGGACAACATCCTTCATAATGGGGTTAAGCCGGCGTTGAGGTTGGCGCGATGGTTTGACATCCTCCTCCAAATAAATGTGATGAGAGCATAAGGAGGAAGATATGCCTTGTATGTCCGCGATAGTCCATCCTATCGCTTTCTTGTGCCTCCTCAAAAGTGCCAACAGTCCCTCGTTTTGGAGCTTCGTAAGGGAGGATGAAATGACCACCGGAAAGGAATTGTTTTCGCCAAAGAATGCATATTTCAACGTCTCCGGTAGTGCCTTCAATTCCAGAACAGGCGGCTCAATAGTAGAGGGAACCGTTTTCCGCTCAAGTGGAGGTAACTCCTCAAACTTCGGGGACCATGATGCAACTCCGTCAGTTTCCTCATCACCTTCTTCGCCATTAAGCAAGGAGAATAGAGACTCCATTTCGTCCGATTCGAGAAAAGCGACCTCTTCGGAGGTAAGAGCTACCTCCAAAGAGTCCTTGTACAAGAACTCATCCACGTGCTCCTACACCAATGTATCCACAAGACTGACGTTTTGGCAGTCATCGTCATTACCCATTTGCACTCCAACGTTGAACATATTGACCTCCATTTTCATATTGCCAAAGGACATATTCAAAAGCCCATTCCGATAGCTGATTACGGCATCTGAGGTGGCAAGAAACGGCCGCCCAGGAATAACGGGAGTAGATAACGGTACTGAAGATGACTGGCAAGTATCCAAGACAATAAAGTCTACAGGATAAACAAATTGGCCAACTTGGACCAATACATCCTCCACCACTCCACGAGGAATTCAGACACTCCCATCTGCCAATTGAAGAGTAACTCTTGTGGGCTTCATCTCCCCCAAACCCAATTCTTGGTACATCGAATACGGTAGCAAATTCACACTTGCCCCCAAATCCAAAAGAGCTTGATCCACTTTCTTACCTCCAATAGTAATTGAAATTGTAGGACATCCGAGGTCTTTGTATTTAGGAGCAAGGTTCATTTGGATAATCTGACTAACTTGCTCGGTGAGAAGCACTTTCTTGTGCACATTAAGCTTACACTTTTGGGTGCACAAATCCTTCAAAAACTTGGCATAATAAGGGATTTGTTTGATGGCATCCAACAACGGGATGTTAACATTGACCTGCTTGAACACTTCAAGTATATCAGCGCTTTTTGAAGGCTGAGCTGGCTTTTTCAGTCTAGACGGATAGGGTGCAGGAATGGGAGGTAGTTGTTGGCTTGGAGTGGTATCGGTGTCCGTTGGAGCTTGCACGGGAGATTCCCCGTCTTCTTCTGGAGTTGGCTCGGGAGATTCCCCAAGCGTTGGAGAACTTGTTGAGGTTGAAGATGGCATTAGAATAAGTGTAGCCGGCAGGTTGACAACGAGATTATCAACGACCTTGCCACTCCTAAGAGTGATGATTGCCTGGGCTTGCTCGGGCGGAGGTCCTGATGAACTACCAATAAGAAGTTGACCTTGTGGATTGGCTTGTGGCTGTGTCGAAAACTTGCCCCTTTCTTGTTGGAGCAACCTGATGGACGTTGTCAAATTTCCCATTTGATTCTTTAGCTTCCCCCATCATTTGTGTATTATTCTCATTGTAATTCGTTTGAGCATGCATGAAGGATTGCAAGGTATCCTCCAGAGATCGCCTTGGCGGGGGTTGAAATTGGTTAGAGCCCTGGAATGGTCCGGACGGTACAAAACCTGGTGGTCCTTATGAAAAGCGAGGTTGTCCTTGGCCTTGAGTAGACCGCCATGGTTGCATTTGAGAACCGGGAGGTGCTTGGGACAACCCTCCTTCAATTTGATTGTTCCAACGGAATCCCAAATGTTGCCTTTTACCTTGATTGAAGCTTTGTGGAAATGATTCAAACCGTTGGTTGATCGCACTAACTTCTTCGATAGGAAGGTTGAGGTTATTATAATGCTGCCTGAGAGTCGGAATGGACAAGCAGTTGTCAGTGGAATGGCCTGATGTTTCACATATAGCACACATCTCCACTACTTGCACCTCTCTAACCTCTTTCACCCCTTTCAATTCCATCTTCTCCAACTTTTGTGCTAGTTGCTCCATCCGTGTTTCAATAGCATTGTGCTCATTTATGGAGAACTTCCCAGAGCCACCAGGGCCTTGATCAGCCATTGCCCTATCACCGGCATCCTCATAGTTCCAAGTCAGAGACTTCTTAGCTACCTCATCCAAGTAATCCCAACCATCCTCAGGAGACTTATTCATGAATCCCCCGGAACACATGGTGTCTAGCAGTTGTTTGCTTTGGTGTGAGCATCCCAAATGAAAGTAGTGAATAAGTTGATACAGGGCAAAGTTGTGGTGAGGAACCGCTGAAAGCAAAATCCTTGTAACGCTCCAAATACTGATGAAAGACTTCTCCCTCATGCTGCTTGAAGGTCTGGATTTGGTCCATCAAGAGCTTAGTTCGGCTGGCCGGGAAGAACTTCTTGTGAAAAGCATCTTGAACTTCTGCCCAAGTGTTCAAAGACTGAGGCTTCAAAGAATGAAACCATGTCTTAGCTTTATCCTTTAAGGTAAAAGGGAAAAGCCTCAGTTTTGCTTGGTTGAGAAGCACTTCCCCATTAACAAAGGATTGGAGAACTTCTTCAAATTCTCGAATATGCTAATATGGGTCTTCACGCTCCAACCCATGGAATGTGGGAATACAACAGTGATAATCTGATTTGAACACGAATGTGTTTGCAGCAGTAGTGGGCCGTGGAAAGACGATCGGTGATAGTTGAGTGACCCGTTCCGGATTCAAATAATCCTTAAGGGTCCTAATCGGAGGAACTTCCTCATCTGCCATCGGTAGCCTTGGTGGAGAATAAGGGCGATGCGGTTGCCTTGGTGGAGAATAAGCTCGGAGAGTGGTCCTTTCGTGAGGCGGAGAACTAGATCAACGAAGTCGGTTTGAACAGGGACTTCGATACACCACTAGTATGAACCTTCGCTTCATCAATTAAGAGCTATAGGACCGCTCTACAATGAGTAACTCAGACTGGAGGAGCTAGACTGCCACCTCTCTCAAGACAATTATGAGGGGCTATGCCGCCGCCTCAATATAAATATGTGCAATAAAAGAAAAGAAAAGAAACGGCAGTGGATACTAGAACTAGCTTCGTTATACCTCAAGTTGATAGTATGATCGGTTAGAGGTATCCGCTAGTGCTAGTGCTAGTAGGCAATGTACAAAGTTAAATTAAATGGAATACTTACAATGGTTTGTCGAACCTCCCAAAAAAGCTATAAAAGAAAGATCCCCGGCAACGGCGCCAAAATATGCTTCGTTACACAACTTAACCGTTGAAAAGGTTAATTTACCCCGAGTGTAGGGCTAGGTCGTTGTCAGCATAAATACCGAAAAGTTCGGGATCGTACCCACAGAGATAATTCCTTATAGTTTGCCAAAATTTTTTGGTGAAAGGGTTGTGGCGTTTAGATGGCCAACTTTTGGTTTTGCTTTATAAGGTGGAAATTGCTCTAATGAAAAAGACTAGAAATGAGTTTTTACCAAATTAAGACAAGCGGCAAGACGTTGGAATAACTCACGCCCGGGACTTAAGTCATCCAAACTTTCTCAAGGAAAACTCAATTGAATCGCACAGCTTAGGCTATCAACCAGAAGATTTAGCGGTGAAACCAATAAAGACTAGAAATATGACATGAAAAATGAGTAAGCTCTTTCATTCTTTTGGCAAACACAAACTGAGACATCGCTCACGGAACCATGTGAGCGAGCACATGATCACCGGAGATTAATATCGGCAAATTTTGTTACATAAAGACGAGCCCTTCACATTTCCCATACAAAACCTCAAGCCATGAGTTGAGAAAGGTAAGATAAACCTACGTCACATGGTGATAATCACCCCGATGCCTAGCCTAATCGACTACTCGCACATATTTGAAAGACTAGGAAGCATGCTAAAATTGGCAAATATTTTTAACCGATAGAAACGAAAATAAACTTGATATTAATGAGGATCCTAACCGTACAAACAACTTTAATAAACGAGAATTTAAAGGAGCGTAAATACCTTAAGGTGTTCTTGAGAAATTACAACTTGAAAAGCTATGGAGGTGTTCTTAGATCTAAAAAGACTTAAAGTGGTTTTTTCCTAGCTAATAGAGAGCGAGAGAGAGAGAGAGAGAGAGAGGGGGGGGGGGGGGGGGTGGTATTTATACAAACCAACCCTCCTCTCACAATAAATATCCCAGAAACAATCAAAAGTAGAAAGTATTCCATAAATGGAAAGTTGAAAAAGCAAATAAAACGTGGACAGTTTATGTAGGCAGTACCGGTACTGGCCAACTCCTAGTACCGGTACCGGGTCTTCAATTGGCTGCCAAAATGGGACTTCTGGCGAGTGGGTACCAGTACTGGCCAAATCCCAGTATCGGTACACGGCCTTGGACACTTGGATACTTCTGAGGGTGATCCTTAACGCCAGAAACCCACCGTTTAACCATGTTCTTCCTGAAACGTATCAAAAACAACCTTCCGCACAATATCAAATAAAAATGATAACTTAAATACGAAAACGTTGCAAAGAGGAGAACTTAAGCGCCAAGATTATGAAATCATGGCCGCTTATCAGTGACTCGATGACTCACCAGAAAAAGGTGCAAAGAATGGAAGTGGCAAACCTAATTTCCAAAGGTTTTTACTGAAAGTTATCTCAGTTGCTAGGTATTTACCTTAAATATGATACTACAATGCAATCCATGATGCTATGAAGTATGAATGCTCAAAGAAAGTGGCGGTGGTTCAAAGTTCCACCAATAGGAAAACTCATACTAATCGTGATACACAGCAAGTATGCAGCGATAGACAACAACAAATCGTGAGATGAATAGATGATCAAAGGATTGAACATAAATCATCAAATGGAAACAGCTAAAAAAGATGGAATGCGTAAACAACCTAGAAGGATAGCAGGACTTCAATAGCCCAAGCCTAAGCAATATCATTATTTAGACATTTCAAAAAAATTGTTCAACTCCAAATGAAACACTGAAGTTTGATCATTAATGGTAAAGAATAGATATGTAAATGTACATACTTCCTTAATGTCATCCACTCTGTAAGAAGCCAAAAAGTAAAAGGTCATAGAAATTGTTAATGAAACTCACCATTTTTACAAGTGATTCCCCAAGCCTTGTTGTGTCTACCATCATGCAAAATAATAGGACAATAAAAGTTGCTAGGAAGTGTCTAAAAGCAGGATCTCTTTTGATATTTTTGATACAGTTTTATTCGTGTTGTTCCAATGCCAAAGGATTGTAGGGGATCTAGCAAAATACTCTTCAAATTTGCCCATATGCATTAGGAAATATAAAAAGAGTACTGAAGGACTAAACTTATGATGCAATGCCTGTCTAAATTAGTAGTTAAATGCAGTGGAAGAAGAATTTGGAACTGTTCTACGGTTTCTGCAGTGTATTTATATATGCGTCTAGAGCAATAAACTTTTACAATCAAGCATGAAACCATAAACCACCGAGAGAATGCAACATTGAGGGGTGATCGATATTGTAATCCTTTAATCACAAACAGTATGTATATCCTCTTTTGAGAAGATTAACCAATGAATTGAACACGAATACCAAGAAATCATCATAACATGATATCCTCTGAAAGGCCATGTAAACAACGTAGAAGGATAGCAGGACTTCAATAGCCAGAGCTCAAGCAATATCCACTGTGTTTGGTTGCTAGGTTAGTTTTAGTTTTAGTTTTGTTTCTAATCATTACCCTATATCTCTAATTATTAATTTCATTTCTCTCTCTATCATTATTTGCACATTCGGAAAAAATTGTTCAACTCCAAACGAAACACTGAACTTTGATCATAAAAGTTAAACAATAGATATCTAAATCTATATGCTTCCTTAAATGTCATTGACTCTGTAAGAAGCCAAAAAGTATAAGGTCACAGAAATCGTTAATGAAACTCACCGTTTTTACAAGTGATTCCCCAAGCCTTGCCGTGCCTATCATCATGCAAAATAATAGGACAATAAAATTTGGCAGAAAGTATCTAAGATTTAGGTGGACCGGACCTAAAAGTAGGATCTCTTCTGAAAAAAATTGGTAGAAAGTCTCCCAGATTCAGGTGGATTCAGAAAAAATCGTTCAATTGATAGAACCTTACAGTGTTTCATCTCTGCCTAAACTATTTTTGGACCATCGTTCTCGTCAATTTTCAGAATTGATTCACTTATTCCGACCTTAGCCACTACTATGGCACTTCAGTTCTCGGTTTTTTGTTGAGAAAGTGGGGAAATCAGAGTTGTATCTACGTTCACAAGTTTTTTAGGTGCACATGATTTGTCAGCATCTTTGTTACATGTTCTGCCTTTGGTTGAATGATGGTACTCTTCATAAATGGCTCTCTCCTGTGTTTGCAAGTGGATCCTTCATGGATCCAACCCGCCCTCCTTGTGGGGTTGGAGGGGACGGTCTAGCCCTTAGCCTTCGCCTTTGCTTCTGTAGTCTATTTATATATATGTCTACAAGAATAAAGTTTTACAGTCAAGCATCAAACCATAACCCACTTAGAGAATGCCTCTTTTGAGAAGATTAACCAATGAATTCAGCACGAATACCAAGAAATCATGATAACATGATATTGTCTGAAAGATCATGTAAACTTGGTCAAACTAAGTCACCATCATTTTCAAATGTGCATAAACTCAAATATCTTACAAATTCTGTATTGGATGGATCAAGTTTTGAGTATTGGTATAAATTTGAGAAATTTAGTTCAGAAGAGGTATACAATTCGTGAACCCCATTCATGGGGTTATCAACTTATGACCTTAATGTAACGCGATTTTGCCAAAGAATACATACGCATTCAAAATTAACTCAAAAAAACATAACCCTAGATACATGGCATGAAGTAAATTGGTGTAGATAGTGAAGTTTGTTACCTGGGCAATGGTGGCACTTTTTGATCACAATAGTTACAACAAAAGCTGCCATCACCATATGGATAAGTGGCTCTATTACAGTACGAGCAAGACAGGTAGTAAAAATTCTGATTGAAGTCAACGACTTGGACGATGGCTTCTATGCTTGGATATTCAGGCTAGTGTGAAAAGTGCATGAAGAAAAAGAACGAGATTGTAGCTATGTTTAAGAATGGATGTCCTGATATATTGCAGGTAAAGTGAATTATGCTATTGTTAGGGACTAATTACCTCAATTATCGATGTTGGTAAATCGACAATTGAGATGATGTCATCAGCAGTAGGTTTCTTTTGAGCAGCTAATAGAAGATTGTTGATTGTTTCAGCGTTTGCAATGCACCTTGAGGGGTTTGGAAAAATAGTGAAATAAGTAGGGAAATAAGTTGATTGAATTTATTTTGTTTGGATATATAGTTCTTACCATTTGCGGAGTGCTATTGCTTCTGGAAAGGATGGATTGAATATGAAAGCAGATAGACGACGTGTTGCTAGGCTTCCACCTGTTTTTTGTGGTTAGATTGCAACAATCAGAGTTTGGAACTGAGCATAAGGCCTAGCAGAAAGTAAATACTGATGAATAATGTAACTTTTATGCATTCATGTGGATAAGGGGGAAAATATTTTGTAGATAAACTCAGCCTAGAAAGGCTTAAGACTAAACTCATATGCCAATTGCCAAACTTGCTCTTATGATCAGATTAGCTGAGCTGATGTAGGTACAAGCCTCAGAAAAGCAGAATTAGATAATGAAACCCTTGACTTAAATTTATTAAAAGTTTCAAAGTAAGTCTAGGCAATTGTAGTTTAGAGTTCAGAATAAATTATGGAGAGATGAAGTACAAATACATTTTATTGAGACAAAATAAGAAGATTGATCCTTGATATGCAAATAAATTATTGAGTTCAGGCGTTGGGATTGTGTGTCGTGCTTTAGCCCAAGTTTGATAGGTCATTCTGGTATATTTTTTTATGAGGTGACACTGAGGATATGGAACCTTGAGTTGGCTTGGTTTATTTGGAACTCCACTCATAGATAACGCATTTCTATAGTCAATATGCTTCAAATGAAATAGATTGGTAGGTAGGCATTGAGCTTAAAAGTACAAATACAGAGGTTACAAATTCATGGAGCCAAAGGATGTATAACAAATAAGATTAACGTAGGGGATATGTTGTGAATATGTTCTACTACTCTTGTTCGAAAAATTCTCATAATTTGTTCGAGTATTGAGGATGTAACGTAGGTATTAAAATGTTTATAAAAGTTCTCATGTAGTATAGATGGTGTCAAAATTTTGCCGGGAAGCATAGGATGCAATTGGCTTTGATAAGCATGGAACTAAAATCAAGTGGAAATCATGCTTATCATGGTAATTACAGAAGTATGGCCGATTGAAAAGTGCTCTAGAATACTTTATTTCATTTGTACGCACATCAGATACAACTAAAACAACCAAATAGCAGATGCACGTATGACTGCAATAAGAATGCAACAATGCATGTGGTGATGTTCTATCAGGCTTCAGAAGATAGATGCAAGGGAAAATTGTTTGAGCCAATGAATGACCCTTGTGCCACGTTGCCTGCCATGGAAGATTATAAGCAGTAAGAACAACAAAAAAGGAATACAAATCCTAATTTGAAATAAAGACTGTACCTCACATGCTAGTAGATGGTCCATGATGGCAAAAACACAATGGACGTCTACAGTTCTATCCGAACTTAAAGGGACTGGGGCAGCACCACTATCAATTGCCTCGGAATAATATCTACGAACAATACTTAAATTCATCTTTGGGTCCATAATCGAACATATAAGAAATCAAACAGAATTAATAAGTGCAAGGTAGAAGGCTCATTTCGTTACGAGGTGTTCAGAAATGGATACAAGTCCTCTCCCTCTTCATGTGTGTGAATGTGCTCGTGCATGCAATCCTCCCTTTTCATTTTCAGTTCAAAAAGGGTCAAGAATGGGACTCAACTTGCTGAATGACAACTTTTCGAAATAGCTAAGAAAGAGGTCTTTGAAGACTTTAACCTGAACACCAGTCTATTTAAAATGTTTGTATTGTTTTTTTGCTTAAGTTATAATACAAGTATGTTCTTTGGTACACAGTTGTAATATTGATTCCAGATTGGAGACAATACCTATAAGAGAAATACCTCAACTAAAACTTAAACTCTGATATCAATTAAAAGAAATCAAACTTAAGGCAAGAGCTATTCTTGCTACAAAATGGTGTTTCGTAGGCAAAGAGGAAGGAGGCAAAGGATTCCCAACACTACTGATTGTCAACGAGCTTCAGCCAAAACCAACAAAACACTGAAGAGAAAGGCCAAACACAGACCCAAAAAACCTATGCATAAACCCTAAATCCAAACCAAATCCTTTCCGTTCTGAATTATTATTCTTTGTGCTCTTTTTTGTATCTGGTTTTGGATTTTCTAAAATACTTCTGGTTGGAAAAAGGGTTTGAGATTACGGTTGTTACCTTTTTGTAAATCAATTTTTTTGGGGAGTCAAAACGCCTTTGTATTTAGGTTTGTACGTAGGTTTTTTTTTTGGTCTAGGTTTGGCTTATTTCTTCAATGTTTTGTTCGATTTCGTACGGCTTATGTCATTGTTGTTGCAAAAAGGGTTTGGCATTAGGTTTATACATTTTTGTATTTGCAGGAAGCCCTCAGAATGAACCAAAGATATAAACGCAAGAAGAACTGGAATCAAACCATGTAAAGAACAATTCGAACCATACGAAGCTCCGCCCAAAATAAACGTACACAAATAGGAGCCTAAAAGGAAACGAATCTCACCTCGCGACACTGCTCTAAGTCGGCAACACCATCGCAGAAATACTCGATCGCCTTGCTCCGTCCAAAACCTACGAACTCCCTCCTCTCCTCCTGTCTAGAAACATCTCAGAAAAAAACCAGATATTATATACAAGCTGCAGGAGCGAAAGACAACATCAAAACCCTCGATTGACATAGAAAAGAACAAATCAAAGCAAATCACCTCACCGTAACAAATCACGAAGTCTACGGCGAAGAAACCCCAATATCGCCTCATCGTCACTGGCCTATGCTTCTTGTTCTTTCGTTCCGTCTTGTTCTTCCGTTCTTTTTTCGGCGTGGAAGAGTATCGCCTGTCTGGAAACTTCCTCGCTCTCTCACCATCTGGAAACATCCGTCCGAGATTATAAAGGAAGAGAGAAGGATGGCGTCAGCAACCCGTGAACTGGAAAAGACGAAATTGCCCCGAACAACAAAACAGGCAGCCGGCCAATTGAGGGGCACAATTGGAAAAATCGGACAAAAAATGGCAGACGTTCCAATTGCTTCAGTTCTCTTTTATTTAAAGCTTTAGATATGCATAACTAGTAGTATGTTTGTTTATAAAATCAACGGCTTAAGTTTTAAATATATATATATAGTCCATTTTGTACGAGTTATTCATCTACCTACCAATATCCGATCAAATTTATACTTGCAGAGATGTTCTTCTTTGAGTCCAAAAGTGGTGAGCACGGGGAGTATAATGGAGGATGGGAGTATGCAAGGGAGCTGACTCCGTGCTCAGCTGCACTCGGTCTGTGGTCTAAAAAGGAGTAATTGCTTGTATATGGTCATAATTAACCACTCACTCGGTCCTAATTTGTTTGTTTATTTTTTTGACTTTTTGCGTGTTTCAAAATCTTTTTTCAATTTTTAGTCGGATTTTGAAAGTTTCCTTTAATAGGATAAGGGCTCGATAAGAATTCGATAAGAGCTCGAATACTTAGTGTTTGATGTACAATCTTAAAAAATGAACATAGAATTTTAAATTTCTTTGGAATAGATTACTTTTATTTTAAACTTGTATACGTACTTAATGCTCATGAAGTGCAAAGGTTGTATTTTAAGAGAGAAATAATCTAATTTGATGTCAATTACAAAAAGAAATTGCGATCATTTATGAATTAAGAAGTAATTTTTGTACTATATCTAAGAAAAAAAATACTCATGGGGTCGCATGACCCCCACACCCTATACGGTAGAGTCGCATTTGCTCCACACACATATATTGCACCACCAGCGGGTGGAGTCTCCACTTAAACAATTGAATGTGAGTGTATGGCAGAACAAGCTAAGAGAAACGCGGAACACATGACCACACAAAGTCTACAACCACAAACTCATCACACAAACAAATGCAAACATACTCACATTTATTTGTGGGTGCCATCCACCGGATATGTAGTGTGTATCCCCACGTGAATATGCAAGTATTTGTAGTTGTACAAGAATTGGGCCACATGGCCAAGGCAACCAAAAATACATCAGAAATACTTGCAATCACATTTTTTACTTACAACTTCTCATTTTCCCCCAACTAATAACCAATATTCCCCTTAGCTCAAATCAAAAAGTAAAATGAAAATAGAATCGTTAATACTTCACAGTGCCCATGTGAAGCAGGAAAGAAGAGGGAAAAAAACAAGTACAATACAAGTTGCCAAGGGGTGAGAAAATTCTCATACTTATTTCATGGAGAGAGACTAATTATAGCAGGGTGAATTCAGACTGTCTAAAAGTGTTTTGGACGGTCCAGATTCACCTCTGTAAAACTTATTTACGGAGCCCTCCATAAATAAGTTTTTCGATCTCATTTCAAACACATAGCTGGGGAGGAGAAATTTTGAAAGTGACAACCACCCAGCAACCTACTGTAAATGAACTACAGCTACAAACATAACGGACACCATAGTTGATTGTATGTCATCAAAACTCCCAACGATTCCCAAATGGCGAATCCTAGCTTCCCAAAATGCCGCCCCACGGCAACATAACAGAACCTCCCACCAGTACATCAATGTCTACCTTCTAATCTTGTCTCAAGTGGAAACCAAAGCTAGTTTGCGACCCCTTTAGGCCATGCCTGTATGAACTGTACACAAAAAATTGAGAAGGCACAATTGGCCGCAAATCCCAGTTTCCTCCCACCAGAGATGGAATTAAATAACCTTCCAGAAGTCCTGCAAATTTCAGATTTTGCACGTTTCAAAACACGAAGCATGCCTAAATAAAAAGGCGCATTTTTGATTAGTGAAGGGATTTAATTGAGGTTGAACTTCATAGAACAGCTGGGAAATTTTTGAAATTTCTATCTAATGAACACATTAAGGAAGTGCAGGCTGAAAGTACAAAATAGAAAATAAAGGTTATACTCTTGATCCTTGGACTCTATTCACTTCTATCTGCAAATCCAAACATAGAAAGTCTAAGACGAGCTATAAAGATTGCACCAGTAAAGGAGGGGTTGTTTAGGACAAAAACTGCCACAGATCTCTTATGCCTGGTTTGTAAGGAGGAACCCGAGTCCGTCCTAACTGTGGAGGCCTATGATGCTCCGACACGGACACCGAAATCGACACCGGGAATTCTTAAAAAATGGGGACACGGACACGACGGGAGACACGTCACGTGTGTGTATGTATGTATATATATATATTATTGTTTAGCACCCAGAAATTTTTAAAAATTATAATTTCGCCCCAAATTTTTTTAAAAAAAATTACTGTTTGACCCCCAATTTTTTCAAAAATGGCCCCCAAATTTTTAAAAAATTACAATTTGGCCCCTGCCGTGTCCTCATTGGTGTTCCCACCGTGTCCACAACAGTGTCCCCATGAAAAATTCAAATTAAATTATGGGACATGCCACGTGGTATGTCCCGTACGTGTCCCCGTATCCGACACTGCAATACCTCGACCTCTAGAGGTGTCGATACTTCATAGGTGGGGGGCACATCATGCGGTTGCAATTCTTGTCTGGAAAGTATCAACACAACTTACAACTATGGTTTACCACACTTCAGACTGGTAGAAACAATAGATGCCACGGGTCTCTCACTTTTTGAGATTCGACTGTGTCAGAACCTATGGAGCATGGGTACCGGTACGCAGCACGGGTACGGAAAATGGCAAAACCCCAAAAAAGTAGGATACAGATACGGTGAATATATATATATAATTTTTTACTATTTTTATGTTTTTTATATCATTAAATGTCAAAAAAATATTTTATATCACTTCACTTATGCTTTGTTTGGATTGTGATTTGAAAAGTGTTTTTGAAAAATAGTAGGGGTAATGAGTGGAGAGAGATAGAGAGAAAAAAGTGGAAAGTAGGAGGAATCTAGGGGGAATTTTTTGAAAAATTCTTTTTGAATCGCGAAGTGAACAAGGCATTAAATTGCAAAACATTTTTAAAAAATCCAGTTGTAGTCCAATAAACAATTAATAGGCCCAGAGGCTAATTTAATGAAGGAGCCCAAAACAACTATCACTTCTTCTATCTATTGAATAGAAAAGCCCACAAACCCATAACTAAATGAAAGCCCAATAAGTAGACAAGCCCAACAACTAATCAAACCCTACAGGTCTGCTTCTTCCTTTTCTTCTTGCGTCTGTTGCAGCTGTCCAGATTGAACACAAGCTGCTGCATCAAGGCTGCTCTCTCTCTCTTTCTCTCTCTCTCCCACCTCCTCTTCTTCTTATTTTGGGTGAGATCAGATCTGCAAAGTACCCAAGGCGTACCGATGGAGTACCCTTGCCGTACCCAAAGATACCAAAAGTACCCCCAAAAGTACCCGGTACTATTTTGCCGTACCCACGCCATACCGGTACCTGTACCCGTGACCAAGGTTTCTGGCGTACCCGTGCTTCCCAGGTCAGAACGTTGAGGTAATCATTGAAGACAACAGATGGTTCCGGATTCAATTTCGAATGTGAGTTTAGTCAGTTATAAGAAGTGATAATATAATAAGGTGAATCACTGCTTGGCAAAGAGAGGGTGTTCGTGGAATGGGTCACTGCACTTGCCATGCCTATCCCCCCCCATTGCCTGTCAAATCCTCTGGCAAAAACGGATGTTTTCCTGAGTTGTGTTGATCTCGTATCATAAACAAATGAAAATGCAAATGCCAGGCACCCTCATAATTTTGCCACGTCCATTTTATTCAACTACCTAAACTGCCCTCCCACTGTCTTCCTCCCAACATACGAACCAGTCAGGAATTCTAAGCTAACTCGTTCGCTCCATTTTTCCCTTTGCATCAAACATCTAACAACCAAACACCTGGCACAAATAAGTCTTTTTTGTCAGAAATAAATTCTGTTGATTCCAGATCAAAGCCGTTAATTGCCACACTATATCCCTGCCTTCTTGTCTAAGCTCCTGTCCTCGGATTGGAATATTGGATCGTTGTCGCATGCGATGTTTGATCCTTAGAAACCAAAGCTTCATCGACCAAACCCTCTTTGACCTCTATGCTCCACCATCATCAGCGTAGAAATCATCTCAGGAGGCTTTTCAGTGTCTTCCAATGACACGAACAAGTCTTTGTTGCTTTGATTCTTGTACAAGCAGAGGTAACTGGTAACTGGTAACAGTGTTGTGGGTTTGAGAACGGAGTGCAAAAAGGCCGCACCTAAAGAAAATTTCACCACATAGGGTGGGTGATAGGGGTTGTGATGTGAAAATTTAAGAGATACAAGAGAGGAGAAAGCAGAGAACAGACAGAAAAGTCAGTGATCCCTAATGGCCTTCGGACCCAGCAGGAATAATCAATGGTTAGAATCCAAACAAGGGCAGTTTGCGGGAAAAGTAAAATGTGCATGGCACCATAATAATGGTACATGCCACCAAGAGCTTCCTTGAAAAGATTCATATCATATTTTACCGAAAAGAAGGAACCAAAAAGAAGGAATTAAGAAAAATTAATTGTAAAGCATCAATATCACACGGATGGACGAAAACGGTAGTAGTGGAGTATCAAGTAGCTTACTGACCTTCAGAAGGAAATGAACCCACCGAAAAGAGGATGATGCTCACTCCGTCCGAATTCAAACCCTGGTTGGGAAGCATCACCTAGTGGCAGTGTCTCATCGTCTTCCTCCAGCCAATACGTCTCAAGAATTTTCACTGACTTCTCATAAATCTCAACTTTGTCATGACTCTGAAGGTTTTCTATTTTCTCTAAACCATCAGCATCATAGATCATTTGAGCATAAAGATTGACATCTCCTGTACGACCCAAATTCTTATTAGCTTCACCAACCTTCAGAATGTTTTCAAGCCCTTCTAAACAGACAGTGACAATCCTTGGATCAGGACAAACAAGAAGATCACATAATGGCTTGATACACGCTTGGCTCACAAGGTACCTGTCACCAACAGTAAAATGAGATTGTACATTTCCAGTTTAACATAATACAAAAAACTCAAGAGGGAACCAATTTGCTGTGATATCATACTTAATTTGTTCGTGGCTACCACTAAGGGTAGCATTTGAGATTGCCCAAGCTGCCTCTTTCTTGATCTCTAACTCTGCATTTTGAAGTAGATGAACTAGAGGGCCAATAATATTAGCCTCAATAACAGCCTGTGAAGGTTTCAAAAATAAGGAGTCAAGCATAAAAAACGTAAAAAAGTATCAGAACTGGCAATGTCTCCCATCTCATGAATATCCAACCACTCTAAAACTGAAAAGAGGAAAAATTATACCCAACAGGTCAATATTGAAACCATCTTGAAAAACAGGCCTGATTTTACCATTTACCTGAATCTGCTCCTTGTTGCCAGCAGTGATATTTGATATTGTCCAACAAGCTTCCTTCTTGATGCTCTTCTTATAATTCCCACTTAGCAGGTTCACAAGATAGGGTAGTGCTTGATGGTTGATAATACACTGGAGGAATGGCAAAAAAATTCCATCACCTTTCAGCTTGACTTCACGGAAAACATAAACATTGAGCCAATACAAGAACAAGAACAAGATCAGATTTAAAAACAAGAACAAATATTTATATCGAGCCAACACACATGTGCTTAAAGTAGTTTAATACCTGAGTTTGCATTTCATCCCCGGTTACAATGTTACCAATTGTACGAAGGGCAGGAATGAGCACCAAAGAGGAGTGGTGACTGGTATGCCAGAAACTTCAGCGTCAGGGAACGCAACAGATGATGAATACAAAGCGGTACGCAACCAAATGTACTCAACAACTACATGTCCGGGATTAAAATACTCACAGTAATAGCTCAACGAGCCGGGGGCATACACCTGCATCAATGACAGCTTGAATTTCATAATTGGTACCATCTGAAAGATATGAGAGGGCCCAACATGCATCAGTCAGAACTTCTTCATCATTTGAGTTAATGAGACGCTGAAGAGCTGGAAGCCCAGGCTTTGTCTGTCCAATATATCAGTAGAAAAAGACGGCAGGAAAAATTTTAATCTACAGGTGTCATAAAGCATCATGCTATGTACAGGAACATGAATGGCTCATACACCCAGTTATGCACTGTGATGGTCAACTGATTATCGTAACATGAAGTGCAGCAAGCGTGTGAGTGTTGTTAATCATCATTGCAATTTCGACAACATACAGAATTATGTCAAAATGAAATCACAGAATTCAGTTCAAGGCTTCAAGCTTTTCAAATGTGGTGTCAGTAGTTAAACATAGCCACACAGACATCATGATGTTCTGTTCTCCTAATATAATTCAAATTCCATTCGCTACAGAAACACAAAAGTTGCAGCCTCAAAACTTTTTGTTTCAAGAAGTAGATGCACAAGATGTCAAAGTATCCTTGTTAATGACACCATGTCCAAGGACACCTAAGACCCCACCTTGAAGTTCAAATTAGTAGAATAGAATAGGGAAACAAGAGCCTAACCTGATCAAAAGCAGCCCGCGGTTTTCCTCTGCAGAAGTTTGAAAGAGTCCACGTAGCATTTCGTAACATGGATGGCTTGGTATGCTCATTCAACTGTGCCAGCAAAGGAAGCAATGCTCCATGGCCAAGGACAATATTGCGACATTCGGCAGAATCACCAGCAACATTACCCAAAGCCCACACTGCCTACATGTCCGAGAGAAAGGCACCCAACCACCATTATTTGTACTTGTAACTTTCAAATTATCATTTAAGCACAACAGAAGACTGGATTTAGAAGCAGTAAATTGATGCCAACAAAAAAGGTAGATAGAAATAGAACTAGAAAGGGGAAAAAAGGACTAAGGAAAGAAAAAGTGTATCTTTCGAAGAATGTACCTGCTCCCGAACATCATCACTAGGAGAACTAAGAAGCTTCACAAAAATGGGAATAGCCCCATGATCAATCACCACTTTGGTGTTCTCAGATGTACCCGAAACAATATTCGTCAGTGCCCAAGCCGCCTCAAACTACAAAAGTTCGGAAATAGTAAAGAATGCAAATAATAACCATTGAACTAATACTGTAACCAAAATCAGATCATGGATAGGACAAGCCAGACCTGAAGTTGGGGGAAGTCTTCCCGAATAAGAAACTCAATAAAATGTGGAACAACACCTGATTGAATAACTTCGTCGATTGGAGGACTATGTTCTGATGGAAAATGAAAGTAAATGTTAATGCATCCCTACTGACCCAAACTGAGAAGAAAATAATTCACAGAATCAGGACCAAATCAACACCTATTGAGAGCAATTTCCGGAATTGAGTAGTTGCCACCAGCTGCAAATTGCCATCATCAGCCCTAACACCCGCAACCATTGCAGGTAGATGTTCTAACTGCAACAAACCATACAGAATGGCATGTGTCAAAGCAGACAACCAATCAGGGATCCTCATAATAAAGTTTATAAGCTTTTAAGGATTTCATTCAAGGCAAAGAGGGAAGATTTTGTTAGAAGACGCCAAACAATTAATCCAAATTAGGATAAATGATTCCCACAATTAGCTTTCTCTGTGCAGGGAACCTCCAACCTCACAAACAATGACCAAACCTAGCTACAGCATAGTATTATCACAACTTCTGCTGAATCCATCACTAAACATGTTTCCTATGGAAAAATGTGGACATAGACTTCGCACTTATCAACAACACAGAAACTCTACAGCTAGCACAATGAGAGAACATTATACACTTAACCCTCAAGATTATCAGAAAACCATATAGTGAATAGCTTAGTAAGGCAAACCCAAACCCTGGATAAATTACCAAAAAATGACTGAACTCAACATAATTTTTGCTGCAAGAAAGTCTCATGTGAGAAGAAACAATAGCCACAATTAACCATTCAAAGCAATAGTGTTGTACCATAGCTTTTGCTATATCCACCAGGAACACACAAAAAAAAAAAAAAAAGAAGAAGAAGACCACAGGCTACTAGATATCTGTTAATTTGTGAAAAAAGTTAAAAATTTGTTTAGACAAAACCATATGTTTCCAGTTCTCGCTTTACATCAGATCAGGAAAAAATTCTCATTTCACTTACCTTACAATCTTTTTGGGATGAACATGCCCGCCGTGTGGCGACATGGGGGGTGAAAAAAGGAAAATGATTATATGGAATAACGACTTCAAAAATATGAACGGAAAACATTGAGAAGATATTAGGGTAAGTTAAAGCTATAATATTTTTGTCTTCAAACTAATGCCAAAATACCACTTGTTTCTGCTAAAAATACCATGTAGTTCCTTTAGATAAGGGAAATGAATTGTCTAAAATAGTGGGTATTTTTGAACTAAATACAAAATTACTGTTTTGTCAATAACATGAACTAAAGAACGGCCAATAATTGTAATCCGTAAAACTCATTCCAACAAACATAATCCGTAAAACTCATTTAGTACGGAAAACAGTGACCCTTGATCCATATAAAATACTAAGGTGTTTTGATTTAATATGTAAATTATTCTTTAATGGCGTTAAACAATTAAGTTATTAACAACCTACGTTATGCCAAGATCTAGAATTATCACGATTATCACATATACAATCATTAAGCAAAAGTTAAGGAATCAAGAACGGCATACTAGGATCCATTAATGTGGAACTTGAGTGATCCGGTTAGTGATTGAAACGATCATAATTTTAATAGAGCATTAAGCCCTAGGTAAAAGATGGGTTTCTCTCCCTTGCCTTTCTTTCTAGCTGTTTATTATCTCGTTAAATTGACGGAACCCTAAATGCTCTTTTATAGGCAGAGAGAGGACCATTTTCCTTATTAAACATTGATACTAACTTTCCATCATAGTATAATGTATTTAAGAAACAACTTCTCTATTTGACCAACAGAATAAAATACATAAAGATATGGAGAATCTATATTATAAAACAGAGTGGTCTTTTGTCTGCCCATACAAACATGAGCACCCCTCCAACTGTCGGATCACACTTTCAATAAGTTACGGCCGTTAGATTGAATCATTGATTCCAACCTATTTTCCACGCCTGTCTACCCAGCGGTTTTCCTTTTCTCCATCGTGTTTCCTCCCCCTCTCTCTCTCTCTCTCTCTCTCTCTCTCTCTCTCTCCAAAACCCACTCTCGGCGCACACAGAAGAGCTCAGTGCTCGGATAAATAAAAAAAAACAGTGTCCACAAAGAAATCGATTTGGTTCTCCTTCTTCAGTAAGACTCCCTTCATCCTAGGGTTTTTCTGCTCCCTTCATCCTAGGGTTTTTCTGCGGGAAAAATAATGTGGCCTGTTGCTTAATTTGTTGAAGTTTTCATTGACTTTGTTTGGTTATATACCTTTGTTTGGGTAGAATTGTTTGGTTCTAGGCCTTTTAATTGTCTTTGTTTGAGAATTTGATTTACTATTGTTAATACATGGCCTTTGTTTGGGAGTTTGATTTCCAAACTCTGATTGCCTAAACATGGCCTATGAAGTTTTTCAACTTGGATTTTGGTTCGGTTTCGAACTTTGAAAACTGATGGCGGCTGTTGCTTCCAAATTCTACAGTTTCGTTTTTGGATCTCAATTATTAGGATTGGTAGAATATGGGTTATTCATGTCATGGCCTGTGTATAGCCAATTCTTCATGTCATGGCCTCTTGGTTAATACATTTTTTTATTTATTTTTATATGAAAGGCCGAAGTAATGGCTAAGGAAAAACAAAAGGGAATAGTCGCAGATAAGGGAAAGAAAAAGCTAACCACTGCAGGGAAGGGAAAAGAAAATTCATGTCCAATGGTATAACCTCTTACAATTATTCTTTTTTTATCATCTATAACATTTTTTTCCTTTCTCTTGACTTTGCACATATAGGTTCAAGTTCATACTAGTGTTGTGATACGCGTTGAGCAAAACATTATGCACTTGCGTGCAATAATACTACAAGCTCTTGGTTTATACATTAAAAGTTTGGAATTGATTTTACTCTTTATTGTCGGAATGGATAAACAAAAGGCTGAAACAATGGCTACGGAAAAATAAAAAGGAACAATCGCGGATAAGGGAAAGAAAAAGATAACCACTGCAGGGAAAGGAAAAGAAAATTCATGTCCAGCGGTATGACCTCTGATAGTTATTCTTTTTTCCTTGGTATTTCAAAGACCTTTTTTTTTTTGGGTACTTCTAAGACATTTCTAAAAACTGTTGAATGAAATTAGGTGATTTGTATCCATCTTTTCCTTCACTTTTATGGTATGTTGGTTCTTCGTTCTAATTTTATGGGTTTTCTATTTTGATTTTTTGCAATTATCATGATTTTGAAGTTTGAACCATTAATGTCATTCCACTAAGGGTAACACATCAGAAGGTAGTTTCTCTTTATAGTATAAGCTGCAAACTGAGGTGTTTGCATTTTTTAAGTTCTAAATGGCCCTAACACAAATTTGTGGATGGTAATTTTTTTTATCTACAACTTTTATTATTTGCATTTCAAAGATGCTCACTTTGTGTTTGTTAAAATGTATGTTTGACAGGGTGAAAATAGTGAGGAGTGAATTAATTATTTATGCCAACTTTTGTGTAGCTCTCTTAATTTTTGTTTTGGTCGACTTTGGATAGATTTTGTGGTCCGACACTACAAGGACACGCGACACATCGGGAACACGTAGAGACATGTCTGGACACACCACATAAGGTTTCCATTACCAGGGGTCATGCTGGGGGACACGACAAAGTGAATTTCAAAGTTCTTAAAAGCTTTATCAGGATAACATATGTATCTTAAAAAGTATTCCAATTGGGAGTTTATTTGTCGTGGACTTTGTTCCTCTTTCGTTTGAATGGTATTGTGTGATCAGATCACTACAGACCAGCACATCCCTCTCCCATAGGTAACAATGTGATCAAATCATTACAGGACCATAAAATCCCTTTTCCTCGCTCTCTCCCATATCGCCAAGTGTATGACCGAAACGTGTAAGCACGGGTATGCACTAGTCTCATTAAACCCATAATTAATACAGTATGTGCCATATATTCTAACCACCTCAATGACTAAATTTTTAATTTAGTCTTACACTTTGGATTATTTTTTTGCATTTACTCACATTTGTTGACGCGTCGCTAACAAGACGGAAAAAAATATTTGAATAGAAGCAAAACAAATTATTCAAAAGGATTATTAAGCCGAAACTCCAAAAATTAAGGGTAAAAGAGTTTGCTACCTTCTTGTCGAGGGAGGTAAATTGAAGAGGGAACTGTTGACTAGGTTGAAGAGCTTCTCGTCGCCTCTTCATCAAATTCTCTTCTCTTTTGTTCTTTCGGATCTCCACCATGTTGTCTTCCCTCCTCCTCCGACCTTCCTCCGCATCCACCGCCACTTTGTACCTGTTCCGGCGAACCTCGGTTCTCGCGCTCGGCCTCAGCGACATGGTTGACCGATCGTAGAGTCGTCAACAGCAATCAAGAACACTTACGAAGAGAAAGAGACTGGACAGAGAGAGAGAGAGAACGGAAGGCTGGGGTTTATGGAGGGCTTATTAAATTAAAGTTTAAATTATGGGGTCGTTGACTTCTGAAAGTAACTGGGGTTTAGATCAAGTGTATTCTTCAGTGCAGGGTGGGCACGGGTGAGCTGGTGCCGAGCGCGCATCTCAGCTTTCCAAATGTGTTTTAGACGGTCCAGATTTGTTTGGATAATTTTTACGTGTAAAATTATCAAAATATCCCCTCAAACCAAAACAGATCTGGGCCGTCCAAAATATATTTGGACGGCCGAGATGCATGCTCGGCACCAACTGTCCGTGTCCGCTCGGCACAAGAATTTCTCGTTATAGTAACAAAAATGCCACCGTATATGACATTTGAGTTTAGAGAACAAATTGGGGCTAATAAAATTTAGGAATTCAATAACAATTAGGGTGCCTCTAAATCCACGACAACTTACTTTAATGCCATGACTTCTTCACCTGGGGTGACCTTTTTACCCTCTACTCGAATGTTCTTCCCTTAAGTTCTTCACACTTTACACAGTCCACTCTTTCCATGGAACCCTCTCTCCCCCCCAATTGATCTACCTGCTCAGTAACACAAACTACTTTTTTCTCCTGTTCTAATCCATTCCGGTGCTTTCTCATCTATACCCATTTCGTGGAGACTATCAGGAAAGGCAAGGACCGAATCTGTTCTTAGGGGCCAATTCAACCGATTCATTCGACAAAGACAGAATGGTCACTAATATTCGTTCCAACAAAGATCAATGTTATAATCCCTAAAAATCTCTGACCTAATCACTCGATCT
>BPLS01000169.1:621927-762303 GCA_019656275.1 Rhododendron kiyosumense | reverse complement strand
TGTGTGCCAATGGGAACCCGGTGCGGCGGAACCATTGTGAGGATACTCGAGAGTCCGGAACGGCGGAATCGAGGTTGGGTGTGTTTGGCTTGGTATCCGCGTTACGGAACCAATGCTTGTGTGCCAATGGGAACCCGGTGCGGCGGAACCATTGTGAGGATACTCGAGAGCCCGGAACGGCAGAATCGAGGTTGGGTGAGTTAAAAGGTGTTTTTGATAAAGTGTAACAATGAAAAAGTTAACGATGAGTCAAACGCCAATGATAGTTACAAGCGAATGTAAACATGTTAGCTTATTGATTTTATTCCTTGCTTATGTACTTATCATGTGGAAATCGATGTTAGTAAAGTAGGATTTACTATTGAGCCTTAGTAGCTCATGGTGTTGCCTTTGTGGTGACCCTGGCATATTATATGGGTGGCGACGCCGGTATAATATGTCAGATTTGATAGATGAACAGGGTGACCTATTCACTTTGGAGGCGTACGGAGCCGAGGAACTCGCTAGGATGGAGGAGCAAGAGGAGCCGTAGTATAGGACCTCGTAGCTTCCTTTTTGTTATCTTTGAACTTCAAATGCTCCTATGTGAGCCGTTTTGTAATAATGAGCAGTGACTCAATATTTCTGTAATAAATTTCCTTTATTAACGTACCTAAAATTAGGGGCGTTACAAACCCATTGTACCAAAGTTGTCACAGACCTCAAAACCATATCCAAAAATCGTTCCTCCATTAACCATACCTTCAGATGGAAAAATAGTTCTTCAGACAGATGCCTCTGATCTATATTGGGGAGCAGTTCTTTTGAAAGAAAATTCAGAACAGAAGCGCAGAATTTGTGGATACAAGAGTGGTGCATTCTCTCCAGCAGAACTTCATTACCACTTTACTTATAAAGAAATTCTGGCAATCAAAATGAGCATTGAGAAATTTGAATTTCATCTAATCGGTCATCATTTTCTCATTGAGACTGATATGATGAGTTTTCCCAGCATGCTCAAGTTCAAACAGAAGCACCTTCCAAAGGCATAGTTATTCAGATGGGCAAATTGGTTTTCCAATTGGAGTTTTGATGCTGTTCACATAAAAGAAAAAACAAATGTCCTCCCAGATTTTCTGTCAAGGCTCAAAAAAGATATTAACCAGTTTTCAAAACCAAAATCCCCTTCATTTGTCCCTAATTGTTTTCCAATGATTTCCTGTTTCCACCCAGTTAATCTTCCTATCCACCTTCAGTGTCATCTTTTAGAGTTAACCCTTCTTTCCAGGTGTGTTCAAATGTCTCAAAACCTTCAACATCTCTGTATTTTCAAATATGGTCTTAATGAAGGTCCCATAAAAGGTCTACCTTTTCATCCTGTCTATCCCTTTCTCACACAGTTTGAAGTATCTTATCATAATGTCTTTTATTTCAAAAAAGAAGCCTACCTTCTCTTATGGTATTTAGTCGATGTGTATACTATAAGTGTCAGTTTCAATAAATCAGCCGTGTTGGTTTATCTAACACATGCAGCGTTCAATTAGGTCCATCCTCCAGAAGATTTCTTTTTGAAATTTCTCTTACTTTTTGGAAGCATACCCTACTGGAAGCAGAAGATTAGACAAATCTTCACCAGTCCAGATGAAGATCTCCAATTTGCTTTTTGGACAAGTCGCAACAACAAATGTCTTCCTAATCCAGATGGTTATATATCACTTGGCAAAAGGAGTATCACACTATATTCCTTTCGGCATACCAAGAGTCTCCAAGCATTGAGATTCACAGTGGAAATTATCTGGTCATGACTCAAACGATGTGTTCACTCAATGGATTAACACCTGCAGAAGTTCCTTCCTCTCTCCTCCATTATGAATCTGCAAACTGGAAATTCAATGATACTTATCCAGAAGAGTGGCGTCAAAATATTCGCTATCTTTTGACTAGCATCACTTGACTGACAGAACTGAAGAAAGTAGTTCAGATGATCCAGAGTGAAACCATGTGCTCATGCCGGCTGTCTCTTTTGTGTGCTATAATATAAAGTGTGCTAGTATTGTCCTCTTTTTCAGAGAGGGTGAATACTTGGTGTATACTGTAGTAAGGTTGAAAGATAGTTTGTACTGTGTAAGTTGTATGCAGAAAGTCTACGTAACAATAAGTGTGGAAGGTATACCATATAATTGGTCTATACTATTCCAGTGTCCTTTATGAGTAAAGCTATAATAGTTGTTTGTTAGTAGGAGTCATATGATGTACAGTAAAATATACAATTGGTGGGTGATGATGTAAGCTGTATACAGTAATACAACATTATTGGTGTGCCTCCTTCCCGCCTATAAAAGGAGGGCTTCCCCCATTGTAAAGAACCAAGTTAGTAAGCAAGTCAGTTGAAGTTAATAATATCAGTGTCTTCCCAATATATCATGTGTCTTATATTTACTCTCTTTGATTCTAACCCACTTTGTGCTTGTACCCACTTCGTGTCTGCAAATTTGGAGATTTAGTTTAGTAATAAGCTCTTTACCCTTCGGTCAATAAGGATTATTTTTTGGATGTCAAATTTTAATCCTTCGGAAAAATTGGACATTCTTTGAACCCAAGATTGGAGATGCTCTATGCATTGTAGGGATGCTTATTGGCTTGATGATGTGGCATCCTTGCTAAACTATTTTTTTAAGAATAAAAAACTTGGGGTAAAAATAACCACTGCAACACTACCTCATCTATAGCAAGATTTGGACCTAAGACCTTCCCGTTGTACCCGGATTTCCTCTTACCTTAATAGGAGGAGTTTCTTTTGACCTCGGACACATGACAACCTTTCATTGGCCCAAGTCATTTTCTCCATAAAATTCCAATTTAATCTACCTAGCTTCTACCTAACAGAAGTTAACCCAACCCATATTCCACCAGTAATTAATCATTTTCACCATTAACTCCAACAATTCAACGTGCTATTTTTTAGGAAAGCTCCTCCATGATAGGAAATTAGAATCCTATTATTCTAGGAATAGATTACCCTATACACCTAGCATTATGGGTTCTAGCGGAACTCGGATTTCCTCATGCCCCGGTAGGAGGAGGTCCTTCAACCTCGAACACAAGGCAACCTTTCATTGGCCCAAGTCTCTTTTGTTGGGAAACTGAATCTCCAAGACCCAGTTATGACGCGTACAGATTAGACAACAATAATTGTAAAATCCTACAAAGTGGAATTAGGGTTCTACCTCAACTCCATGCGACACGAACGCTGGTTGAACTTGTTATAGCACGCCTTGCTATAAACCACGAACATTACTCGACCGTACCTCACGATCTTCTATCGTATTCCCTGCACGTCTAAAACACGAACCGAGTGTGGACTCTTTCGTGATCTTATTCGCTCTCTCTAAGCCTGCCTCTATTTTGTGAATAATAGAAAAACGTCAATCTGACCTAGAGAGCATAACGTGTATATATAGGGCTACAATAGGGACTTAGCTAAGGAGTAATAAGTTTGGGCTCTCAATGTAAATAAGAAAACATAATCCCACCAGGATTCTATTTCTTATTTCACTAATTATAATTCACTCCACTACAAAATTATAATTGCACTCTGATCCTTATCTCAATTGTATTGCGAGCGCCATGATATTAAATATTTATTAATCTCCCCACGTTAAGATTACAGATACCTGTTGATTAAAATAAATTACTAACACATTTTCCCTTGAAATCCCAATAATCTGCCTTGCTTCTACTTAAACGAAGTTAACCCAACCCATATTCCACCGTTAACTCCTTAAATCTGCCATTTTTTTTTAACGGCAACTCCTTAAATCTAACATTAAATGCTGGGAATCTCTCTCTCTCTCTTTTTATAGAAAATTTCAGTTTCTCTCTCTTCCATATATTCTCAACAAAGCAAATAAAAAAAGAACGGAGAAAACCTTCGTTTTTTAAAAAAAGGAAGGAAAAATCTAATGGAATTTATCAACCCTCCCCTTATCTCACAAGAATCAATCAAATTGCATAATCTTGTTATTCGATGAATCATAGGCCAACTTCTTACCACTGCAAAATGAGTTACCGATATCAATTTCCTGATCTATGCCGATGAGAATATTCTTCAATTGCGGCATGACATCGTTGGAATTCGAACGACAATGACATTTTTGCCCCAAAATTTTTTGAATTTGATTGAACGTCCAAAGTAGCTATTCCAATTTTTTACTTTTAAAGGCTCCCCGTTGGCGTTCACTTGTTGGGTTGTGTTGGTTTTATGTTTTTTATTGAGTTTTTTAGATTTTTCTTTGTTATATTTTCAGACAAAGAAAGATTGTCTGACCTTAGGATTTATTCCTTGATGAACAATAACAAGTGTAACTACTTAGTTTTTTCTTCAAAGTGATTCGGTTGATCTGCTACTATTATGATTAGGGTTTAGTTTTAGAGACCCAGCTTGAATTGATTTCTTTACTCATGCTAGAATCCATAATGATAGGTTTATAGGGTAATCTATTCCTAGTGACGTTGAATTGTTGGAATTAACGATGATAATGATTAATTACCGGTGGAATATGGGTTGGGTTAACTTCTGTTAGGTAGATTAAATTGGGATTTTATGGAGAAAGGGGCTTGGGCCAATGAAAAGTTACCATGTGTCCAAGGTTGAAGAAACTCCTCCTACAGGGGCAGGAGGAAATCTGCATTCTTTTTTTGTGTGTCAATATTGTATATATGTTAGTTCACATAGGGTTGAAACCCAACTCCGCCCCTCGATGGGCTAATTGAAAGGATTACGGAAATGCCATATGAGAGCCCATAGGCTATTTGATGTAGAAACTTGTTTTACACAATTGACTTAATTTACAATCTTTGTTGCTATCAGAATTTCACATAGAATTTACAATTTGACTGTGGACCACAAAGATTTGCACTTATAGTACAGACACTTAATTTGCACTTTTAGTACAGACACAGTAGCAAGGGCATTTTAGCCTCTAACCTGACCGAACACATAGGAAAAGGTTTAACTCCTAAGAAAGAAATGGGCTGGCGTTATAGTCTTCAGCCCCATCCAACCTAATTTACATGATATGATCATGAGATCACTAATTTCAATTTCAATAAGACATATGTACAAGCAACTTTTTGAGAAAATAGCTCAAAAACTATAATAATCAACAAATTCTGGTGAAAAAGGCCTTCCCATTCTTTTAGCAGCCGCATCCCGCCTAACTGAAATTACCCACCTTACAGCAGCACGAATCGTACACCACCTCGACTTAGGTTTCCCATCCGTCGAAATACGGATGCCAACGTTAGAAGCACCAATTCCTACAATATTGTCAACGGGAGCATATAAAAATCCATTCCCTTGCCAAGTTGATGTTCCTACCTGAGAATTGTCATCAGCAGTTAGATGAGTAATCTGCATGACTGGAGCCCAACCGTTTCCTACGTCATATGGTCCACCATAAGAATCCGTTTCCTTAAAACTGTTTTGTAATGTTGGAGACGAAAGTTGCATGGGGTAAGAAAGTTGTGTCACGGAATCTTCTGGTTGACTGTCACACTGGACATTGAAACTATATGACGGAGAAATTGCCGTAGTCATATGACTGGAAGGCAGTCGCATCTCCATCTGATCTGAAAAAGAGTACTGTTGAGCACTTTGGAAGCTATAGACAGGAAACGGCAAATAAAATAGAAGATAGAACCATAAAAAATTGTTGTTGGTAGCCAGCTTTTACAAATCATCTAAATTCCCAGTTTTAAAAAGTTAGCCTTTCACCTCAGATTTAAGTTTTTACGGGGACAAGAAATTAGCTGAGAACTTGAAAACTATAACCAAACACCTTGAGGTGCAAGTAAAGTATGTGAGATCAAATTTTAAGCAAAAGAAGCAGTATATAATATATGGGACCAATACAGCGCAACGGGCATAGGCTGCAAATGAACTGAAAAATGAGAATGTAAGCCACCTGAAGATTGCAAACAAATAGGCGCCTTTTTGTGCCAATTGGGACATAAGACTTTAGATAGACTATAAGATCTATTTCATTCTTTGACAGTTCCTTGATGGTTGAAGTCATTACCAGTGTTAATAGTTGTCAATGATTATTGTCCACCTATCAAAGTGGGGAAGGATTAGAATCTACATGTTCTGCTTTTTAGTACAAATAGCTTCATTGGCATCAAATGACATTTGTTAGGGAAATGAGAGTGAATTTCCATTTTTCACCCAAGAGAGGAATTCCTAGCAATTAGCTAGCTATTAACATATCCAACGCCAGCAAAGACCAAAAGCAAAAACAGAAAACGGAAAACAAAACGATTATTTCATACCTTGATGCACCACTGGGAAGTTAACATCCTGCAGCTGTGAACTTGAACTGCTATAGTGTTCAGCTAATAGGCTTGATGGTAGCATTGCAGGTCCAATCGCTGGTGGAGCATCAAGCAGAACCAACGCATGCAAATTTTTGTAAGCATGCCTCTTCAAATTTTCCACCAAACCCTGCTAAAGGGACAAGGAAGTTGATCTCAATCAGAATGCAACTAAAGACCCTAGTGCAAGATTATAACTTAGCCAAAAAGTCATCAAGGAGCAGCAACTACCCCTCATCTACAAGTGATGTAAGAATAACTCTTTGTTTATCTTTCTTTGTTTTAGGTACATTTTCTGCCAGTTTGTAGAAATGGCAAACGAAACAAACAGTAT
This sequence comes from Rhododendron kiyosumense, assembly GCA_019656275.1. NCBI lineage: Eukaryota > Viridiplantae > Streptophyta > Magnoliopsida > Ericales > Ericaceae > Rhododendron > Rhododendron kiyosumense. The sequence continues at coordinate 755,618 of BPLS01000169.1, read as the reverse complement.
GCTGCCTCGAACATTGCATGTTGCGAGAAACTATGGATCCTGAAATTTTTTGGTATTCCGAATGCAAGAATAGGATTTATTCAATGCAATTTTGAGAGATCTCGGATTTTGAAGTAGGCAAAAACTGTATTCGCACAATCTAAGATGGAAATGGAAAATAGAAAAGTAAATTAGCAAGAAACCTCATCGCTCTTTCCACTGATGTTGATTGTGAAATTTTGATGAAGGTAGCATTTTCAGCAGTGTTCTAAAACAAGGAATTAATCGGTCATTAATCGCTGGCAGGGCCTATCCGATTAGGTCCAACTAACGATTAATTGCCAATTACTAATTAATATGAACCGATTAATCTGATTAATCGCTCGAAGGTGGCTGACCGCCCGACTAGCACCTAGCAACTTTTAGAACATTGATTTTCAGGTATGCTTTACATATGCATACATAATTCAAGCAACCAGAACAAATAGTAACATTAAAAGCAGAGATCCATTAAGAGAGGATTTTGGAGAAACCGGAGTTTAGTTGTGATTCAGATGCATATCAGGTTAGGAAGACGCACCATCTGAAATTCATTGAGCAAATCCAGAGACTGGTAACTCTGGCCATCAAAGGTTGCTCCTACAACTCTGAAGATGGAATTGAACAAAACCCCAATCCTTTCTCCATCCTTATAGTATATGTACAGCTTATCATCTAAAACACAAGCAGTAGCATGTTCTGTGACCATCTCCCATATCTTATTTGACATCCCACCAAGTACCTACAGTTTCCACAGTAGGGGGTAAAGTGGATTGCCAAACAACCATTTTTAATAAATTTAAGGATTTCAAGTAGCTGAGGGGAAGAAAATTAAGATAAAGAGATTTATTCTCTTACGAGGCGTAGTGAAGAAGGGTCAACAGAATACGACTGCAGGAATTGCTCGACTGTGGTAATTCCTTTGCCGTGTAATGCTTTATGGTATGTTCCACCTTTTGATATCTTCTCTAACCGCCATACTTCATCATTCAAGTTTGGAGGATGATGCTTCTTATATGCTGAGTGAGCAAAATCATCTCTTAGTCAAGAAATTATAACCATGGGTACTAGCTATCCACATCTCTCAGTCATGAAATTTTTGTCGCAAATACTGTTGTTGCAATTTCATAGTTGATTAATTCATAACAAAATATAGCTTTAGTATGAGAGCGTCGATAGAGGATGAGGGGACAAAAAAAGTACAAAGGTACCAGGGCGATCTTTTCCATATTCGAAAAGAGAGTGAAATTATTTGGATGAAGTGGTTATACAATCATGATTTCCCCCAAGCACTTCATAACGTAGACGGTAGGAGTTCCATCATCGTTGATTATCCAAATGAACCTTTTTCTAGCTATTCAAGAAAATAGAGAGGAAAAGGTGTATGAAACAGGGACGGGATTCAGGAATATAGGCTAATGGGGCACCTGTAAATCATAATAGCAAAAGTTCATTTTTTTTAGACAACCACAGTAAGATCGTACAAAATTAAGGCATGCATTACTAACTACAAAAGCATATAACGCATACTTTAAGTTAAATTAGGTAAAAATGAGCACAAAATCTCAGACAAAAAATTTAAAATATGTTTTGAATGTAGATTGACAAGTTTTAGAATGATCAAGCTAGTTTTGTTAATGACTTTATTCTAAAATATTTCTCCCAGACGGTTAAAAATAAAGAGAATCAAGAAAGAATAGCTTTAAATAGACAAATAGTTCGTTAAGCAACAAATATAAATGCACCATATGATAAAATTCAAGCATAAAACTAATTCTATATGTGTATTTTCGAGATATATGCAAGTGTGTATGTTAATATATTGGCACATTTTCATAATTATGCTAACTTATACAAAATATGTATAAAAAATATTTTAATTTCAAGTGGGGGCACGCGTTCGAGCGGGGGCACGTGCCGCCGCGTGCCCCCCTTTAGATCTGTCCCTGGTATGAAAGGACTTACCCTCTCCGCGATGATCTTTCACTACGAAGGCTTCACTTCTTGCTTCTCTAATTCTTACTTCAGGGGACTTGCTTTGAACAGGCCTTGCTCCTAACCTAAACTTTCGACTTCTTATCCAGCTCGAATTATCAGTAAAGCTGACATCACCAACATAACCAACCCCGTCTCTCAATGTAATTACCAACTCCCCAGTCACCAATGGCCTTTTGCCCTCTCTTTCACGCACAAGATTCGCATTGAACTCCTTCTCAGTCCAATCCTCTTGATAATCAGCCCCAAAATCACCGTTAAGCACTACAATTTCAATTCTAAGAGAAGAAAGAGGGCCGGATGATATAACCTCCCCGGAAACAGAATCACGGATAACTATCTTAACAGGATTGTGATCCTCAGATTCTATCTTGCAGCCAGTGAAAAGGGTAGACCGAAACTTACTGACAAAATGCAATTGCCAAACCCTTGCTTTAGATGATTCAGATTGGTCTAATGATGTCCTGAAAAGTTAAAATGATATATTAGAAGGTTCATCAAGAAAATAAAGAACGGAAACAAGTGGACCATAGCTAAGAAGAACCAGGACAGAAGATCTTGATTGACTTGGGCAAATCAACATCATAATCCAGCCAGAAAACCACAAAAACCAAAATCACACTTGCCGTAACTCCTTTACTAATAGAACAATTAAAAAAATCAAATCAAATCAAAGGCCCGAGGCACTGATGTTGGCCTGAAAAGTGAAAACACTATACACAAAAAGCTTACCTTGAAGACGGTTGAAACCAGGATACAATTGCGCGCTCCACTTCCTCCCGCACCTATCAAACAAAGAATACGGGAATACTGAGCATAGCGATCTCATAACAACAGAAGTCCTTCGATAGCAAGGATGCCAGTCATTCCAATCACATATCTGAGAACAGATTCAACCAACATAACTAAAAGAGGACTTAAGTTGCATCTAAGTAGTTATTACTATGATTTTCATCTGTCAAACTAGAAGGTTTGTTACTTGCCATGTGTATAATGAAGAAAATTTTGCAACAATTGGTTAAAACAGGACAAATAAGAAACGTCTCTTCAAGGGTACTAAAGTCATATAGATTTAGACACTAACAGGGAGCCCAAGTTAGCCCGGGACACCCTACTTTACCAAAAAAAAAAAAGAGAGGGGGAGATTCAACCTACCACAGTGCGCAGCACAGGTTCCAATTGTGTTGCAAATTCGCGCACCGAAAGTTCTCTCATCGCATCGCCAACGAAACTGCTCAAACACCAGAGTCCCACATCAAAACCAAAACCAACAGAACAACTAACAAGACACATAAAGCAGGACACTGGTGTAGAAAATCCACTCACGGTGCAAACCGAATTTGGCGTTTGGACTCCTGTCTTGGAACATCCGACCCGACATCATCCACCTTATCGCCAAAAGGTCGTTTTAGTACCATCAAAATCCAAACACCCAATACTTATACCAAAGTCAAAAGCTAAACTTCCAATAACTCCCCAAAACTAAGCACAAGGTGACTTCCACTGCCTATAGACTATAGAGAAACTAAACCCGTTTCAGTACCCGCAAAAAAGCCCAGCAACTGAATGATTACCACTCTATTTCTAGAAACTGGAAAACCCCCATAATCTAAAACCAGGTAACGTATAATCGCTCAACTTCACTCTATTTATAGGAAAAAACTGAAATGGCACAGGTAGAGGGGAAAATACACGGAACCTAACTATGAACTGACGCGTAAATCACAGAAGTCAAGGCACAAAGAATGAACAATAAATTTTCAAAAAAAATGAAAAAAAGATCAAACTTGAGCATCAAGTCACAAGTGAACTGGGTTTATGCTTTTGGAATCACCAGTTGGTAAGGACTAAATTTTCAATAAACTAGGATATCTAGTGAATATTCTACAACTGAATTTCAAACTACCGAACCAACCGCGTAAAGAGAGGAGTACAAGTGCATAAAAATAGAGCGATTGGCTAGTGGTTAAAGGGCTGAGACTTATGGGTTTGTTCTTCCTAAGGGCTCACATTCGTATTAATTGGGATTGGTTTATATAGAGTTTCGCTTTGATTTTAATTGGGATCTCTGGCAGTGGGCAGTGATTGATCCCAAAATCAGTCGAGATATACGTAAGTTGGCCCGATCACTAAAAGTTATTAAAAAAGTGTGTGAAAATAGTAGTAAGCCACACCTAAGGGTGTGGAAGAAATAGAAAATTCAGAGAGAGAGATCTTGACGCGGACCTGCTGAGTAGATTTGATGATGAGAGGTGGGGGTGTGTCGGGATGAAGATCGGGAGAAGTTGCTATGTGGAAGACGCGTTTATGGAAAGATTTGAATTTTTCACTGTTGAGTTTGAATTCCTCTCCAAAGTCGTCGATTACATACGTATTTTATGAGTATTTAACTACTCTGCATATCTGTGAGTGACTCATGTACCAAAAACCAAACCGAAGGGTTACTTACTTACTTGCGGTGCTTATTAGTCCCGTTCTGCTTTTTTTCTAAATTTTATTTTTCAAGAAAAGATAATTTTAAATTTAAAAATAAAAAATAATTTTTTAGATTTTTTTGCATGTTTAAAAGATTTCAATGAGATTTATTAAATAAAATTCATAATGGTAGAAAAATTATTTGCATAAACACATGATTTTTGAGCTTGAAATTATATTTTTTTTTAAAAAAAGAAGGTTTTGAAAGAAAGTGGAACGAGCTCATCGATTTATCTCAACCCACGGGACTACCATCTTAAGGTCACAGGTTGATTTCCTTCAATAGCGATTTGTTTTGGGGTTCATCTCACCTTACGCAAACGCGTAAAAAGAGCTGTGGGAGAAATTGTAGAAATTAGTTCGATTCACCGAGACACTCTTCGTAACCCCAAAAAAAAATGTACAATACCCTAATCAAATTAACTCACATGCTCACTTCGAAAAAATTAACTAATATGTACGTAAATACGTGGCAAGATAAGACGAGTATGTTTATATGTGTACCGAGCCCACGGTGAATTTTTAAAATCTGTCATTATATTGAAAATTTATGTTATTTACTTAACGACCCCACGAATATTAGTGTTCTGTGGTGTATCTCCTCACAGTTGATTAATAGTACTTTTTTTTTTTTTTGCCATTCGAAAAAACAATTCTGTGGTGTATGTCCAAAACGTGTTGTCGCGATCTTCGTTCTTGGTCGTTCTCATGATCTCATCTATGTTCTTGGTAGTTTATTCTCATACAAGTTTTTAATAATAATAATATTTATGCAAATAGAACTCATTTGAAGACCTTAACCTAGCTAATAAATTTTCGTTTTAGCTTTATAATGTTCATGGGGGCATATTCCTTTTCTTACTTGCATGTAAAGCAAGCATTGTTTTTGCTCATTAATGTGATCACAACAGGAGAAGTAGATATACTTATTCACGGAGCCGCTATAAAACGGCTTTTTATGGAGCTGAATTATCTCAGTTGTCCGTTTTGGCATTGGACGGCACAAATTAAAAATAATCTATTCATTCAAATAAATTGTTTTTAATCCGAACGACCAAGATTGAGCTCTTTAAAATTTTATTTACAGAAACTCTGTAATAAAGATTTTCTCCAGGCCAGGAGAAGAAGCTCATATAGTTGCATGCTTTTGTTAAAATTGAAAAGAACCGTATATAAGTATATGTTTGGCTTATGGGGTGAAAAGGTTAGCCGAGCTTTTGATGTGTAGTTTGTTGCAAATAGGTTAGTACTCATTATTATTATTAGTAGTATAAATGTTGGAGTATTTTCTTAATAATATTGTACGTGATATTCAAATTGTAAATGACCCAATGCTCACAAATTGTTGGAATCGCCATTGCTCACGGGTGGGACCTTAGTTTCAATTAACCTACACGTGGTGAGACCTTAACTTTAGTCTTGATCATGTAGGTGCTCGATGAAATCCTTACATACATAGTGGTCAATATGGCGTGATGTAAACACTGCGTGATCCATACGTTGCATTTCTATTTTGTCCTAAATGTGTGCGTGTGCGTGTGTGCCTGGTTGACTATAAATGTCACTGTCGTCTATATAGCTCCTCCAATAGTGGAAATGATTCCGTGCTTAAGTGGAAACAGGATGGAAAGGGGGCTTCGGAGTCGTGTTTTGTTTTGGTTCCTTTTTGTAGCGTGGAGTCTCATGTGGAGTGGACTGGACTGGACAGAGTACTCGATCCGGTACGCGGAGCGTAGCTTTCTTGGAAAACCCTTTCCCGGAAAACTGAATGAACCACCCTTCCCATTACACGCACAACACGCACCCAGCCAACGATTAGTACACCCTTAGAATAAGGTGTGATTTCCATACATTAATTTCTTTCACAACGTAGTGAGTATTATTGATGTTTAGTACTTACTACTTATTACACTCTAACAATAGAAGGAGTAATATATTGTTTATCCTTTTCGTCGAAATTTTATAGATTAATTATTTGTCTCGACGAGAAGATCAATTCGAAAAGTAAAGGACCGAAGTTTAAAAAATTAATCGGAGACGAACAAAAAGACAGTAAAAAACAATCTTTTTCGTTTTGAGTGAAATTTTGGAATTTTCGCCATTATGTTTATAATTTCTCGAGTCATGTTGTCAACAACAAATAAAGAACATGCACAACCATATTAGTTGTACTTTCAAATCTCATTATAGGCATGTTAAATTTTCAGACTATCACAAATCAAATGGGGCACAATAATTGGCCAATTAAATGTTGGTAGGTGTCTATAGGTCAAAAATCAAAACTACATGAACGACCCAATCACATGGTGACATGTGTGGAAATGATGTAGTTTTAATATTATTAAGTTTGACCAATCAAATTAAGGCACCCCTCGATCATATAAATTGAAGGCGAAGCCGCCTATTATTTCTAAGGAGAAAGGGCGGTCCCTCCTCCTAACTACTTCCACTTCTCTCAGGGACAGAGACTACGGCTTGACCTTCGGGGAAGAACTTCGTGGGACCCGTCCTTCTAGGGCGCCTAGATAGTGAAAGGTTATATCCCTTTGCAACGCTTGAAGCTAAGCAAACTCACGAAGCTAGCTGACTACACTCGAGCATAGCTCCGGCACAGAGGTGGTGGCTGAACTAGCCTGTTGCTCCATCATCTTCTATCCTGCGCCTAAGTAGTTGAAGGGGCCAAGTTGCATAATCATTTTGACTTTCTGATTATAGTTTGCTTGTTTGCACGATCGCCACTCCTGTAAGGACCCGTATTTTTTGAATATTATTTCAAGTCTTATAAATGCTAGAAATCGAGGAAAATATGAAATTTGTCAAATTTATGTGATTAGGGGTTTATGCGATAGGATTATTACTTGAAGGAGTGCAAGTGTGTTTTGTGTATGCACTAGTAAAAAAGGGTGTGTGTATGGGAGATCAAATTCTCCCATCTCATTCTCCTCTACCCGACGTCTCTCTCCTCTCTCACCTATCTCTCTCTCACCCTCTCACTCTCAAACTGTCTTCCAAACTCAAAACTGTAACGCCCCGAATTTTGGGTACGTTAATGAGGCATTTATTACATAATAAAGAGAGTTTATTACGTCATAAATACTTCAAAGGGTACATTTATTCAACAAAAGCGTAACTAAGGCTCCTAACTACTGCTCCGCTTGCTCCTCCAATCCAGCAAGCTCCTCAGCTCCGAAGGCCTCCAAGGTATACTTTCACCCTGTTCATCTAAGAGATCTGACACATTATACCGGCATCGCCACCAATATAATATGTCAGGGTCACCACAAGGCAACACCATGAGCTACAACGCTCAATAGGAAATTCTTACCCACCAACCTTACGACGGTAAACAATTATAACAACACTAACAATCACACATCGTTAATCGTCTATCGTTGGTGTCCAAGGTTTCAGAGCTTCTCCTACGCGACTCATCGTAGACCGTGTCTCCATTTTCCACTTACAAAACAACCTTTCAAAAATCATCAGTTTAACACACACATTTGCATTGGCTCCGTACCGCGGATAACCAAGCCTTTCAAAATCTTTAGCATTGGCTCCGTACCGCGGATAACCAAGCCATACACACCCAACCTCGGTTCCGCCGTTCCGGGTTCCCGAGTATCCTCACAATGGTTTCGCCGCACCGGGTTCCCATTGGCACACAATTGCATTGGCTCCTCTCCGCGGATAAACAAGCCTTACCTTTCCATGGTTCCGCTGCTCCGGTTTCCCATGGGAACGCACACACACCCTCACAATGGTTCCGCCGCTCCGGGTTCCCATTGGCACACACCCTCACAATGGTTCCGCTGCTCCGGTTTCCCATTGGAACACACACACACCTCACACAATGGGCAAGTCCGGCCACATTGCGGTTTCCAAAATATTTCAACATTTTCAAACACACCCTAGGTGTCATGTTTCTACTTTCTCGATTCTCGTGTCTCGTTACATGCTAAGACTCCGTGGTAGGACATATAACATACGCAACAATAAATCATTCAACAAGATCATCCAACTCTATTTTATACCACAAGCAATACAAACAATCTATGTATGCATGCTCATAACCATCGCAAAGATCAAAATACAAATACTTGATATGGAAAGTAAATAAAGATAACTTACTTTGAAATGGAAGATAACGAGATCTTACATATACATAGGGTTAGGGTAAGAGTATCCTACCTTGATCCGAAACTAGTCGGGGCCGAATAAGCTAGTTGGAATTTCTCGCGAATCTGGACCGAACTTCGGATGGCAGTAACTCCGTCAATCTTTGGCCGAATAGAGTCGTTCTTGGATCAAAATCGAAGATTTTGAAACCCTCTACAACTTTCATGAAGGAAGTTGCTTCTAAAAACTACTTTAGGTAGGAGAAAAATGGGTATAAAGGAAGTGACAGTAAGCTGTCTGGAAATGGAAATCCGAGAATTTCACTGAACTTCGGATGACAATATCTTTGTCATTTCTTAACCGATTGGGGTGGTTCTTGGGTCTAACTTGAAGGTTTCGAAGTGCTCTACAACTTTCCCAAAGGAAGTTGGTTCTAAAAACTACTCTAAACAGGAGAAAACTGGGAATTTCCGAAGGGACAGTAGGCTGCCCAGAAATGGTTTTTAGAGAGAAGGAAGAGCAAATGTTTGAGGTGTGAGTTGAAAGGCTTGGAATGGCCTTCTATTTATAAGCAAAGCTTGGCTCCCTCTCCTCTCTCTCTCTAAGTCTCACTTTGACACTTGTCAAAGAATCCTAGAAAGATCAAGGCCAATCCTAGCCTTACATGGCTATTTTGTACCAAGGATTTGATCTTGGGAGATTTTTGGAAGATTTGATGGACGGAAAAGATATTAGTACAAGATTTGGTCTTAAACAAATCATAGAAGGACAATTGAGAGATAGATTTTTGGCTAGGAAGAATATACACCAAGATTTCAAGTACAAGGAAAGATCAAGGTGAGTACAATCCAATCTTCCTTCTTCCTTCCTTCCTCTCTCTCTCTCTCAAGTACACTACTACATATATATATATACACACACACACACACACTAAAGGTGCAAGAAAACAAATAAAATAAAGGTACTTTGGTACTTGGTGAAAGAATAACCTTATTACCCAATGGGTAATAAAATCCCTAACTTTTATTGTCCAATGGACAATAGTAATTAGGAAAGCTTTATAATAAAATAATATGTACCTTATCACATGGGAATTAAGGAAAAGATTAAATTAATAATCCCATGTACTAGGTTGAAAAGATGAGCTTATTATCCAATGGATAATAATCCTCCTAGCTCTTATTGTCCAATGGACAATAGTTACTTGGGAACTTTTATGATAAAATAATAAAAAATGTCCTTTAGAAATCTAGGGTTTTGATTTACCCTAATAATTTAATGCACAAAATCACATGGGAAAATCCAAGACTTGATTATTTAATAAAACCCTTGTACTTTGTTGGAAGACTAATGCTATTACCCAATGGGTAATAAATTTCCTTACTTTTATTATCCAATGGATAATGGAGGGTTGGAAGATTAACCAATAAATAATGAATAAAAGTACTTAGCACATGTGATTAAAACATATAAAATACTATATTCATGTACTAACCAACATTTAAATAATAGGAGACCTATTGTCCAATGGACAAAGATTACCCTAACTTCCATTGACCAATGGATAAAGAAGAAAACCAAATTAAGTAAAAGAAAATAAATAATCATTTCTTAGTCTAGGGTTAAAAAGGTTCAAAAGGTTCAAGAGGGGCAAAACGGTCCATTTGCGGTTAGATAAAAGTAACTAGGTGGCTTCCTAGCTCGGTTTCTCCAACAAATCGGTTAGAAACTAATTAGGCTTGCCAATTAGAGTTTAATGCCAAGAAACGAAATTTGAAGGGCAAAAACGTAATTTTGACAAACCACAAGGAAATTAAGGAAATTCAAATAAAATTCAAATATTTAACGAAATTTTTAACGACAAAAAATTAGGGTCGTTACAAAAACCCACCAAGGTCCTCCACCAAACCGACTCCCTCAAGAGTTCTAAGCCTCGATTGTGTTCGTTCAAGCTCAGAGGAGGTGTATTCCGCTCGGTTTCGCTTTTGAAGTTCTAGGGCTCGGGCAATCTCTTGATTTCGGATTTGACACGCAAGGTAGGGATTTCTTACTCTTGTTATGGGTTTATGTGATGATTATATGCCTAAATCGTGCTTTAGTTTGTTGGATTTTGAATTTGTGCTCATTCTTGATTTTCTGCAAAATCACCTACTATAATGCATTGGTACTGGAACCTACTTTTTTAGGTACCAGTACCATGATCTCGATTGCTCTCTGGATTGGTTTGGTACCGATACCTATATTTTGTGATATCCATACCCTTGGATTATTTTCCACCATTTTTTCTATAATATTGACCAAAGTCCTATTAGTGGACTCGGCCTGGCCATTCCCTTGTGCATAATAAGGGGTAGAATTGGAAATAATGATGTTTTGCTGTGCAGCAAAATTAACCACTTGTTCTCTCATGAATATTGTACCTGTATCTGCAACCAAGTGTTCAGGCAATCCAAATCTATGGATGATTCTCTCCTTGATCACTTTGATTACTTCTTATTGATCCACAGACTTTAATGGCACTGCTTCTATCCATTTGGTAAAGTAATCTGTAAGGACCATATTCCGAAGGCTTTGTGTATTGGCAATTCCGTTTGACAAAATACATAATTTTTATCGAGTTGTAATTTTATTATTTTTAATAGGCTAGTGAGTCTATATAGGATTAAAGTGAGAGGAATCTTTATTTGTAATTCCAAGAGAGCGTATTGGATAAAAAATGAAGTCGACTATAGTGGGACAGTTGTTTGGCGAAGACAGATCAATCGGTATCTTCTGTTGTTAATTGAAAAGCAACGTGGAAAGGAAAAAAAGGGTCCAATTAGAAGTCTATTTATGGACATGTGCTTTTCCTCCTAGGGTTTGACTAAGCCTTATAAAAAGGAAAAAGGGGCAGCAAGATTGGAGAAGTCACACACTGTATACACAGTCAGTGGCAAAAGAAAGACGGGCGGCGGCAGTGGAAAAATAAAATAGAAGCAACAGCTTATTCGAGAGCTATTTGAAAGGGAGATTTTGATTAGTTTTGGAGGGCTTGTGGACTCAAGGCCATTGGCGATCAAGATCACTAGATGCGGTGTACGTGTGACTCGACAGGTGATACTTAGAACTTTGTGAGGATTTACTTCATTTGGATAGGTATATTTGTAACTGTACAATGATTATAGTGATTTGATTCCTTCCCGTGGTTTTTACCCATTCTGGGGTTTTCCACATATATCTTTGCATTGTGGGTTTGATTGCTTGCGTAGTTTTTGCTGGTAGTATTATTTTGTGATTCGCATTCATATTGTTAGGATTTTTAAGTATTGTTAGGGAACCCTGATTTTTCAATTGGTATCAGAGTAGGCTGCTCCTTCCGTTAGAATTTTTTTTATTCTAGAGCACATCCGAATTTTGAGCATGACAGTCTTTGATACGTAGTTGAATATCATTGGATTTTATGAACTTGTTCATCCAAATTTTTGTTGCACTTCTTTCATGGTATTCTCACTGTAATTAAGTTTGAATGTTAATATATCATGAGTATTCGACATTATGTACACTCATCCATGGCTACTAATCAGGTTCTCAAATAGGGATCACTCTTCTCATATGCTTCGTTTTATCTTATTTCTTCCCTGAGCCGTGACCACCTTTATTTGGTTTCTGTTAATAGAGCCCTCGCTTATATATCTTAGCTTTTGCTTATTCGGGCGTTCATCGAGTAACCGGACAATTGGGGTGAGGTATTTTCTCTCTGAGCGTTCGCGTCAAAAAAATGGATAGACCTTGTGAAGGCACCCGTGTTGGACCATTTGCTTAGTAACCGAGCATTGGGTATAAGGTATTCTTACTCTCAATATTCGTGTCAAACAGCGGTGGGGTAAAAGTAAAAATACGATAAGAATTTCTATTGATTACTTATTAAACAACTGCCTATTGTTGAGGGGGAGCTTGTGATTAATTATCTGTGACTTGTATGTCGAACCTAAAGAGATGTATCTTGTTGAGGGGGATTCACTAGATAAACCTAAGCATTTGACCATCTTGGCCCTGTTTTGAGTTGTTGAATTTTTTTGTCATGGATGCGCACACACACACTTTCCTCTCATGTCGATGATTATGGTGTGTTGCATTCCTTCTACCTTGCATGATGTTATATCATTAAGCAGTGCCTCAAAATTTGGATGTCTTTTTCATCTCATCTCATGATATAATACTTGCAATAAAGCTATCTCATGCTCGTATCTTCAGATTTCTCATTCTTTTTTAGCGTTTAATTTAATTTTGTTTTATTGAGTTTTGCGTGCCTGAATTTAGTTTCCATGTTATTTATGCTATTATCTGCGCTTCGCTTAAATTTATGTTTGTTTTTTGCCATGTTATTTATGTTATTTGCTTAAATTTCTTATTTATCCTATTCAGACTTTGTCACTTCATGTCAAAAAGGGGGAGAATAATGAAAGGGGGAGTAGATTGCCTATTGTTCTAATATGTTTGAATGTTTAGTTTTGCTTACAACTTCTCTACAACTCGATCTTAATCGTTAGATTTTCATTGTATTGTGTTTTGTCATGGAAGTGCTAAAGGGGGAGATTGTAAGGACCATATTCCGGAGGCTTTATGTATTGGCAATTCCGTTTGACAAAACACATAATTTTTATCGAGTTGTAATTTTATTATTTTTAATAGGCTAATGAGTCTGTATAGGATTAAAGTGGAAGGAATCTTTATTTGTAATTCCGACGGAGCGTATTGGATAAAAAATGAAGTCGACTATAGTGGGACGGTTGTTTGGCGAAGATAGATCAATCGGTATCTTCTGTTGTTAATTGAAAAGCAACGTGGAAAGGAAAAAAGGGGTCCAATTAGAAGTCTATTTATGGACATGTGCTTTTCCTCCTAGGGTTTGACTAAGCCTTATAAAAAGGAAAAAGGGGCAGCAAGATTGGAGAAGCCACACACTGCATATACACTGTCATTGGCAAAAGAAAGACGGGCGGCGGCAGTGGAAAAATAAAATAGAAGCAACAGCTTATTCGAGAGCTATTTGAAAGGGAGATTTTGATTAGTTTTGGAGGGCTTGTGGACTCAAGGCCATTTGCGATCAAGATCACTGGGTGTGGTGTACGTGTGACTCAGCATGTGATACTTAGAACGTTGTGAGAATTTACTTCGTTTGGATACGTATATCTGTAACTGCACAATGATTATAGTGATTTGATTCATTCCCGTGGTTTTTACCCATTTTGGGATTTTCCCGATATATCTCTGCGTTGTGGGTTTGATTGCTTGCGTAGTTTTTGCTGGTAATATTATTTTGTGATTCGCATTCATATTGTTAGGGTTTTTAAGTATTGTTAGGGAACCCTGATTTTTCATAATCCATGGCTACCAGATGTAAGTGTGATTTCCAAAAGAAGGAGGATAAATTTTTCCAATTACGTCAAGGGTCCCGCCCCTAAATGGCCAAGGTTTGACCACATCAAGATAATCAGCTGCAGGAACACGTTGAATTGGGTCATGGGCTTGACAGGGCTGACATCCCTTGGAAAAACGAATGCAATCCTCTAAAATGGTTGGCCAATAGTATTCATACATTCTGATTAGCCATCTCATCTTTATCCCTGATTGATGGGCTCCACAGACTCCTTCATGGACCTCACTCATGACCCTCGTGGCCTCAGGGTGTCCTAAACACCTAAAAAGTAAGTCATCTTTAGGGCTTTTCTTGTAAAATTCATCTCCCACAAGAATATAAATCGTGGCCGTCTTTCTTACCTTCCTAAAGGCTCTATGAAGAGGCCTCTTTAGGAAAGAAATAATAGGTGTGCGCCAATCATTCTCGGGCTTGTCATCTAATTCTTCTCCTATGAAGTCAAAAGTAAATAACTCTAGTCCTAGACCCTTTCTCCTAACTGAAGGTAACAATTTCTTTTGGACTATGATGATTTTGTGAATCGTCTCTGGAGATAACTTCAGGCCTGAGCTAAACTATTTGCCTCGGTGTTCATACTCCTTGAAAACGTGTTTGACAGTTACATTGTCAAAATCTTTAATTAATTGCACAACTGCCATATAATAAGGAGCTAAGTCCTCACTATAGCATTTGAATGTCCCTGCCAAGTGATTAATTACAAGGTTTGAATCCATAACTTTTACTTCTCTGGCCTCTAGATCCCTAAGGATCTCAAGGCCTATAACAATTGCTTCATATTCAACTTGATTATTTTTACATGGGAAATCAAACTGAAAGGAGAATTCAGTCCTCAGGTCTTGGGGAGAAATAATAATTACTCCACAGCCTGAGACTTCCCGAGTCTTTGATCCTTCAAAGAGCAGCATCCAAGTAATGAGTGAGATTTCAAGCGCACTCAGTCCTATCTCAGATTCATTGCCGATATCCACGCATGGATGATCGACAAGAAAATCTGCTAAGGCCTAGCCTTTCACACTTTTTGAGGAATGTATTGAAAACTAAATTCCATTAGAGTTAAAGACCATTTGCCAATTCGACCTCTCATGATTGGCTGAGAAAGTAAGTACTTAAGTAGGTCTGTTTTACTCATAATGTAAACCAAAACGGGAAGCATGTAGTGCCTCAATTTTATTGCTGAAAAGTACAATGCAAAACAAATCTTTTCAATAGGAGTGTATCTCCTCTCACATGGAGTCAACAACCTACTTCAATAATAAACTATCTGTTCCTTTCCTTAAGTATTGTCTTGAGCTAGAAAGACTCCAATAGAGCCTTCAGTTGCTGAGATGTAGAGTTTCAAAGGCTTGTTCTAGATGGGAGGCATAAGGACTAGAGCCATTGCTAAATGGCCTTTGATCTCATCAAAGGCCTTTTAATGGATTGCCTCCTAAACAAAACTGTCATGGTCCTTTAGCTTCAAGAGTGGAGAAAAGACCTGAGCCCTTCTAACTAGGTTTGAGATGAACCTTCTCAAAAAGTTGAATGAAACCCAAGAGCTTTTGCAACTCCTTCTTGGTAGTAGGAGGCTTAACTTCCATGATTGCTTTGGCCTTATTCTTGTCAACCTCAATCCCTCTGTTGTAGACCAAAAATCCAAGGAATTTGCTTGCGGAGACTCTGAAGGCACATTTTAAGGGGTTTACCTTCAAATCAAACTGTTGCATTCTCAAGAACGACCTCTTCAAATGTACCCAATGTTCATCATAGGACTAAGACTTGACCACGATATCATCAATGTAGATTTCCATGAAACAGTCGATGAATTCATGAAATATGGCGTTCATTGCTCGGTGGAACGAAGCACCTGCATTCTTTAGACCAAAGGGCATCACAACCCACTTAAAGGTTCCCAGGGCTCTAGGACACCTAAAAGCAGTCTTAGCCGTATCAACCTCATCAATGAAGATTTGATTATAGCTAGAATGTCTATCCATGAAGGACAAAACCATGTGACTAGAAGCTCCATCTACTAACTAATCTACAACTGGTATTGGGTACTTGTCCTTTAGAGATGCCAAATTCAAGTGTCTAAAGTCCACACATACTCTGACCTTGCCATTTTTCTTAAGAACTGACACAATATTAGAGAGCCAAGTAACATACCTGGCTGTGTGTATGAACCCAGCATTGAAAAGGCATTCGATCTCATCTTTGACCTGCAAATAGACCTCATTGGACATCCTCCTCGGCAATTGTTTGAAAGGTTTGAACCCTGGTTGAATGGGCAGCTTGTGCTCTACTAGGTCTCTAGACAGACCTGGAAGCTCCTCATAAGTCCAAGCAAAACAGGACTTGAATTACCTTAAGAGCTGGATGAATTTCTCTTTCACGTCCTCTGGCAGAAGTTGGCTAATATATATAGGTCTGGGATTCTCTGAGTCTCCCAAATTAACTTATTCCAAGAGATCTTTCAAGTCAGCCTTTATATCATTCAACTTGGCTGGCGCTGCTTCAAGGTCTTCTAACCGGATTTCGTCCAGATTTTCGTCCTCGTTGATTACTTCGGCCACACAAGCCAAATAATCTTCCTCTGACTCTTGATTTCCCACCAGCCTCCTTTTTAGTAAATAAGCTTCAACTTTGACAACGTGACTTGAAGGGCCACATGTTTCTCTATTTCTGAATGGTTTACTGACATTGAGAATGGCGTTTGAATGAAGCTATAATCGGCCTGCTTGACTCCGTGATCATAGGACCAATTAACTCTTGAAAAAGTGCCTTTAGTTTTCCGTTGACTTCTTGTTATGAATAGGGGCTATCTTGTGATGGCCATATTTATCAAGACCTGTTACCTTCATTGGACCAACCCCTTCATCGTATAAATGGGCCTCGACATGATTAGTAGAGGCCTGGAAAGGTCTACAGTCAGCCCATATCACTTCCACGTCATCTTGATTCCAGAAGATAAGACATTGGTGAAGGGTTGAGGAAACTGTTAAATAGGAGTGAATCCAATCTCTCCCCAATAGAATATTGAAGGAAGAATGTGAATTAACAATAAAGAAAGGAGTTGTTAAGGTCTTGGATCCCACTGTTAAGTTCATGATCAGAATACATTGACAAGTTGTCTCCTTCCCAGTGAAATCAATCAAGGTTGAAGTGCATGAGACTAGATCTTAATCAGTCTTTCCAAGCTTCTGCATCATAAACCTAGGAATGAGATTAGTTGTTAACCCATTATCCACCAGGAGACGGTTGATCGGCATCCCATCAAGACAACCAGTGATGTACAAAGGCTTGATGTGTTTGTTCATTATAAGACTTGGCCTTTCAAAGATCACAATTGCTGCCCGATCCTTAGTCTTTCCTTCAGTCTCATCATTTAGTACAATCACTGAAGGCCCGTTCAGTCCTACAAAGAAGGAATCGTTTAAAATTTCAGCTGTCTGCCCAATCTCTACAACATTCCCCTCCATAGCTGTTGGAGTGTTGTCTTTGGCCTCTAGATCTGCTGGTAGGATCACAACCACGTTGCATTATATATTAGGACCCTGTCCAGGCCTGAACTTCTTGGCCTGTGGATTCAAATTTAGCTTGCCCCTCAAGTCTGGCTTCCTTGGTTCAAGGTTTGTGTGCTTGAACAGAGTCATTTATCTTGAAAGAGGCTCAATTCTAGCCTCCTTAAGAGTTCTTTCCAAGAGAGATTGTTTCTTGGGTAAGGTAGGTTGTTTTGGAGGTAGCTTAGTAACAGCCTCCTTGTATGTCTTTCCCATAAGGACTTGCTTCTTAGGCAAAGTTCTTGGAAAAGGGTCAATGATAGCCTATTCCAAAGTCCTTTCCAAAGGCTTGTATGCTCTCTTAGCCTTAGGCTTTTCAACCATAGGCTATTCAACTGGGACTTCCCCCTTCATCTGCCCCTTTGGATCATCTTCAATCATTGGGTCATCCAGTAAACCTGTCTCTTCCTCAGCCCTTCTAGCTGCCTGTCTGAATCGTTGGCGATGTCTCTTCTAAGATTTGGATAAAGGCAGAGGTTCAGAGGGAAACTTGGGATGTTCAACCCTGTGCCACTCGTCTGGAAGAGTGACTGGAGGTCTCACAGCCCTCGGCTTACCCTTGGAAGGAGCAAAAATCCTCAAGTTGTCCAGTTTCATCTTCAATTTCAACCAATCCGAGCTGAATCCTATTGAAAACAGATTCACGTATAACCCTCTTCTCCTTAGATCTGTGTGGCTCCTCAGGACTAGGTTCAACTCTTTCCACAATAATGCTCTTCAAGGCCGGCTTGCTAGGACTTGCATGATGTCCACACTTTGTGCATATCATGGAGCAAGTTGGTCTCTATGGTTTCTTCACCCCTGTAGGTCTGGACCACCATGATTTCTGCATCTCAAACCTCTTGACCCAATCAGTCCTGTAATCCCCTTCATTATAAAAAGGACCCCAATACCTATCTAGGCCGGACTTGTAGACTTCTCTAGAAGGGGCTCCCAAACTTATCTTCTGCCTAGAAGCAGTCCTAGGCATGCCTCTCATGTTGACAGAGACCATATTTGTGCTCAGCCCCGAGGGAAAGGGATTGTCATCCACCCCCAAGGGCTGCTTATCCTTCTAGGGAAATTTGAACTCTCCCTGCCAATTTTATCCTGTATATCATTTCTAAATACTATGCAGTTATTAGTTGTATGACTCCAAGATTTGCGATATTTACAATACTCTTTGCCCTTCAGTTCTTCCGAAGTTGGAATCTTGTGACTAAATGGCAGTTTGAGCAACTTGTCGGCAAGGAGTTGATCAAAGATAGCCTCAGCCCTACCAATGTCAAAAGTATAGGGTCTAGTTGGCCTATTAAGAGTGTTCTGGATAGGCTGCTTTGTGGCTCCATCTTGACAAAGGCCTAGCAAACGTATGGCTTCTTATTGATGATTTCAGCCACCGCCACATCCGGGTCTGCCTTTGTCTCTACTGCAGTAACCTCGTAATTAGGATCGCGATAATATGTTCCCTTGGATGTTGTCCTCCTGTCTTGCTTCTCCGCCAAGAGCCTCTCGTAATGAGATGCCTTAGAGGACAACTCAAACAAGTCTCTGAACTCTGTCCCATAGAACTTCCTCTTCATTTCAAAGCTCAAGCCGTTTAATGCTATGCGCACATATTCGACCTCTAGAAGGACAATCTTGAACTTAAATCGAGCAGTGTTTAAACGTAAGAGGTAGGACTCCATAGATTTGAGATGGGTTTGACGATAGCATGACAAGTCTGCCAACGTCACTTCTGGTTCTACCCTGTAGAATTGCTGGTGGAACATCTCCTCCAATTGTACCCAGGTCTGTATTGAGGTAGGTGGTAAATTGTGTACCAAGTAAAGGCTGTCCCAGTAAGAGGATTGAGAAAAAGACTCAACTTGAGAGCATTAATGGTCCTAGCTTTTCCACATTGAACTTGAAATCTGGCAATGTATTCCATTGTTGACTGCATGCTCTATCCATTGAAGGTTTACAATTCTAGGACTCTATAGCCCTTTAGGAAAGGCGTATTGTCCACCTCTTCGGTATGAGGCTTCCTATACATTGGCCTACTCAAAGGTCTAAAACCAGGTCCTAACTGCTCCTAAAGCAAGTTTAGGACTTGATCCCTTTCCATAGACGTGTTTAGCACAAGAGGCGACTGTGGGTGTGCCTTTTGTGCATGTTGGTTCTAGATTGGAGTTGCCCCCCGAGTATCTGAGCTTTGAGGAGTGTGAGCAATTCCTTTGTCTTTTCTAGAACACTGGCCTTCTTACAAAGAGGCATTTTGTCCGTCTTATTAGATTTGTCAGGTTTGCTCAAGTTTTCAACCAAAACAAACCTTTGATTGTTATTTCTTGGAGGCGTCTGGGCTCCTCCAACAACAACTCCCTTATTTCCTTGCCCCCCAGGTGCAGGGTTGTTGGATGAGGTAGCGTGGTAAAAGACTTGAGGAGGTGGCATTACCCCCTTAAGCCAACTTGGTCTTGACCGTTGCCATATATACCAAACTGTGGAAAGCCCTGCTGCTAAGGAGCGAGCGGTAGCCTCTCTATAAGCGTAGCAACCATTTTGTTGACTGCTATGGTCAGAGGTTCCAAGAACTGAGAAAACGATTATGAGATTGACTGCGTCACGTTGTGAGAGATCTCATGTCCTGCAAAAAACATATAATTTTTGACGTTATCCGTAGTGTCGCTAAGATCTTGAGCATTGATTTGAGGACCAACTTCCTTGAGTAATAGCACGTCGACTGCCACTCCCTCAGGACTCTGTGGTGGATCCGAGATGGTTGGATCTGATTATTGCTGCTGTTGCTTCCTTGCCATAATAAAATCCTTAGACGATTAAGGTTCCACCGGGCATGCCAAAAGATGTTTGGTCACAAAATGGCTCAAGGATTGAGTGGGCGTGCCAAGACTTGTCGCGTCCAACGTAAAGGACTGAATGCCCTTTTTCTGACTTTGTAACCGTGAGAGGATGTGCTACAAACCTAAAGGCTAGATTGCAGTGATGATTCGTGATTTTGCCACAACGAGCGTGAACTTAGCTATTTCCTAACCATGTAGAAAAGAGAGCAACGTAAAATAAAGACAAACTTTATTATGTTGGAATAATAAAGTTGGGTACAAGGAAAAGTAAAACCCCAATTACTTGATGAAGTAATTGAGTGAAAGCAGGAAAAGTAAAGATAGTTGTTTCGCTAGGAAGATTTTGGTTTAAGTGCTGGGCTTAATTGGTGTGAGAATCATTTTTTAGTCCTGAGAACTAGTATTTATAGGCAAATACTACACTGGTCGGTTCTCACCTATTTTCCCTTTCGTTAAAGGGCTTACTGAGAGGTGTGCAGAGGTTTACCGAGATGCGACCCGCTGTCCCCGCCTTCACCACGAGCTGACAAGTGTCCCAAGTTGGCTCCAAATGTTGGCAAGTGCCTGAAATAACTCCACACTACCCTGCTTGACGGTTTATGGCAGTTACACGGTAATTCTTGGAGCCAAAATACAGTTTACCCATGAACTCCACTACTTTTTCTCGTAAATCATGGGATAATGGGGCCATTTTGACTTAGTCAATTGGCCTTATTAATTTTCTGAAACACACCTGCTTGTTTATGCGTGGGAATCAAAGGACGCGGGGGGCATTTGGCTTTGGAACAATTATTCCATGCATTACGGTCCACAATATTCTTTGTTCCCAACGGTTGGAGTCAATCCACAACTGTTTATCTAAAAATCATGGGCCAATTCTCACAAAATAAAACGTGGGCCAAACTTCTAGACTAAAATTAATTAGGCCTTGCTCCAAATTACAAAATTAATGCGGCCCATTAATTTTTAGCTCCCGAGACTCATAAAAATTGGCCCAATTTAATCGAATTTCAATTAAATGGCCATTCAGCGCTAACCCAAGATTCAGTGCCAAAAACAGGTGTAAATAGAGATATTGTCCACGTACATTGTGACGGCAAAGCTATTTCATGTGCTCCTTCTCCCTCGTTGTTCTATCAGCTTTCCACATTTACTACCATAGAGAGAAAATTTCCTTTGCTGCTTTCTCGAACCATAAGCTAAATAATCCTTCATATGACATTGATTAAGTATCCCATATTCCAACTAGATGTGTCAAATGGGCTGGGCTACTAGCACGGCACGACATGTTTAAATGTGGCACTGCACGGCACAGGCACAATTTTAGACGAGGCTCTGCACGGGCACAACACATTTAAATGTGGCATGAGCACGGTTTTGGACGGGCATGACACGTTTGCCAGGCACGGAATCTAATTTGATTTCTACCCCTTATTGGTCAGCTCTACTTTGATTCTCTTACAATTGTTTGTGGTTTATTTATTTCTTCCTAACCGATAATTTTCATTTCTGGCAATCATCGTAGTTGATACTAACTATAAAGGCAAGCAATAATCTTCAATCTGTACTTTGTTTTACTTCATTACTAATTATCAAGTTCCCTAAAAGAACTTGTAATTCATGCTTTAGTTTGGGAAATTGTAGTTGAGGTTACTTAACTATCTTTTTCCCACATCGGTAGCATGTTCGAACATTATCTCATTTATAAGGCGGACATAGTCACGCGACTATTGCTGGGCTCCATTGCAAGAGCTTGTAATCTAAATTGGGGCATTAAGGTGCTTGAATAAGTCATCTTCTACAATGGTCGCCAGTGACATCTGGCCTCCACAATTGTAACACAATTAGAATTTAAAAAAATTAAAAAAAGCATAGTCACAAAAAAATAAAACAATTATTACGACTTCAAAAAAAAAGCATGGTCACCTTTCCTTTTTTAGTATCATACAAAAAAATTTAGGCAAATTTGTGGTATTGAAGATGTGTGGAGTGGTAAAAAAAATCCTTTTTTAGTATCATACAAAAAAATTTAGGCAAATTTGCGGTATTGAAGATGTGTGGAGTGGTAAAAAAATATGTAACGCCCGGAAAATTCGGAGACAAAAAAAAATATTGAAATGAGATTTCTAAATAGATTTCCACTTTGAAGCATTTAAAATTCCAAAAGTCTTATCAATTCCAATCAAATCATAACGTACCAACCATAACATAATTTTTCAGATTCTCTTACTGTACAATATTGAAATAATTAATTGAAATTACAGAGCAACTCAGGGTGTAACCAGAATTCGGTAATATCTTCTTCAGTCGACATCAAATCATTCTTTGCATACGGCCCTTCTGTTCCGTCTTCAAACCTAGCGTTCGAGTTACCAGGGCAACATAGTACCATGAGCGATAACGCTCAGTAGCCAAAACCTACCCGAACCCATAACTTACAAGCAATAGGAATATAATTGACACGCATTAAAAAATATATAAAAAGAGAACAATCAATTTTTCTTTCATTACTATCCTTTAACTTAAGTGAATTCTAGGGATCTTCCCCACAAGATTCTTTCCTCCCATACCACTAACTCCGCCCGTTTCATGGGACAACCCACCTCTTGCTTGTCTTGCACCGGGTCTTAAGCAAATATGTTTCACTCAGACCATAACAAGGGGTTAAGTTACCCATTGACGTAACCGTCTGTTAGGGTCGCACACAACACATAACTGATGGTTAGAGTGAGAGCACTATACAGACTTTGGAGGATCTATTTAGAGGATGTACCTTAGAGTGGAGAGGAAATCGGGATGGTCAATTGTTGTTGATGGAATTTTCTTACAATAATAGTTATCATTTGACTTTGGGAGTTACTCCATACGAGGCTTTGTATGGACAAAAGTGTAGATCCCCTATCTGTTGGCATGAGGTTGGAGAAAGGTGACTTTTAAGACTTGACTTGGTGGAGGATGAAAAAAAAACTATTTGGGAAAGGTTTGTAACCACTTGGAATAGATAGAAAAGTTACGCAGATAATTGTAAGGGGAATTTGGAGTAATTAGATGGCCCTATGAATATTTTTGAAATGATGGAAATCAAGTGACTATTATTTTGACATTCTTTTACAATTTTGGTCGTCTTAATTTGATTGACGGGGTTGGTTGATTAACTTCTTTGATAGATTTGGGCTAGTTAAATTTTTGGTCATACTGTAAGAGAAACTGATTCGAACAGTCATTAGAGGGATTTGGAGTTTGTAACTAGAGATTGTATTTCTTAAGGTGTCCCCATAGAAATATGTTATTCGGTTTGGCAAAAAGGAAAAGTTGGGTTCTCACTATATTGGGCTATTTGAGGTTTTGGAAGGGACAGTTGAGGTGACCTATCGTTTGGCGTTGCTGCCAAGTTTGGCTAAAGTTCTTAATATTTTTCATGTGTCGATGTTGAGAAGATATTTACATAGTCTGTCCCATGTTATTGATAATGAGCCACCACATTTTCACGATGATTTAACCTATGATGATTAACCCGTTAAGATTCTTGATACAGAGGACAAGGTGTTTCCCATGGAAAAAAAAAATGGTTCTATTGGTTCAACTGTTAAAGTGTTGTGGCGTAATCACGTGGTTAAAGAAAAACCATATGGGAGCGTGAATCGCGTGATGAGGAGATGCGCCAGTACCCACATTTGTATGCATGAGGTTAGTAAGCAATTTCGAGGACGAAATTTATTTTTAAGGGGGAAAGGATGTTACGGCCTAGAATTTTTATTGATTTAATTAATTATGTTGCCATTTATTAATTGAGTATATTGGTTGCGTCCTAATTAATTATTTTGTGCGCGCTATGGGTATTATTGACACTTTTGTAATCTTGGAATATGAGATTGATTTTAAGTAAAATAGTGGTACTGGATGGTAATTTTATAAACAGTCATGTTACGGTCTATCTAATTCTAATTAACTAATTAGCTATAATATAGGGAGTAGTGGGTAGTTTTACAAAGTTAGGAGATATTTTCACGGATTTTATTTGTGAAAAGAAGTTGAGAGAACTTGATTATATTAAAAGAGCTCCTGACGTTTGAGGGAGAGAAGCAGCCACACATTGAAGGGGAGTTTTTCTTGGAGTTCTTTTGAGGTAATAATACTCCATCTCTCTCGTTTCTGTTCATCTTCCTTTTCTCATAGCAATTGGGTCCATGGATTGGAGACTCTTATGGAGTTAATTTGTATTTTATATTGAGAGAGAGAGAGAGAGATCGCCCGATGTGGGCAGATTGTCGTGTGGGTTTTGTGTGTGTGACGTGCTGTGGGGTGATGTGTGCGCGTTGGTGCTGTGGATGGTGATTTTGGTGAGAGAGAGATCTCGGCAATTGGGTGCATGTGCAATCTAGGCTGAATGCATGAAAAACTAGTATATTATATTGGAAAGATCGAGGAACATGTTGTGGTGTTATTGGCAGGAACATATTGGGTCATGGAGAACAGATTATTGGATTTGGAGTTTAAGTTGGATTTTGGAGTTTCAACTGGTGGCTTACTATTATCTTAGTTTCGGTTCTTTTTTCTTAGGCAGTATTAGATTGTTGTAGAATTATACTTGAAACTATAGTTAGTGATAATATTGCTCTGTGATTCTTGGTTCAGGTTAGGCTTGTTTTGCGTACGTTGTTCGATTGCGTTACTTTTAGACCCAGGTGAGTGGTTAAGCATGTTATGTATTTGCGAACTTCCCCATATCCCTTAAATTATTGTTTTAGAAAATTAATGATTGAAATTGAGAACATATATTATTTTTATTTGGTTCTTGAAATTGGCATACGGATTGGTAAAACCATTTGTTGATCGAATAATCTTTTGGTGAGAACTTTGTGGATATTGATGGGAACATTTATTTTGGAAGTCCAGGGAAATTAATCCTCTGTGTGCGGGTGACTCTGGCCACTAGGGAAGAGACCGGATTAGGCCGGTGACCCTAATGCTCAATGGTTGTTATTGACCGGATCATTCTTAGGGAAAAGTTCCACGGGCTGCCTACTCATGGTGACTCTATGTTTTGATATTGGATCCAATTATGAGACATTTATTCACTTGCATTTGGTTCTATTGATATTGATTGTGGTTCCCCATTTTGTTGGAGATTGGTTTGTGATCACAATTGAGACCTATTTGGTAAATGATTTATGGCCTTATTTGTTGGTTTGATGTACACATTCGTATGCCAAAATATGTTAACGTGATAATCTATTTTTAGCCATGTTTTAAAACTGTATTATTATATGCTTTACTACTCACTGAGCTTGTCAGCTGACGGATTTATTCCAACTTCTTTTTCAGGCAAGTTGGAGAGTTAGGAAAGGACTCTGGCGGCATCTCGGGGATCCCGTTTGTTGACCTCCTTAGGGTGTCTCATCATATTTTTATTTTATTAATCGCTTCCGCATTTGAAACATTTTGTCAGACATCTAGATTCTTTTATTACTGTTGGATCACTGGATTTATTTGGTTCATGGGATGTTTGTACCCCATTCTTTTTATGGAATTTATTGGTTGGGGATGTTCTGAATAAAAAAAATAGTTGATTGTTTGGTGGATCCTTGCTTGGGAGTTTTTATAAAATTCCTTTTTAGGCTGCATGTTCTATGAGCTTTGGTCTTGTGGTTCATGGCCGGTCACTTCTCATTTTGGGGCGTGACAACACATTGGGCCTCGATTAGCACCCTGGGCCCTACCTGGTCACCCATTTCCAAATCATTGTACTTTTGAGATCACAATGGCCCTACCTGGTCACCATTTGATCACTGGGCCCTACCTGGTCACCCATTTCAGATTTCCACAACACACACCCTCTCCACACATTATCTGATTTCCATTAACTTAACAACGTCTATCAGTTCTCTCATCGTAAACCACCCCAGGAACCTATTTGTCCAATCTACAACCACAATAAAATATCACACGATTCAACATTTCAGCTAAAAATACTAACATGCTTAACAACACAATTTCATGCGATAAAACTAATTATGCGAGAAAATTAATCATGTCATGGAATTAATGATGCGACTAAATTAATCATGCGATTAAAACAAACTAAGTGATTCTTTCTATTTTCTCTTTTCTTTTCCAAACTAAAGTCTATGTTTAATCTTCATCACCTCAAAGTATTAACAATATTGGAATAGTTCGTATTTGCAACAAAACTAGGATCAAATTGAAACTAATTAACTTCGGGACTTAATATTACTTTTTACTACATCAAGAGTTAAATTTATCAGTGTTCTAAATGGCGGCCGCCGAGCACTGCCTAGGCGCTTGGAGGCACCCCGCCGCCACGCCAATACCCCTTGGCGTTTGATTTGGCGCCCAAGAAGGTTTGGCGGTGTTTGGCGGGCGCCTAGGCGGCCTTGGCGGTCTTGGCGGGGATTGGCCGGCCTTGGCGGGGGCCTTGGCGTGTTTGGAGGCCTTGGCCGGCCTTAATTGTATAGAATAAAACTAAAAGGGCTACTTATGTAATTTTGACAAAATCACACATATATATACACAATTACATAATTACAATTTCATCCCACACAGCTCATTCAGTCGATCAAAGCCCTAACCAGTCCGATTCTCCAGGCGACTCCATCGTCGATCTTCCGTCGTCCATCGTCCGTCGTCCATCATCCAGGCGACTTGATCGCCGGTATGTGTCTCTCCATCTCTCTCTCTCTCTCAATCTCTCTCTCTCTCGATCGTCCTGTTTCTCTCTCTCTCGTCTGTTTTTTTTTTTTTCAATCGTTCAGCCTGTTCAGGACCAGATGGGTCCACGTCGCCACGACCCTGTTTCTCTCTCTCGTCTGTTTTTTTTTTTTTGGTTACCCAAGAACAGATGGGAATACCTCCTGTTAAAGAACAGATGGGTCCAGCTAGTAAATATTCCGAACATTTATCTTGTTACCCACGAATATTTTGGGTTTTTCTACAAATTTCTGAACTTGCCCAGTTGATTCTATTTCTTCCATGACTGTTGTTAATTGTTGAGTGTTGATTGCTGACTGTTGTTGACTGTTGCCCAGTTTGGGTATTTCTGTTGTTCTGTTAAGTCGTTGACTGTTGTTGAACCTTGTTCCGTAAGCTAAAGCTTAGCAAAATCAGCAGCTGCAGGTCTCTGTTTTTTTTTTGTGGGATTATTCATTATTGTTAGAAGGATTTCTTTGACAATTTATGGTGGATTTGCTGTTAATATTGCAAGTAACTGCAAGTGTGGACCATTTATTTGCTTGCTGAAGAGAGACATTGATTTGCTTGCTGTTAATATTGCTGTTATTTAATGTGTAGGCCTATTGTAATTGCTTGCTGTTAATAATTAATATTGCTGTTATTTAATGTGTAGGCCTATTGTAAATGTCTCAACCAATGTCTCAATCTCAAAATGTATCTTCAGCGGCCTCTAATACCGCCTCCGATAATTCAACAGCCCTTAAAAGAGCATCAAATGATATGAGATGGGAGTATGGAATACTAGTGGATCCTACGAATTTGGATAAAATACAATGCAAATTGTGTGGTAAAATTATGAGTTCAGGGATTAGTAGGCTAAAAAAACACACCGCTCAAATTAAGGGGTCTGTTTCCTCTTGTCCTAATGCAAGTAAGGAAGATATAGCCAAATGTAAAGCGGCAGTTGAAGAAGGAAGTAAGAAGAAAAAAGACAAGCTTCAAGCGGCCAAGGAGATTAGGGAGGAAGTGACTATCATGGAAGAAGAAGATGGTGATGAGGAAGTTGAAATTGTAGGGACAAGAAAGAGGCCACATATTCTAGGTCCCATGGACAAACATGTATCGGATATCAATCCCGGAAAGAAGATGATGGGACAACAAACCATAAGTGGTACACTTTTGAAGGCTAGAAGTGAGAGAGTGGATAGTTTTTTGGCTCGATGGGTGTATGAAGCCGGTATCCCATTTCATGCTATTGACAATAATAGCTTCGCACAATTTTGTGAAGCGGTTGGTCAATTTGGCGTGGGCTACCAACCTCCAAGCCAATACAAATTAAGGGAGCCATTGTTGAAGGCGGAAGTGGAGAGAACCAAAAAAATGTCTCAAGAAGCAAGAAGCAAGAAGAAGAGTGGGCTTCACGGGTTGTTCTATTATGACTGATGCTTGGAGCAATCAAAAGAGGAGAAGCATCATGAATTTGTGTGTCAATTGCAAGGAAGGGACTACTTTTCTTTCTTCTAAGGAAACTTCGGATGAGTCGCACATGGGGGAATACATCTTCAACTATGTTGACAAGTGTATTGAAGAGGTTGGGCCAAAAAATGTAGTTCAAGTGGTGACGGACAATGCATCAAATAACATGGCCGCGGCGGAATTGTTGAAGGTCAAAAGGCCTAACATCTTTTGGAGCTCATGTGCCACGCACACCATAAACCTTATGCTTGAAGGAATTGGTAAGCTACCAAAATTCAAAGGAGTTATAGAGAAGGCAAAGGCCTTTACTATATTTATTTATGCTCACCATACGACTTTGGCATTGATGAGAAAAGCTACCAAAAAGAGAGATATAGTGAGGCCGGGTGTGACTAGATTTGCAACATCTTTCTTGACTTTGCAAAGTTTGGCGGAGAAGAAAGAAGCCTTGAAGGTAATGGTTACTAGCAATGAATGGGGGCAGAGTAAATGGGGTCCTAGTAGCAAAAAAGGGAAAACACTATATGCTACCGTGCTTAGTATATCATTTTGGAATGGTGTAAGTCTATGTTTGAAAGTGTTTGCTCCGCTAGTGAAAGTGCTCCGACTTGTTGATGGGGACCGTCCCTCAATGGGCTTTGTGTATGGAGAACTACAAAAGGCGAAACAAGAGATCATAGAGGCATGCAAATCTAAAGAGGCTCTATACAAGCCGATATTAGATATCATTGATACAAAATCTCAAGGTCGGCTAGATAGTCCATTACATTTGACGGCTTATTTGTTGAATCCTTTTTACTTCTATAAGGATCAAACCATTCAAAATGATTCAAGCATCATGGAGGCGGTTGTTGAATGTGTTGAAAGATTCTATCCGGAAGATGTGGATGCCCAAGATTATGTCATCAATAAAGAGTTGTTGATGTACAAGAACAAAGTGGGTATGTTTGGAAAAATTGTGGTCGCGAAGGGATGTGAAGCAAACAATGACAATTATAATCCGGGTAAATTATGGCTTTTTTAGTTCTTCATTTAATTTACTAATTACTAGTAATGTTAGTAGTAAGTTAGCAACTTAGTGCAAATAGAATTTTAAGTTGTGTTTTTTTTTTTCCCATGACTAGTTGGTTAGTGGTCTAATTATGGCAACTCTACACCCAAATTGCAAAGAATGGCTATGAGAATTCTTGCTTTGACTTCAAGTTCATCCGGGTGTGAGAGAAATTGGAGCACCTTTGAGGGGGTAAGTCCATATACTCTTCTCTTCGTCTTTCGCTCTTATAGTAATTGCTACTACTTGAAATTATTATTAAAGGAGAAATGGCATGGGTTTTTTTTTATGTATAGATACATACAAAGAAAAGGAATAGACTAGATGCAACAAGAATGAGCAATCTAGTGTACGTCCAATTCAATGCCAAACTCATCAACAAGAAAGCAAGGAAGAAGGAGAAAGATGTCCTACTTGCTAGCGAAGCAACTCATGCACAAGGATGGATTGTTGAAGGTGGTGATGATGATGAAGTTGAGCCGGGTTCGGGACTTACATATGAGTTGCTTGCCACCGCTATGGGAGTGGATGAAGTCTTTATGCCAAGAAGAAGTGGTAGAAATGTTGGAGTACGTGAGCCGCGAGAGCTACATGAAGAAGACTTTGTATCGGAAGATGACTCCGAAGAGGAAAATGAGGAGATTGACTTTGAGTCCGATGGAGATCAAGTTTTGGAGGGGTATGGAGGAGAAGAGATAGAGGAAGAAGATGAACTTTGAACTTGGCATTAGGGATCTCCGATCTCGTTTATTTCTAGTTATTGTCTTATTGAACTTATTTGTTAGTTGTTACTAAATTTCATTTGAATTTGTACTTTAAAGTTTGAATATTAAACTTTGCATTATGGTTATGTAGAATTTTGAACTTACATTATGGATACATCATACATGGACTATAGTTTGACTGAATAATGGGTTTTTTTTTTTTAAAAAAAAAACGCCGAATTTCTTGGCGCCGCCTAGGCGGCTTGGCGCTTGGAGGTGGGTCTCCGCCCTACTAGCGCCGAGCGCCATTTAGAACTTTGAAATTTATAAGCTCTTAAATCACGAGGTCTAAACTGTAATATACCAAAACCATTTCCAAACATTTACAGTGGCTGTTTTACGGAAAAACAGTGGGTTCAGATTTTCCGTGGGTTTCGGCCGGATTACGACCGGCGACGTCGGGTTCGATTATATTCACACCGAAACACGAAATAATCAAAACAGAACATAATATATATTTAGGGAGGTAAGTTCGGACTACCTCTCGCCTGGCGAAAGAGTTCAGAGAGATTCAGTGGCGGGTCGGAGCGGCGGTGGAGCTCGGGTGAGCACGGCAGTGGAGATGGCTCCAGTGGTGGTGATGGCCAGCTGGTGGTGGTACCCGGTGGTTATGGAGGTGTACCGTGGTGAGCTCGGAAATCGGTGGCGATGGGGGTACACGGTGGTGATGGCTGCGGTGTTGGAGGTTTCGGTGGTGAAGGAGTTCGGAGATGGTGGTGATGGCGGCAAAAGATGTTTGGTGGTTAAGGTAGGAAGTAGTGGTGGCCGGAAGTGGTGATCGGTGAGATGGCCGGCTGCCCTCTCTCTCCTCTCTCTCTCTCTCTCTCTCTCTCTCTCTCTCTCTCTCTTCCGTTTCTCTGTGTAGGAGTGTGAGCTGTGTTCACAAAAATAAACAGGAGGAGAAGAGTTTAAGGAGAAATCAGGGTTAAAGAATAAGGTTTTTAGTTGATGGGTAAAAGAAAGGGTCCAAAAGAGTTGTCGATTTTTGATTGGAGGAGAATGATGAAATTTTATTTTATTTTCTTTTTCTCCTCTCGGCTGGAAGTACGAAATGGAAAAAGGGAGAAGAAATGGGTTTGAGTTGGAAAAATGATTCGGTGCAATACATGCACACACTAAGAAAATTACTTGCCGGATACACGCATGCACAATCGATTATGGAAATAAAATTGGTATGATGACATAAATAATTTTTCACATTAAATAAACTGACGATCAAAAATAAAAATTTTGTTTTGATGATTATTATTATTTATTAAAAATACCGGGGTTTTACAAAATATTTAAGCGATAATCACAAGTTTTTTTTTTTTTTTGGCAAATGTGAAAAGTTGTATTCAACTGTGAGACGAAAGCAAATGGACTTTTACAGACCGGATAAACCATTAGAGATGGCAATCAGAGCATAGTACGTGCAGCCATATTTCAAACTCGCCTAGCGAGATCAAGTTCGTAGAAAAAAAAAAAAAAAGAGAAAATTTCTCTTATATCCCTTCGACTTTAACCAAAAATTCATTTTGGTTATTCACCTTTCAATTTGAGCATACAAATACTTCGACTTTCTAATTTTTTTCAATGTCATCCTTTAGGGATATGTACATATATACACAAAAAATAGAGTATTTGGATCAAGCACCCTACACACATCGGATGCTGTTGATTCCCGCGTTAGCCCCCTCGTTTTTTTTTTTTTAGAATTTTTGGACGGCTCAAATCGGCAGTCCGGTGGTCGGAGACGGTTGGCCGCCGGTCCCTATAACAAGACTCAAAGAAAAACAGATTCCTTTTAAAAGATGATATTGAAAAAAATTAGAAAATCAAAGTATTTTTATGCTGAAATTAAAAGGTGAATACCTAAAATGAATTTTTTATCAAAGTCGAAGAGATATAAAAGAAATTTTCCCAAAATAAAACTAATGCTAAGTCCATGATCAACAAATCACCAGACTAAATCCAGAAACCGTAAGTTTAACCGTAGAAAAAGTGTCTCCGCGGAAGAGAAGTTTAGCCAACCAACATGATTAATATTTGCAATAAACCAAAATAGAAAAGCTCAATAATAAACAATCAAAGCACTCTATTGAATATTCAATTTATTGACTTAGATCACCCTGGAAACCATGTATACAATAATTTATTTAAATAGAGAGAGAATCTCAGCAATAAACATCACTTAATAAAATAAAATTCCTTAGCCAATAAATACTCAGATTTTGCCTCATTCGTTGTTTTCAGCTCAATTATTTTTTCCTTATGTATAGTCTGCTTGTTTTGATTTCTATATTAAATTCCTAAATCTAGTTTGGGTTCCAACACTTTATTTTGGAAGTTCTACTGTTGTCGTGTACCTTAAAATTGTTTGTAATTTTTCTTGTGCAATGGATCAATTTCATGTTTGGCAACCATAAAAAGTTCCGATTGATTAACGAAAAAGTTACGATATGCACTAAAAGATTAGGACTTTTAGGAAAAATGTTATGAATTCTATTAATGAAAAGTTACGAGTTTTTAGTGTAAAAGTTATGATATGCACTAAAAGATTATGACTTTTAGGAAAAATGTTATGAATTCTATTGATGAAAAGTTACGAGTTTTTAGTATTAAAGTTACGATGCACAATACACAATAAAATGTTATGAATGACCGGTTCTTCAGGTAACGTTTTATGAGGTGGCACAATATGGACCACACAATAGGCTAAAGATTTCTAAAGAGGTGTGTATTGGAGACTTTTCCTAAAGATTTCTAGGCTTCAAACCATGACACGAATTTTCTAGTATGTTATGATTTTTGTAGATGTGAATATAGGGGTAAAAACATCTTCATAAATATTGACTTGGAGTTGGATGACATTTGAAATATATATGAAATAGTGTCCAAACAATTTTTTTTCTTTTTGCCAAATGGATGGGTAATTTTATTTCGGGCAACCATCCTACCATTCAGGCGATTGAAGTGATTTGTTTGTGGAATTAACTGTCCTATTTCTGCTACAATTGACTCTCACTGTGACTATTGACAAAGGAAGGAGCACATGGGCAAATGTATATATCACTTATAAGGAGCCATGTGACAATTGTCGAGCTTTAGTAGTACGACCTTGCACACATAAAAGAATCTACTCCCTAATCTAATTATTTGCTCGAAACCAATGTGATTTCGAATAAACCGAAATCTTATTCATTAATACTGTACCAAGGATCAGCTTTGAGCCCTAACCTTTTTGCCTTAGTTATGAGTTAATTAATTGACTATACATATTCAAGATGATATTCCATAGTGTATTTTGTTTGTGGATGATATTGTTCTAATGAATGAAACTGCAAGAGAAGACGCAAGGGTCGGTTCAGTTTGGTTTGGTATAAAATTAGGAATGTATTTGGCACAAAAAAATTTGGGAAAATGACGGCCAATGACATGTCTTGATAATTAATACCCGCCAAGGACATTTTGTTCATTAACAAATGCTCTTTGCATATTCTTAAAAGGTATAAATTATCAAAACACGTCCTAAGCCGTCATTTTCCCAAAAAATTTCAATGCCCCATCAAAACATAATGATTATTTTGTTTAATGCCCAAAATTGTTTCATCCAACTTGGAGTTTGTGTTGAATATGGGCCGGACTAATGGCATTGTTCCCAAAAGGAAACAATTTTGGGCATTAAACAAAACAATCATTATGTTTTGATGGGGTATTGAAATTTTTTGTTCCAAGTAAATTCCTAAAATTTTATACCAAACTAAACCGATCCTTGACCGGGTCAATCAGCGATTGGTAAAACCCGCTTCTGTCCATTTAACCACAATTGACTGGGTCATTCAGTCCGAGCCTGAGTCACTCATTTGTAGCCAAACAAACAAGAACCCACTTTTGTTCCACAACCTTCCAGCACTAGCACAGCAAAGACAAAAGTATGATCACCTATCCATTTTCACGTAAATCAAGATAACACGGGCGAAGACAATTATTCTAAGACAAGATCCATGCATTAGTGGCTAATGTGATTTTTTTTTGTCACGGGGTTGATAACAATGAGAAACCGACAAAAATGTAACAACATTGGCAACAGCAACACTGAATGACCTCTCTCTAAAATGATAGACCTCTCTCTGAAGTGATAGAAGCCTGTATTCCAAAAAGGTGTCGAGAAGATGCACAATTAAAGCATTGGAATTTGGCTATATTCCCCAAGCTAAAGAAAAACTTAGTAGGAGACAGAAGCAGAGTACCTCCCAGCCGTAAAAAGAAGGCTGAAAATAGCCTCATGGTTCAAGCAAAAGTAGATAGGATGTTCTTCTTGAGCGTAAAATCATCAGCTTTTGCAGCACTAATGGTCTGCACCAACAAAAGTTACAAAACACAAATAGTGAAAGAAAACATAGATGAGTTCCCAGAAAGCGTACAAATGTGGCCCTAATAACCAAAATGTGTTTCAAGTTTAATAATAAAAAATATCGAGCATTGCCATTATGGCCAACCTGCTGTTTCTATAATTTTCTTGGATTGACAAGAAAACAAACATTTAGGCTGTGTTTGGATCTTGGATATAAAGAAGGATTTGTAGAGTGCAAACAAAAGGAAAGGGAGAAGAGGGGAAAAACCAGCTTCACAAATCCATTTCTTTCCCTCCATAAATACACATCCAAACACAGCCTTAGCCTTATGGTGACGGCTATTTCCACAGCCCTTTTGGATGGCAAAAACAGCCTTCAATTAAGTGAAGGAGCTCCTAAAAGAAATGTTTTCCTCAAAAATGAAAGCAAAATGCAATTTCTCACAGTATTTTGCATTTTGCAGACAACCACCACATAATCAGGTAAAGCAAAGCTTACCTTCTTTAGCATGCGTTCCAGCCGCTGGACTTCGTTATTGGCATAATCAGCACCTTTTTCCAAACAGCTCTTGGCAGCTTTCAGGTATATCTTTCCATATCTGAACCATTTAGGCAATCGAAAAATTAAAAAAAATGCAGAATCAAGCAATATAATCTATTCCAGTATTCTCTCATGTATTTTATGCAATAAAACACATAAGCCATTAAGACAACCTTGCAGAACCCTTCAGCTTCTCAACTTCCTCCTCCATCCGGCTGTAAACTGTTTTCTTCTCCTCACTGCTGGCAGTAACAAACTCCTTAACCAATGTATCCAAAGTCTCAATTATACCAGCCTGTACAAAATACAGAATCAAAGGAAATAAAGAACAAAATGGAAACAGGAACAGAGGGAGAGAAATTACACTGCAACCAAATTATGAACAGTTCCACTGCTTACTTTGTCAGTAAGTTGTCCCTTTGCATCACGACTAGTACCACAATTCTCATTGATGAAATTTACAAAGTCATCTAAATCTCGGCCACCATCATAATCTTCACCAGCTTTGTTGCCTTTAGGAAAGAACTTCAAGGTAGGAAAGCCACTCACACCATACCTGCGCAAGCAGCAATTTGCATTAGGGATAGCCCAAAATAAATAAAATAATAAATCTCAAGGAGGTGAAATATTCTCTAGTTACAATAACTTCAATACAGAGATATTGCGCATCAATGTATAATTTGTATAATATAGCCAATAGGTGGACGAAAATTTGGAAAGAGGTTGAAACTTGATTTTGCAAAACCAAAATTTCAGAAGGGCTAATTAAAAAGAAACTCTTAGTCATTCTCAACTCACTTTTCTGCCAGATCTTTGTGTTGGTCAGCATCAAGATTTGCAACTATTACATCTTCTTCTAGCTTAAATGCTGAGGCAACCTTTTCATAAGTCTGCATAACAGAGAGAAGAAGAAATGAGGAATCTAATGTTGTATATATGCACATTACAAAGCAATAAGATGGGAAATCCACTCACAGGAGCAAGGCTTTTGCAATGACCACACCTGTAAAACATAACAGCATGGTCAGGACACAAAAAAGCAGACAAAAATTGCATTTCAAATCCAAAGACTTGCGATAAACTCATCCTTAGAACAGTGGCAACTGAAGTTGGCTAACAGAACTCACTAACACTAGTAACCTATAGTTCGGTAAAAATGGAACACCACAGGTCATATAATATCAGATGTCTCGGCAATCATGATTCAAGTCCAGCAACGATATCAAAATCTCCACATGAACATCATTTCGGGTTGTTAGCTCGGGTTGGATGGAGTTACAGTTGATCAATCCATGCCCTAAAGAACCGGGGCTACATCCCAATGCTCTAATCTAAGATATCATAAAAACAAAACAAAAAAATGAACATGCATTTTTTTTTATCGGAAATGAACATGCATTCTTACCAGGGTGCATAAAATTCAACCAAAACATCCTTTGTTTCATCCAGGACAAGCTCATCAAAATTATCAGGTGTTAGTACCACGACACTTGAGGGGATTGCAGCTATCTTAACATTAGTCCCTGAAAATCAAGCAAACATAATAAAATCATTAATGTGTCACTTTGAAAGATAACTTAGGAAGAACCCCATCTACTAATCTCGACCTACAAATCCTACATTGAAATGGCTAGCATACATCAAATGGTGCTTTTGAGTCTTCTTGCAGAACTTGCAATACCAAAACAGAACTTGCACTTTTATCCCATCAACATCATTTTCAAAGACTACTGTATTTTAGTTAGAGCCAGAGAGGTTATAATTAAAGTGCAATTCATAAGGACATCTACAAACTCAGAAGTCACAACTACAAAGAAACCTCTTAACCATCTCCAGAAAGTCTACCAGCTGTATCTAGAGAACATCAACTCAATAAGAATCTCCAGAATTCAGAGTAGTTGCCAAGTAAAGCCAAAAATATATCTCTATGGCAGCAAACTATTAGCATAGAACGTATACTAATGGAATATAGCAATTTTTAACTCTACGATGGACACCAAACTGACATAGACTCTTCAATGACAATCATACAAAAGACGGGTTTGTGTAGGCCCATTCATAGACATTTGACACTGCTATTTATGGCTCCAACTAATTACTTTCTAGCTAAGAACCGAGGAAGAAACAAAGAAGGGTCAGTCAAAGCATTGGACATTCAAAAGATTTTCTATCAGCCAGAAAAGAACAAAAAATTTTGAGTTAAATGTTTGATCAAAGGGAGCAAGATAGCATCAAGGGAACTATGAGAGATGCATCCAGAGGCATACAAGAACGGCTCACAGATGCATGTTGCTGCAAGGTGAGACCTCTTTTGACAGAAGTTTAACATATAAAAATCTATGTCAAAATAACAAAGAATGATATTATTAAGTCATGCCCTCTTCAAAATTCTGCTAACTATATAATGTCATGTATGTTGGCATACAAAATGTGAATTTCTGCAATGATTTTTTAGTGAACTTCTAAGTACAAGTTATCATATTAAACATAGCGAAATTGCTAGTACTTCAGCCAAGTCTATTTATTCTAAACAAGTTTTCGTGCACTTCAGCCAAGTCTCCAGAAATTGAAGGTTACATGTGTGTTCAATGAATAGCCACACATACCAGTAACTTGAATGCATGACTAACTACGCGCAAAAAAAAAAAAAAAAGGAAGAAGAAGAAGAAGAAAGAAAGAGAGAGAGAGAGAGAGAGAGCAGGAAACCCATAAAACACGCAGGAAGATTATTTGACTCTCATACAAGTTAAGTAGGGCTCACAAAGTAATATTCTCACCTCCTTCGTTGTTCACGAACTCAACAAGCGCTTCTGCACTACGTGCGCCTTCATACCTAACAAATTATGAAAATCGTACAAGAAAAATAAATTAAGATATGGAAAAGGTTTAGGGGGGGGAATAATTTGAAGTGCAAATTTGATATCCGTAGATCTTTCCGAACTCACTTTTTAGGCTCCAAAGACCCTTTAGGAAACCATTGGATTGTGGGGTATCCAGAAACGCCATACTTGCTACAGACACTCTTATGCTCATCACAGTCCACCTGCAACAAACCATCTAATAAGTTACAAAGGATTCCAAAACTAGCTTTCCCTGACCTAAAAAAAACACGGCTAAGGTCTCAATCATTTATTACTTTTAGGGCTAACTATGAATCATCCAAGTATGACATTTCACTCTGAATAGAAAAATGGATAATGAAAATGAAGTGGCGCCAAACCATGCCATTCTGGACATAAGCTTTATAATGAAACTGGGTTTTTTTTTTCATTTCCACATAGAAAAGGCAACTTCGTGTTTTAAATACAGAAATCCCTATTGCAAGTACAAAAATTTAAATAAATGGGACACCGAGAATGATAAGTCCCTTCACCAGAACTGAAAATGGGATTAACATAGAGGCAGTTTTGAAAGCTAACTTGAGAAATTGAAGTCAAACAAAGATTAGAACCAACCAGAAATTTAATTGTAAATCCTGCAGTTACGCACCCATATCTCAACTTAGTGGTCCATTCATAACTCCCAAATTTACCAAATTGATATGGCATGCTTCCTACTAGAGAAACTTACAGCTAACTTTAGAAGTCATAATTTAAGATGCTATACTTTTCCTACCAATTATATGGGCATGAACTCATACTGAGAAGTAAGAAATCAGAGACACAATAATAAACTTCATCCTTTTAATCAATACACATGCAAAAGCTGGAAATGAATCCAAAAAGAAACAATTATGATATTCATATTACACTAAGTAGAATCAGAATATCTTTTCACAAACGCTACAAATTCTCCATTAAAAAGATTTTGCAAACCACGGATCATTGAAATTATAACACATCCAATAATCCAAAGTTCAACACTGCCAGATATTTCAGCTCATGGCCTAAAAAATTCTTACATATAACACGTACTGACATACATACATTGCCAATCGAACACCGTCATTTATAAAACATGCAACAAGCACTACAATAACCAAACTGTCAAACTATGAATCCAAATAGTTCTAGGATCTCAAGACTAACCTTTCCAATCAGAACTGATTTTGCCTTCTTGAAACTTTCACCAAGCTTCTCATACTCTGGAGCAAGCTTTTTACAGTGCCCACACCTGCCACGGGACACAAAACACAAAATTATTGGTGCAAGCATCAAACAGCCCAACCAGCAGTCATGGCATCATGAAGGGCAGCGTGGAAGTAAAATTGGTGAAAGGGCAATAGAAAAGTCAATTTGAAACCACTCAGTAAAGGACTCATTTTAGTGTCAACAATATATATGGGAATACTTCCTCAACTTGTCCAATAAAAAAGAGGAATCTTCTGAAAACAAGAGCTTCAGCATCTTCGAATAATAAAAGTATAGAACAAGGATGGAACCACAAAGAAAGATCAATAAATCACATGATTTACTAGCAGCCCCATGGCTACCAATATGAAGTCCCCAAAAACGTACTTACTGATGTTTCCCAAAGCAACAGGGGATCAAGTTTGCGATGAGGGACACTTACTAAAGATAGACGATTCAGCCCAATGCATTGCTGAGTCGGAACTGAAAAAAAATTGCTTGAACCATGTAGTCTTTGATCTACCAAGTTTTGAAGCAACATTGTGGTTAGCCCTATCTAGAGACGGCTCCATGGAGGGTTCAGGGTGCATAACACCTTGAATGCTTCTCAAGAAACATTGCACATGCAGGTTATCTTTCTTAATACCTTTTATCAAAAATGTTTTAACACTCTAATCTAGCTCTTTCTGTTGAAACTTTAATCCCCCATTTCATGTTCATCCCACTCAACTCTCTCAAAGTTTTATCACTTCACTAAATGATACGTCATTTGTTTCTTCTCACTTGTTTTACCGAAAACTTACAAGTTCTTTAAGCACAAACAGTGACCATATCACTTATATGAACTTGGGCTACAAATAGGTTTGTGCAATCAACACTAAGTTGAACAATCTGAATTAGGTCATCCGAGAATTACACTCGTCATAGGATTAGGCAGTTAGGACCCTAAAAAGTAGGTAGAATTCTTTACTTGGCGTGTCTATTTTAGGCTCTTGGATTAAGAAAGGCTTGTATCAATCCTCAAGTTGGATTTGCTATTTAACATATTTGTCAATAGGATTTATCCACACTGAGGTTACAAACATCCCCATTAATGAGATTTGGGAGGGATAAATTGGATACAAAGTTACAAACCCAACTTTTTGGCATTTATTTGCCCAAACTGAATATCCTTCTCTTTGCCTCTCCTTCACAAGTCTGACCTAGTCGACCCAACATCAGGTTGCCAGCCATTTGGAATTTTGGGACATTACACGGCAAAACTAGCAAAAACGCCCACTGAGAGGGGAGAATGGGTTGCCCTTTGTTTGAACCAACACTACCTCAAGTTTAGTAAACTGAGCATATTAACAACACAATAGGGTTAAGTGCACTGATTCATAACATTAAAACAATTTGAGCAATTCTAAAAATATGCTTATCTTACACATTAAAAAAGCTTTCACAAAGTTTAAACATTTGAATGATTATTCAAACAAATATCAGTGGAGCCGCCACTTGCAATATCAACAGCATTCTGCCACTTCTATTAATGTAAATCAAGGTTGATTGGCGGGGGCAGCTGCACCAAGTGGTTAAGGGTTCAAGCGAACCCCGTG
This sequence comes from Rhododendron kiyosumense, assembly GCA_019656275.1. Taxonomy (NCBI): domain Eukaryota; kingdom Viridiplantae; phylum Streptophyta; class Magnoliopsida; order Ericales; family Ericaceae; genus Rhododendron; species Rhododendron kiyosumense. The sequence goes on along the minus strand of BPLS01000169.1, from coordinate 714,714 downwards.
GGTCCAAAAAAATGCACTAAAAATTTTGTACCTTTTCTATGAAATTTGATTGCTCTTCAATATTGTCAAGCACTGAAGTATTCATAGGAAACTAAAGTAAATGAAAACTTACGTAAATGTGAGTAGATAATATAGCTCAACAAGACAAAGTAAACTAGGCCTAATAAATTTTCAACCAAAATAAATATGTTCATTGTATATAGATTTCTTTACGTTTTTTAGACCGCTGAACTATAATTCTTGAGTTGTTCCTGTTGATTGGACTTCCTAGACACGCGAATTGTCTGATCTAACAATACAAGAGAGAATAAACAACAATAGTGATGTTCAACTTGTGACAAAAAAAAACAACATCATTATTTCGCATGAAAAAAAAAAAAAGCAAGGCAGTCTAACCACGCATATCCCATCGCTCAGATCTAATTTAGCAGAATCTTGCGATTAAAAACACAATTAACAGGCCTTAAGCGACATAGATCTACTCGTCAAAACGCAGAACACATCGCTCCAAATTCCAATAAATCAGCCTATCAGGCAAATTAACATCTAGCTACCACTAAATTCTTAAGCACAGTATAAGCGTATACAGCAATAGATACGTCTAGTTCTGAAAACGGTGTCGTGGAATATATATTGCGTACCAAGGAGCGTAGAACTCGACGAGGGCGCCTCGATCTTGGCCGACCTCTTTGTCGAAATTGTCCTCCGTCAAAACGACCACGTCGGCCGAGGCCGCCGCGGCCGACGAGAGCAAGAACAAGGCTAGGGTTGCGCCGAGGATTCGTGACCATCTCGTCATTTCTGGATCGGAAAATTATTCTTCTTGTCGTTGCCCCCAACGTGATTGATTATGAATATGAAGCGCAGAGCTCGAATAGGAGACTCTGTTCTCGCATTTTGCCGTTCGTTTTCTTTTTCAACCTTTTTTTTTTTTAAAAAAAGTAATTTTACGCTCAATAATTTTTCAAATTTTTTTTGCGCTCACGAGGACATCCCTTGAGGATTTTGCGAAATTGGGATTGTAGGTCGTGGACTTAGACGTCCCTAGAGGTTTTGCTAAATTGGGATTGTTTGCACTGATCAATACATTGTGGACTTTTATAAGATTGGGATTGTTTCCACTAACCAACAACTATGGATTACAATTTTTTAATTTTGTTTTTATTAAAAAAAATTGTGCTTGCTAATTTTGTGCCAATTTTGTATGTAATATTGGTCAAAACGAATCGAAAGAGTAAAAAATATAATTTTTTACACGAGTATTTTAAAAAATATTGCAAGAAATTTTTTTTTAGCTGTTCCTTGGATATTTCCTGAAATGCTTGTATAAAATTCATAAAGTTTTTACTTTTCTAATTCATCTCGTCGAGATGAATTAATATTACATAAAAATTTGACGCAAATTTAACAAACTCGAAAAAAACTTGAATAAAAACAACATTAAAAAGTTGTGATCCACAACTTATTGATTAGTCGAAACATCAAAGGATTAGTGCCACGATAGTGAATTTGGTTTAGTCTCTATTATTGGAGTCGGACTTTCTAAAACATCGGTTGTTCATCTCGATAATTAATACTAGTTTAGAGTTGATAATTTCTGTTAAAATATCCAATTCAAAATTAATTGACAAAAAGGAGGATTATTGAACTTTTTTCTCCCCTTAATTTGTTTCTAGTCTTGATTAAAAATAAAAGTATCGATCAAATTCTAGTTGTCCATCTCCACCTCCTCCTCCTCCTCCACCACCACCTAGTCAGTTTGCCAGAGGCGCTAGTGCAATAAAAAGTTCAGAAGTTATCCGTACAACACCTCGAAACACCATTTCAACGCATACTTAAAAACCTTGGCTTTACACAAATTTCGGATCAACCACCTGTAACCAATTAGTGGTGCTTACATGGCGGATTTCAAATTGAAACTCGAAAATTTTAAAGCAGAAACTTTAACACGAGAATTCGATTTATTTATTTATTCAGCAAAAAGAGGAATAATGAAAATTCAGTTGAGGCGAAAATATACTTTAAAGAGCGAAAGTAGAGAAAGAAAGTAGACTTGCGATGCAATGTCAGAAAAAAAATACTCCTACTACTTAACTCGAAGGTACAAATGACATAATAAAAAAGTCAATTATAATTTTAAGCTGCACGAACTAAAAAGAAATGCAATAGTTATTTCTAACGCCTCTCTTACATGGATTGAGACCTAAATCATGTGAAATGACGTTACAAATAACCGTTAGATTGGAATTTTTTTCAAAAAGCAGGTCTCAAATTGCCTGTTTATATGATCAAAAAAATAAATTTGGCCTTTCTAAAAGGTAGTTCAAAACATAACTTAGACAGAAAAACAAATACTCTAACAGCACGGGGGGATGTACCTCAGATGGTAGAGCGCTCGCTTAGCATGCGAGAGGTACGGGGATCGATACCCCGCATCTCCACCTATTTGCCATTTTACGTTTTTAAAGTAAAATGAATAAACCTCACGGTGCACACATAGAGATAGAGGTGTACCGGTACAGATACAAACTCATTTTTTGTCCCGTTTTAAGTATCAAAAAATGATCGAAACTGTTCATTTTGTTTAAAATAAGAATACTTTATTTGTGGCTCATGCGAAAAATAAGCTCAATCTGGTATCGGTTAAAGTATCTACAAAACGTCCAAAACTTTGTCATAGAATTCAAATCTAAATTCTAAAGTAAAGTTGGATATTTCGTAAATACTCTTACTGATACCGAATTGAGCTTATTTTTTGTCAAGACCATAGGCAAAGTATTTTAAACAAAATGAGCAGATGTAATCATTTTTTTGAGATTCAAAATAGGCCTAAAAAAGGGTTTGTACGCATTGGGATAGATATAAAATCTGTACCATTAGACTTTCTGCTTAATATGTATGGGAGAAGGTTTTAGGAGGTTTTTCCTTCCAATTTTTTCTTTGTTTCAACGGAGCTTTTCCTTCCATTCAAGAACAAAGTTGTTTGTCCGTTGTAATAATGCTAATGGTCTGTGAGAAACTTTCCCAGACGAAATGTTTGCATTTGTATTTGTCCGTTTGCTTGTAACTTTCCATGGTATAATAATGTGTCATAATGTCCATATGTGTAATAGTGACTTTCTAGAAACTTTCCTATATTCTAAGCGAGGCGAAGAAGTCGCCTCTATCAAAAGAGGAGGCTACCAGTTATGTACTCAGTCTCCTATGCGTTTCTTTAGATCCTAAGAATAAAGGATTCAATCATGTCATCATTCTATATTCAAAGCTTTTGGATCGAGTGGCGACATCAATAAACCCTCTAAACTTGTAAATTGGAAATCGCTCTGCTTTCACCAGAATTACAACTTCTGGCAACTAGAAAACGATTAAGTGTGGCAAAAGTAACATTACATTTGAATCAAAGTGGCCTAGTAAAAACATCTTCGGGGTCTGTTCTTCAGGGATGGTTTTTAGAGGCTTTTCCTTCCCTTGAAGCACCTGGGAACAAGGATATAGTATCATTCGAATTATCTTGGAAGCTACTGGAATGGTTTGGAATGTCTGCTTGATTCATCTCTCTCGCATATCCTTCAACTCCTTACAGAAAAGGAACTTCACCGGAAGAACTTCGAGCAACTAGAAAATCGGAAATCGTTTACGCTTTTCTATTCCGGTTACATTCCCAGTTTTGGCAAAAACTGGTGGTGTTCTGGTTCACCATAAATGGGCATGATTTAAAACGAACTACTCGCGAAATTCAAGCATTTAGACTTTAGTTGATTAGACCAAACACTGCCAGAATTATCCAACCATGCTCTGTCCTGGTGCTTTGTTAATGCAATTTCCCCTCATCAAAACTCTCACTTTCTCGACTTCGTCCCATTCCCCTCTTTCCGCATAAATATTTGCCAGCAACACGTAGTTACCAGAATTCCACGGTTCAAGATTAATAAGCTCATTCACAGCACACTCTGCGAGCTCCGTGTCTCCGTAAGTACGACAAGCACTAAGCAATGCACCCCATATAGCAGCATTTGGCTTCATAGGCATACAACGAATTAAATCATGAGCTTCACTCAAACGTCCAATACGCCCGAGGATATCGACCATGGATCCATAATGTTCAAGTTTTGGTTCAATGTGATGCTTTAAACTCATTGAACGAAACAAATCCCAGCCTCTTTCCAACAACCCTGCATGCGCACAACATGCTAAAACTCCCACAAAAGTGGCACCATCCGGGTTCACACCTTCAGATATCATCTCCTCAAATAAATCAACCCCAAGCTCACCATTTCCATTGAAAGCCATACCGGAGATCATCACATTCCATGAAACGATGTTTTTTTGGGGCATGTTTCTGAAAATAGTGGAAGCTTTTTCCAACATCCCACATTTGCAATAGAAGTCAACTAGTGAGTTTCCAACAGAGATGAAATCTTTAAACAATCCACTTGACCCTGCATAAGAGTGGATCCACTGCCCAAGATCAACTTCCCCCAACCGAGCACAAATTGGAAGCATGGAGACTACAGTTGCTTCATCCGGTTTAAAACCATTATCATGCATATCGCGGAAAACCTCCAAAGCTTCACTATCTCTATCACTTCGTGCTAAACTAGAGATCATTAAATTCCAAGATATAACACTCCGCTCACTCATTTGCTTAAACAAACACAACCCCATTTCAACATTACCCATTTTGCAAAACCCGCTAATCATCAAATTCCAAACAATCACATCCCTTTGAGGCATTTCATCGAACACCTTCTGGGCCTCCACCATCTTCCCACAAGATGCATACAACTCAACTATCCCAATCCTGATCGACCTAAACCTCTCAAACCCAAGACGTACAACCCCGGAATGAACTCCCCGACCCATTCTCAAATCAACAAGATTAGCACAAGATTTAAGCAGAGGCGCGAAAGTGAACTCGTCGGGCCAAATCCCGCGCCGTTTCATGGCTGTAAAGAAATGGAGAGAGTACTCGAAGGGTTTGGAGAGGGAAGAGGCTTTGATGACGGAGTTGAAGAGGACGATGTTGGGGTTGTGGGTTTGGTAGAAGATGAGGCGAGCGTAAGGGGTTTGGTTGAGCGAGGCGCAGACGGAGACGAAGTGGGCGAGGATTTGGTTGGATTGGTGGAGGTGGTGGCGGAGGAAGTGGGCGTGGATTTGGGTGAGTTGGGTTCGGGTTTTGCGGCCGTGGAGGAGGCGGAGGATCCTTCGCTCCACCTCCCTGCCACTTCCGCCACTCATCTAATTCTCGGAGCTGGCTAAGCTTAAAGCCAAAGCCGAAGATGGAGCCTCTTTAGGGCTTAAAAGAATTTCAAATTTGAAGGATCCTTTTATTTTGATATCTCTTATCTATATCTATATTACATTACACAACGGTTTTGCAAAATGTCCCTCTCACAACTGTCCTCCGTGGCACATTGAAGGGCTCTGATTAAATAAAGGGTTTGAGGCTATAATTCAATCCATCCAAGGGTTATCATTTGTTTGGGTTCGAAATTTGAAAACCCATTATTTTTCTCCCTTAATTTCCGATTCTTTCCTTTTTTTTATGGCAAAAAATGGAAATTCTTTTTCTCTCTTACTTTCCATGTTTGACATTTCATTTGTCTCCCTCTCTCCTCTCCTTTTCTTTTCCTCTCTAATCTCTCATTGATTTCTCAACGACAACAAAGGTTGCTGTAATATTAGTATCATTCTTCTTTTTTGACATAGACTTTATTTATTTATTTTATTATCACAGCATCTATACTTCGACTTAATTTGTTTTCTGTTTTTCAATCGCTTAGGTTCGGGCTCACAAGATTCACCAATTTTTCTCATAGAAAAAGTAAGTTTCCCTCTTTTCTTCATGTTCAACAAAGTCTACTTTTTAAAACTTAAGTTTTTGAATCCACAATATCCACAACCCAAACACTTCTAATTAGACTATTATATTCAATTTTTATTATAGTTTTTTACATTATTACTTATTTATTTTTACTAGATGAGAACTGAATGTTGCATTGGCTAATTAGTGAGTCAGATACCGAGTTTGTTGGAGCTTGAAACTTAAAAAATACCAAGTTAGTCAAATACCCCACAAGCATGAACACTACAACTGTTAGTTTGTTTTGTGCTGATTCAAATTAACTGGTGGATACCCTTGAGTTATTGTTTTTTTGTAGTTGGAATTTTGCAAATGGAGTGTTGGCCTTCAAGAGGTTGGAGAGACAAAACTGGTGAGCCGTGACTTCAGGCACGGGCATGCACTAGTAACGTTACAAATTTACAAGGGGTTTTAGAGGCCCGTCCCTCTTTTTTTTAACTTTGGTTTTATACTAACTTTAAATATAATATTTTTATCCAAATTTTTTAAAATTGTCCTGACTCATATTAATTATGACAAAAAGACAAAAATATCATTGTCTATGAGAATTGTGTATGTGACAATTGGCTATAAAAATTGTGACTATGGAAACTTACTATGAGAACTGTTTCTATGAAAACTGTCTATGAGAATTGGCTATGAAAACTGTGTATATGTGAACTGAAAGATACACAGTTCTCATAACCTCACTACACACTAAAATACACAGTTCTCATAGAAAATACATAGTTATCATAAAAAATACACAATTTTCATAGACAGTTCTTATAAAAAATACACAGTTCTCATACAAAATACACAGTTCTTATAGAAAAATACACATTTCTCATAGGATGATGCTATGGTGTCCCCCGGTTATTTTGGAGACACCGTAATTTTTGGCATAACTTTACCATTAGGAGTATAACTAAAATCAATTACAAGCATAACAGAATCCAAACAAGGCATAATTAAGAAATATCCAAAAAATCAACCAAGACGTAACTAAACTCAACCAAGGCATAACAAATAAGTTATGTCTTGCTATGGTTTTGGTTATGCCTTTTTATGGTTTTGTTATGCTTGTAATGGATTTTGGTTATACTCATAATAATTTTGTTATACCAAAAGTTACGGTATCCCCAAAATGACCGGGAACCCTTTCTCATAATTCCAATACACACTAAAATACAGAGCTTGCATTTTTTACTAGTAGCTTCTTGTTACCCTGCCCAAAGTTTGCATTTGTAATTAGTAGCTTGTTGGATTTTTCAAAAAAAATAAATAGAAATCAATTGTGAACTGTGTATTTTACTTCAAATGAGGTAATAATGCTGTGCAACAACCAAAATCAAACTCACAAGCTGTAAAACATAAAATTGGCTTACAACTTCAAAGCACAAAATGTTTGAACCTACCAGAAAAGTGATTCGTGTCCTTCCAACACTAGAGCTAGAGAGAAATTAGGATTGAAATGTGATAGTATGATACAGCAAAAGCCAGAGTCTGGAATTCCACTGAGAATCTCTGTAGTCGATCGCTGCGGCGGTGGCGGCGGAGGATGGCGACGACATCATGTTCTCCGCGTGTCGGCGAATTTCTTTGCAAGTTCAGTTTGAGTTGGGCCTCAGATAGAGAGAAGCGGGATGATTGTACGGAGGCTGGAGAAGCAAGAGATTCTCGCCGGAACATCGTAGGTGATCACCAGGCCCCAGGGGCAGGTCCAGTGTAGGCCCAGATGGGACACGTGACCCAGCTGAAAATAGGGCTGCGAAAAGGAGGGCCCCAAGTTTGAGGAAGTAATATATATTTATGCTTTGTTCTCTTTCGAACTCAAAAAGAGTTTTTTAAAAAAATTTCCCTAAATTCCCCCTACTTTCAACATTTCTCTCCATATCTCTCCCCACTTATTACCTCTACTATTTTTTAAAAAAATATTCAAATTTCAATCCAAACAAAGCATTAATCTCCCGAAAACTACACAAATCCTATTCTATTGTTCCAGTGGTAAATTATGGCGCCTCCACATGCGTTTACAATTTTGTTTTTGTGTTTTCAGAAGTTAAAAAAACACACTTCTCCCCCCAAAATTTTGAGTCTATTGCGACTCAAACCCAAAAGTAAACTAACACATGTAGCATTGGTACCACAAACCAATTAAAATTAATGTTATTTGCTACCCAAATCAATTAGGATAACTATAAGTTCTACGTAAAAATAAACAAAAATCCTTATTTACTTTAATATTTTACAGTTTGTTTATTTTTTAATGTTAGCTCAGAATTAATTAACACTAACAAAAAAATATGTGATACGTAGTATATTATATACTCATTTTTAAATTGAATAATAAAAATTGACGTGAGTTTGCCTACAACTTTTAAATGTATAGAGCTCAGAATTAATTAACACTAACAAAAAAATATGTGATACGTAGTATATTATATACTCATTTTCAAATTGAATAATAAAAATTGACGTGAGTTTGCCTACAACTTTTAAATGTATAGAGCCGGTTCTAAAGGAGTGACCCATCTTAAGAAAATTCTTGGATCCGCCACTGTCACAAGCGAGAATGATTCCATCGAGCCATGCAACAACAACTAACCACTGGTCCTCCTTCGTCATCCTTGTCCAACTCCTCCTCCTCGTCCTCGCCATTGGTGGCTTCGTCACTGAGAACTGGTGGTTGATTGTTTTCATGTTCTTTAATTGAGTTCAGAGAGAGAGAGAGAGAGAGAGAGAGAGAGCAGATCTAAAGGAGCGTAGCGCTGTTGTTGATGTCGACTCCGGCGGAACAGTCTAGGGATGGTTCGGAATAAAAAGGATAAAAAAGTCATGATATAACATATCCAAGCCGACGCTGTTTGGTATTCCCTCCGTCCCAATTTACTTGTCACAGTTCTATTCCAACCGGAAAAAAGAATTAGTTATATCTTTAAATTGGTAATGAATTTTATATCCAATATGGATCTTGTTTGATAGATCTCGATTTGTTCTATAATACAATGTTTTCAAAATCGCCTAAAATATTATAAATTACAAGATATAATCAATTGAAAAGTGGCACGAACTCCAAAAAGTGACAAGTAAATTGGGACGGAGGGAGTAAAAAATATTATGGTTGGGATGAAACCGAATCTTAAAAGGGGAACTGGCCTTTAATTTTCTAAATTTACAATAGTCTAGCAAAAAAAATCCAATTTTTTATTTTCGCTTTAGGTCCCTGTAAAGTCAGGGCCGGCTTATTCTTCTTTCTCTCTGCGTATCCGTATAGGTGTGTATGTATGTTTTGTTTCCAGGGATGGCCTGATGGGGAAGAGAGAGCGAAGGGAATACCTGAAATTTGAAGAGTGAGCTCTACTGGCGGGAATATTTTAATTGCGGAGAGCAAAGCAATAGGGTCTGGATTACTCTCTCTAGTAATTGTCCCAACAGTAACTTACTCACAATCTAACAAAAAAAAGCGCGTGCGGATGTGGGAAAACATCTCTCAATAACCTCCAAAACAACTAGTAAAATTTATGAATGTAAAAATTGTGAGCGTAAGCTTATGCCATTTTGAAGAATTTTGTGACTAAGCTCACAATGCAGAAAGATTATCACTGATCACAAATTATTTTGTGTAATCCAGTCTCAGATAATTTCGGCAAGTGCCAGGCAATGACGAAAGAGATAAAAAAACACAATGCTTTTGTATGGGGGAAAAATGTAAAATGCCTGGTACGATTTTCAAAATATTGTTCCGTTCACGCTAGTGATTAACTTATGCACCACAACTTTTTGGTTTTGTCCTTATTTAAATTTTGTTCGCGTTTGTTGGTTTTATGCCAAACTTTTATGTCATGCGTTTGTTTCGACAAGAGAAAACGAAAAAGTAAAAAATTATGACTTTCACACAAGTATTTTGAAAAATATCCAAGAAAAAGTCCAAAAACTGACTTTTTGAGTTTTTCTTGGATATTTTCCAAAATACTTATGTAAAAGTCATAATTTTTTATTTTTTTAATTCCTCTCGTCGAGACAAACTCATATCACATAAAAGATTGACGTAAAACTAACCAATGCAAAAAATAAATAAATAAATAAGGTCAAAAACTAAAAAATAATGCTGCATAAATTAATCACTAACGTATACACCCATACTAGGAATTTTTCTTCGGTAGCTCAAAACATCTCTCGGTTATGGTATTTTTCACATTAGTTTTTAAAAGTTGCAGAAAACTGAAATGCTTATACACTATACAATACCTAATATCTAGGCAGTAAGGCAAATATATCCAACAATATTATGAACCAAAGACACAGCTAACCCAAACAGTCGGCTAAAATACGGCAATGAACCCCAATTGACCGCATGATTACCAACACTAAAGTTCATCGCATTCGTAAGAAAATTTACCAATTGAATTCAATTTGAACAAAAGGGCAACCATCCATCAGCCCATAGTTACGGCAACAATGAAACGAACAGACAGAGCAGTACCTCCGCGATCAGCCCATAGTTACGGCAACAATGAAATGAACCGACAGAGCAGAACCTCCGCAATATCGTTCCCTTAATGAGTACTCAAACAAGAAATTGACGTAGCTATTATTCATTAAGAAATGCTAACCCAACCAAAAATAAAATAAAAATGTTCCAACAGAAACACAGTCTACTCTCCTTCAATGGCACAATAAATCATTTGGCACCACATCACAAAAAATACTCGAAGGGGCATGTCACACATGTCATTTACCTAAAAAACTGTAACGGAAATATATCCAACAAACATTGACATTTCAAACAGACAACACAGATCCAATTCAAGTGAGTACGTAAATAACGCGTAAAAACTCTGAAACCGAGTCTAATATATCCCCCAACCTGCCTCCTTTTTTACTTGATGTACTGAGAAACCCACTTGAAGCCATCCCCGTAGCCCATTTTGCGAACGATGCTGCACATGAACACTTCAAGTGGACGAACACCGGAGTCCGCCAGGTTTACTTTCCCCTTCCCAGTGGTGACGCCGGTCAGGCCCATGTGGTAACGCAACTCATCTTCCGAAGCGGCATAAGGGATATCGATCTTGTTGCCTAGAATTAGGAAGGGAACAGTGGCCAAGGACTCGTCGGAGAGGAGCGCATCTAGTTCCTTTTTTGACTCAGCAAATCTGTCCTTATCGTAAGCGTCAACCAAGTAGACAACAGCATCCACCTTCACGGGCAAGAATGGCACAATAGTTAGATCAACCAAGTGAATTTAGTTTAATAATAAGACTTGCGCTTAACCCAGGGAGGGGGGGAGACATTTAATCCCTATGAGAAACCTGATATTCAAGTGTGGCATGATGCAAAGAAACCCTATACCGCACTTTTCTTAGTATCGGGTTCATTCATCTAATCTCCATTTCAGGATATGGGGAGTGAGGACATCCCTGTTTCTTGATACATATTTTCATTTTACTTGAATCAATCACTTTATGCTTACAATAGTTTCTGGTTAGTTGGAATTACAAAATATGCTTGCCAGGTCAATGTCCAACTAAAAATGTCGGACAGACACAACTAGTGGCGGATCCAGAAATTTCGGACAGAGGAGTCACCTTTCGAGCATAAACTTAATAAAAAAATATTCACAATCCAATATAAAGAGAACATGCGTTCAAAAAAATATAATGAGAATGAAAATGAATGTAGTGTTTCTGCATCTTCACTACATCATTTATTAGTTTTTTATTTGTGTAATTGACAGAATTGTATGGGTTGCATTGTGGTACTATAACTATGTAAGTCTAGGATGAACAGGTTCAACTCTTGTTAGTTGCAAGTTTGAAGAATTTTTTTCCCAACCGCGTGAGCAGCAAGTTAGAAAAAAAAAAAACTCGAATGGGAGTGGTAGCAAGTTTCAAACTCACGACCACTCAGTAGAAAACCAAAGACCTTACCACTTGAACTAGACATCAATCTTTCTCTATTTTGGGTAGTTTAATATATAGTACTTCCTGTTTCGATTCACACACACAAATATTCCGATAATTTCAGGAGGGTCACGTGACCCTCCTGTTCAGACAAGTACATTACAACTATTGAAGAGTCCATGTAACATATGATACGTCAAAACCACCATCAAGAACCATTAAGAACTAAAAAAATGCTTAGACGGACAGAACAAGTAGGCCAAAACTATCTCCAGTATCCATTTCAAACAGATAACACCTCATCAGAAACCAATCAAAACTGTCAATATCTCTAATGGCTCAATCCAACTTTTACTCCCCTCACTTTCGTCTAACTTTGCACATAGTTAAAGTTTGACGGTAGCGAAAAGATAACCTTTAGATGGAAATATGGAACCATAATCAAATCTCAGATCATTTTTAGAACCCATTCTTCCACTTGTAATGATTATCGAGCACATTTACCAAAAAATTAAGTTCATCAAGCACAGTGCACACCACAAAAGGGCTGATAAAATCTCATAGTGAAGAATCATGCAAACCAAAGTATCAAGTAAAAACAGGAATATGTCCACGTGGAATTGTGAGCCGAAAAAGTAACCTCCATGCATTATTTTCTATTAGCAAGGGAAACTAATTTTATAAATGATTCTACTAACTTCGTAACAATTTTACGTCCATGCTTTCCTGCATTTTAACATATGATGTTTCAGTGGTTCCTGCTTTTTAAACTCCCCTTATGATTATGTTTCAGGGGTTCAAATTTCCAAAATGCTGCCACTATCAATTGCCAAGATAAAACAAGAAAAATGAGGAACGTTATGTCAAATATTTCCAAACACTGCAGGGAAAAGATATGACATATGACAGATTGCACCTTCTACTGGAACTAAAGTGCTGTCATCATCATCAACATCTAGGATTCTCCACCCATGGATGCACAAATGGATGACAAGTGCAAGATTTGGGAATTACACAGCATTTGAGCATTAGGGATTGATCCTGGTGCCCAGGAGCAAATTCTAGGTTAATGAGATCATCCCAACATGATGCAAGGCAGTAAAAAAAGTGAAAGGTCATATAAGGATAAAGAACGTATGGACCACTCCCTTATCTCATGCAGTAGGGATCTTCCTACATGAAATAACAAACTAGTTCGATTTGCAAGAAAGGATGTGTTTGGTGAGGTACTATTAGAACACCTCCTATAAACAAAATGGTGTCATCAGCGAACTCCCAATGTCGATGTCCGCTTTCCATGAATCAGCTAAACACTTTTTATTGTTTATCTGGGATTATGAAAGCGGCAAAAAATCCCCAAAAGCGTGGACACGGAGTATGAATATATTCATCAATCACAAATTCATGAAGGTTACGCAGGTAGGGTTGCTGTCAATTTTGTCCTGTATCAGGTTCTCTCATTCTAAAATAGAGAAACAATTTAGTTCCATCCGCAGGGCCTTCATTGGTCGAGTTCAAGCAACAAACAAATGAAGAAATAGGAGTCGTTCTGTCGAACAAATGTATTCCCCACTGGAAGCAATAAAACAAAGAAATTATAAGTTGTTTAAAAAAAGTAAACAAACATAAAAATATTCAAAGACAACATTCTCCTACACATCTGGGGTGTCAAGGGAGAGAGGGGGGCTAAACATGAAAAGGACACCAGTCCCATCGACAATCATGAACAACCAAGTTAGAAGAGGGTCCAAAGCGAGATGCATATGCCAATGCTTCTGCACTGAGTCAGAATGGCCCGTCCTTAATTCAACATCTTGATTACTAAATAAACATAATAGGCAATTTAAGAAGTGCGAAAGGAGCACCACCTTGCACGTCCTATTAAATCAAATAGCCCCATATCCATAACATACAACAACGGCATGACTGAAAATCTGCCTCTATGGAACACACTCAACACAGTATAAAAGGCACTGACTAGGGAACAGTAATAGAACAACTATGCCGTTCACTACAAAGTTGTTGGAATGATTAAGCTTGCACCTAATAAACCATCAAAGAGATCAAATAAAGTCAATCACGTGGGAAACAAAGCTAGTAACATTAACGCCAACACGTCAATTCTGTAACAAAGAAGTAAAAAAAAAAATTTCTGCTCATCGTTAATCAATGGTAACAGAACATCAGAAGACAATTTAGATCCATCTAGAGAAATCTTAATCCATCTCAATTCAGAGCTTCATTCAAACTAGGTCAATACAACAGAGTGTTAACGATATTGCAAGTAAACCAATCAACAAATTAAAAAAGAGGACTACACATTATAAATGCCGACAAAATACTACCTTGGCATAGTAATCTTTCCAAACTCTGCGGGCAATCTGATGACCACCCAAATCGAAAGCCTTAAACTTGATTTTCCCAATGCTCAGCTCCTCTGATGTCGGGTACTGTGTCGGCTGGTGCTGAACTAATCTCTGTCAAGATCCCAAACCAATATCAAACATATTACCTCAATGTTCTATATGTGAGTAACACCGGACTTGCTCTGCTTGGGAAATGAAATATACATTGGAATGATAAAGGAATATTAGTTTACTCAGTCTGGTTGTTGTTGCAGAACCAGTTTCTAAGAACACTTACCAAAAAATTTGTCCTGTTGGCGGGTTACTAAACTTGTTTTCGATAATTTCATGAAAATAGAACCCATTTTAAAGAAAGAACAAATTAATTTTTCAAATTCTCGAAAACCATTTCAGTTCAAGAGCAACTACTATTATATATCGCAAAAGCTTATGTCGTCAAAAATAATAACTTGGGAATGCCTCCTCAAAAACAATTTTGAAATTATCCCCACAAAATATCCATTAGTTTAGAAACCAACAATCAAATCCTTCAATAAACCCGCTTAATTTAGCTATTTGGCTTAGCTGATGTGAGTAATTAGTTAATATAGCTCAACAAAGCAAAACAAACTAGGTCGAACAAATTAATAACCAAAATGAAGATGTTAAAATATAGAGCTTTGTATACAAAAAATTTCTTCAAATTTTTGCCTACATCTTTACATCGCAAAATTTGTACAAACATAACCCTAAAAATATTCAAACAAACAGAACAAAACTCCGAAACTATAACCACGCAGGCGCATAATTCGATTAAAAAAAAAAACACACAACAGATAAATAACCTCGTCTTTCAACATATGAAGCAACGTCGTTTTGCCGGCATTGTCGAGCCCCAAGAATAAGATCTTAGCCTCCTTCTGCCACAGACCCAGCGACGCAAGGACTCCGTAGAACCAATCGACCAAAAACATCTCCGATCCCCAACAATTAATCCTTCAAAAACAAAAAGCAGAAAATCGAGCCGAACAAAACCGGATCGATTGATCTGCGAACACGGCGGTTCGCAATCTCTCGATTGATTCAACGACGGCAATCACGGCCGGTGGTGCTTGTAGAGAGAGAAAGCGTTATGTTTTTGTGTATTACTATTGTATACTAATGAACAAAGATCGAATCGAGCCCTAGAGAGAGAAAAATGCTTTGTGGCAACTTGGCATTGATTTCACTTCCTCTCTCTCTCTCTCTCTCTCTCTCTTTCTGCTTGAGATGACACCGTTAACTTGTTTAACCGGTCGTAGAGTTTTTTTTCCCTCTCATAAACTTCACTTTGACCCCTTGTCGGCTTGGTACGAATTGGCCTTTCTGTCCCATTCCGGGTGGTTCTCCCAAACTTTTTTTCCCTTTTCGTCTATGGAGTAGTAATTTTTTTCGGTATTTTTATTTTCTTCTTCATCGTAATTTTGAGAATAACCATTTATTTCGACGAAAAAGTACGTGGATGTGAACAAAAGTTGAAAAACAATCTTAAAGATGACATTTTAGGGAAAAAAAACTATAATTGTTTGGTATTTTTTCGTATTTAATGAATTTTTATTTCCTATTAGTCATAATTTTTTATTTTTTGAATTTCTCGCGTGAGATGGATGATTAATACAAAATATATAGATCGAAAGATCGAATTCAAAAAAAAATAGAAAAAATGAAAAAAGTGCGAAAACCAAAAAGACCAAAAAAAGGAGAAGTTAGGAAGAACCCATCCGGAATAATTCTTTTGTGGTTTATCGACTAAAATGCCGTGCAGTCTTGCATTCACTCAAACTAACATAAGCTAGGTTCTGAATGTCGTATCGGCTAGAATATCAATTTTTCTACAGGTATGGTATATACTAGTACCTGTGAGATACCGCATACCGTTTCGATTTATCGCTACTAATATTATTTTCCCACATCAAACAATTTATTATTATAATATTTTTATTAATAAAAAGTAAAATAAATTTAAAAGTAGTCCGATATCATTTGGCAACTGATTGTACCGTCTAATATTGGCCGATACTGGAAGAAGAAAATAAATTTAGATGAAGTCCGAACTATTCGTTATTGTCCAATACTCACTGCCTGATTGGTACGATTGGCAACAATCGATATTTAAGCAGGAAAGGAATTAGAGATGTTGGGTATCGAATTTCGTCAATACCGGTATTGGGAATCAAAACCTTGAAAACAAGTCCAACTTTAGAACCATATTGTATGCTTTTTTTGGTGAGGGAGTAAGAAATCTATTTATAACAACATATTAGAACTCACCATGTGCATCTAATACAATTGAAAAATACCTATTGCGTACGTATGAGACAAATAATACATCCAAGTCAAAATGAAGGTTACACCAGCGATAAATTGATCAAATGGTCAATTAGCAGAGAAACGAATGTAATTTGTTGATTAACAATTGTTACGGTAATGCCATTATTGACGAGACTTCCAACTGACCTTACCAACCAACTGGCTAAAGCACCACAAATAGAAAGCATTGTGTGCATGAAAACACCTCATTTACTAGATGGTCGAGAAATCAACTACAACGTAGAGACCGGTAGAAAAAATGTAGAAAATAGTCTCAATCATGTTTATTAAAATGGAATCTATTAGGGTTAGTTTGATTGGCCAGGACTCTTGCATTTAGTTAGGAGGTCAAGAGTTTGAGTCTCTCCACCTGCCTGTGGGTGTTCTTCTATGTGTATTTGTTGGGATTATTGCTCCCCTAATGCGACTTGTAGTTGAGTTGGACTTATTTATCTTGTTGGTTGAGTTATTGGGTTTGGTTATCTCATAAACTCTCACACAATTAATGTAGTATCCCGTAGTTTGTACTTCGTAGCTCAAACATGATATAATGATCCCTCCTAAGTCCTACCAATCATGAAAAAATTTAAAATCTACTAAAAACTCATTAAAATGACTACTCAAAACAAACATCTCCACCCCAACCTCAAGCCACCACCACCAAAAGCCCAACAACGATTAACCACACACTAAGCTATAGTTTTATGCTTTGTAATATGAATAGAGTCCTACTATTGGTACCGACTGCTTAGCCTCCAACTTTACCTTCGAATAAGGTTGAGACACCCCAAGCGTAAGGCTAGGTCGTCGATAGCATAATAACCGGAAAGTCCAGGATCGTACCCACAGAGAATCGAAATATAGCTAGTTTGGATTGTAGATTAATATGGTAGAGTGCGGTGTTCAAGACGGCCAACTAGGTTTTGCTTTAAAACAGTAAAAGTAAAAATGGAAAAGACTATAAACGAGTTTAATGAACTAAAAGAGGCAAGTCTAGGGATCGTCTAACCCTTGACAAAGGTCGTTATCGGTTCTCAATATAACTCAGGCGAGAGTCACGACCGCGTGCTCACGCCCAGAAGATTTAGCTTCAAAGATTACGTTTATCAAAAGATGTGATTAAACGGAATTAAACCAACCTATTTTTGCTAATGTATCTAACACGTAGGAGGCCACGAGCCCTCAATATGCCGCTTGCCAAGACCGCTTGACTAAACAACATACCAAGGAGTTAACACCCTCGCTTAAACCAAAATGGCTAGCCTAATTCAATTCCGAAAACCATGATTTTAAACCCGAAGGTGTGAGAACCAAATAACCACCTAAGTCATCGGGAAAGAGTAGCCCAAGACTTAGCCAAGAAACTACTCACACATATTGAAAAGATTAGAAATTATGCTAGGGAAAGAAAACATGTTTAACTGATAAAAACAGAAATAAACTGGATATTAGTAAGAATCTAGTCCGTAGCTACAACATTAATAAATGAGAAAATAATAAACGAACTAAACTTACTTGAGTTCTTTAGGGAAATAACTTGAAAAGCTTGAAGACATTAATGGAGTTCTAAATTAGGAAGAAAGACTTAAAACATAAATATGTACATCCAATGACTAAGGGGGAGAGAGAGGGGTATTTATACAACTCAGCCTCTCTCTCCACAAAATATCCCGGAATAGGGATGGCAATTCGAACCGAACCGATGGGTACCCGAACCGATAACCGAAAATATCCCCGAACCATAACCGAAATATTCCCCGTGGGTACGGGTATGGTTGGAATGGAGGATACCCGAACGGGTTTCGGTTCGGTTCTGGTTCAGCAGATACCCGAACCGAACCCCGACCCGAACCGAACCCGAACCCGAACCGAAGTAGTAAATTACAAAAATACCCCTGCCTATATATATACACATATGTTTTAGGGTTTTCCATAATTTCCATCTTATTTCTCACTCTCTTCTCAGACCTCAGTGAGGGAGGCGGCGAAGGCAAGCAGCGGAACAGGTTTCTTTCAGATCTGATCTCTCTCTCTCTCTCAGTCTCTCTCTCTCGGTCTCTCTCTCTCTCTCTCTCTCTCTCTCCGTCGAACCCGTCGGCTGTCTGATAATTTCTTCGCGTGATTGGGTTGAATAGGTCTCTGAGAAATTTCTCATCCAAAAACCCAGATCAGTTGATGGTTCAAGACACTCCATTTCTCCAAGGTAATCTTTCTCTCCCTCTCTCTCATCAGTTTGTGACGACTGACGAAACCCCTGATTTTTTTCTTCTTTTTTTCTGTCTTCCTTCGGGCTGGGGTTTTGATTTTGACGAAACCCCTGATTTTTTTCTTCTTTTTTTTCTGTCTTCCTTCTGTTTCTATTGTGCAGTTCAAGTATGAACGTGAATACCTAATCAAACTTGCCAAGCCTGAAGCCTCATATGCAAAAGTCGTCTGTTGTAGATAGCACAACTGGCCAAAGTAAAGACAGTAGGTGTGCTTTTCCTGCCTCATCTCTTCATTCTCTTGGCAATTTGAAATGACTTCTCTATTTATTTACTGCTTTTGACATTCTTATATGTGGAGATCTTTGAGATTTCCAATTTATTTGCTGTTTCAGTTTGAATACGAAAAGTAAATATGTGAAATCGTTTGATCTGTTTCAGTTTCTCAAAAGAACTAGTTAAAACCATTTGAGTATCAGAATTTTTAATGTTAAAGAATAGTAAACCAGTTATTGGCATGCTGTTGAAAAGGGCTGGAATATTTTTCTTTGATATTTGGATCTATATTTTCTAAAAGGACTGCAATTTCTGTTTCATCTTATCTTTTGTAATGTTTTGTCATGTTTTTTCTATAGTACTAAGGTAAAACTAACAGAAATCCCCTGAGGCTTCTTTTATACCATTTGACTCTAATTGCGATTTTAGTAAATAAATATTCAAAGCTATTTTAATGGCCTAGACCTAATTCATGAAATAAAATGAGTACTGGGCATTCCAGGAAAGGATTCTTGTATATATGTTCCTGCAATTTTGCATGATAATAAATCTGTTAATTTTACCATTCTTATTAGTCATTTTAATTTGTGCAGTTATAACCTTTCATAGGCACCTAGGTATATGACACAAAAAGTACCTATAGCACCTCGTTATTGGAAGTTTGCTGGGTGATATTGGTTTATAAGCAGGACAAGCGAACCCAATTGAATTCATTGGTTGGCCCAAAAAACTCGTAGGGTTTTTGGTTTACTCTTGAATTCATTGGTTTACTCTTGTGAGTCTTGTTTGAATCTAAGAACAGTAAATATTCGAATTTACCCAAAAAAATAGTAAAGAGTCGAGAGGGTTTTACATTCTTGATATGCCTAACTTTTGATTTTAATCGTAAAATTTTTTGTGGTAGCTATTTTCGATCCAACAAGTGCCCTGCCAACATTCCAGAATCCATTCTCTCCTCGTAAGGTGAACAGTGAGTATCCCGCTTGTTGAGACCGTTGTAAGTATCCCGTTTCTTTCTTGTAGTAGTAGTTTAGTAGTTTTTGTGTTAGTAGCTCGTATTTATCTTGGTGGATACCTCTAACCTGGTTTTATGCCAAACCTGAGGTGTAACGAAGCCATGCTAAATATTGAGTTTGTTTTTAGTTAGTATAATTAGTTTTATTTGATTGCATTGCTTAGCCGAGGTGGTGGCATAACCCCTCGCATATTCTGTTTGCTGAGTTGAGGTGGCGGCCTAGCCCCTCCAGTCTGTTAGTTTGTTAGTCGTTTATTTGATTGCATTGCATGAACGTTAATTTTTTGTACTATAAGAAACATGTTAATGGACTGAGAGGCAACCAAAAATTGAAATTGCTAATATATTCAGTTGTTGTGGATTGCAATAGTGGCGTGCCTTGATGGAATGCATTTAGCTGTGTACTTTGGAAGCTTTATATGTTGAATGATTTGGTGTTTTCTTAGGATTAAAGATGTCTGAATCACCTGTCGGTTCGAGTGCTCATTCAACAAATGCGATTGATGCTTCTGGTCCTTCTGGACCATCTCAACCAACTAGTAGCCCTTTACAATCAGATTCCCCTCTCAACAACCATACAAGTGAAAATGAGGGTGAAGAAGTTGAAATACTATCAGATAAAGTTTCTGATGACGATGACAATAAAAAGCTAAGGAGTCCTTTTTGGGCTCACTATAAGAGGGTAAAAATTGTGGGGGTTTACAAGGCCATTTGCAAGTATTGTGGAGCCAAAATAAATGGAGAAACAAAGAATGGAACCTCACATTTGTCACAACATTATATTCGGAGACACCAAAAGAAGGATACCATGAGGCAACAAGTTCTAACAAATAATTTCATGAACAAAGACCGTCCTCCACAACTAACATCATATAGCTTTGATCATGGTGTGGCACGGAAAGAACTTGCAAATGCCATAATCATGCATGAGTATCCTCTTTCAATTGTGGATCATGTTGGATTTAAGAGGTATTCGAATGCACTTCAACCTTTATTTAAGGTGCCGTGTAGAAACACAATGAAGAGTGAAATTTTCAAGATTTATGAGCACCATAAGGGGAAGACATTGAGTTTGGTGGTTAGTAATGCAAGTAGATTGGCTATCACAACGGATATGTGGACTTCAAGTAATCAAAAGAAAGGCTTCATGGCTGTCACAGCACACTTTATTGATGATTCTTGGACTTTGCAAAGTCGCATTTTAAGGTATTTCTAACTAACATCGTTATCTTTATTCCTCTATTCAATGTAAATTTTTTCTTTCCAATTTTAATTAAATATCCATGTTGCATGTTAGGTTCATATATGTGCCATGTCCACATACAAAAGAAGTTCTATGTGACCAATTGTTGAATTGTTTGATGGATTGGAACATTGATAGGAAGATTTCAAGTATAACGGTTGATAATTGCTCTACCAATGATGCCATGATTGATCTTTTGTGGGACAAACTTGATAATACATATCTCATGTTGGGTGGGGATTTGTTTCATATGCGTTGTTGTGCGCACATTCTTAATCTTATTGTTAAAGATGGGCTGGATGTTATCAAGGTGGGTATTGAGAAAATCCGAGATAGCGTAGCTTATTGGACAGCATCACAAAAAAGAGAGGAAAAATTTGAAGAAACAGTTCGTCAATTGAATGTGGGTAGTACTAAGAAATTGGGACTTGATTGTGCGACTAGGTGGAATTCAACATTCTTGATGCTTCAAACAGCCCTAATTTATAAGGATGTGTTTGTTCGCTTAAGCAAACGGGATGCTCAATATAATTCCTTACCAAGTGAACGTGAGTGGGGGTTTGCTAGAGATGTTTGTCAGAAGCTCAATTTTTTTTTTAAGGTGACAGAGTTATTTTCTGGAACTAAATACCCCACTACTAATCAATGCTTTCCAAATATATGTGAGATTAGACTTGAATTGAGAGATTGGCTCCGTTCTGAGAATCAGGTGATCAGGGAAATGGCCAAAAGAATGGTGGAAAAATTTGACAAGTATTGGTCTGTGGTAAATGGTGTTGTGGGGGTTTCTGCTGTGTTGGATCCTAGGTACAAGATCAACGTGTTGGAGTTCTACTTTAAATTATTGTTTCCAACAACTTACAAGGAAGAAGTTGAGAAAGTTCGTGCACTTTGTTATAAATTGCTCAAGGAGTACCAAAGTCCTAGTTCATCTATGGAGGGTATTGGCGACTCTTCTTTCCAATTAGGTTCTATTGAAGAAGAGTCACTCTCAAAGTATGATGTCTATATGCTTAGAGAGTCAAAGAGAAGTAGGACGGTCGATACTGCAAAATTGGAGTTGGATCATTATTTGTCCGAACCTGCCTTGCCAAAATCCGTGGGATTTGATGTATTGAATTGGTGGAAATCACATGAACCCAAGTATCCAATTTTGCAAGCCATGGCTAGGGATTTATTAGCTATTCCAGTATCGACGGTTGCTTCTGAGTCTGCATTTAGCACGAGTGGTAGGTTGGTGAGTCCACATCGTAGTAGACTTCATCCCGATACGATGGAAGCCTTGATGTGTGCTCAAAGTTGGTTGTGGGCTGAGGAAATGAAAGGTTATCAACTTAATAGTATCTTGTATTTTTCTACCTTTAGTTAAATAAAAGTAGTACTTATGAATTGATTTCTTTTATATTTGTTAGGTGAATCCACGTCAGGGTATGCCACCATATATGATGATGCGGAATCGGGGGATTCGTGTGTGACTCGTGAGGTAATTGGCATTTGTTTTACGTTTCTTGTGGTTTTAACATTGTATATTGCTCATATTAATTGTATTTTTTGTTGTCCATTTAAACAGGCATGAATTCTACAAAATGAAGTGGACATTTGAAGCTCAAAATGAAGTTTTTTTTTTTTCCATCTCTGTGGTGCTTGAAGCCTTGAACGAGGACAATTTCTGTGGTTTTAACTTGTTACTGTGGTGGTTTTTTTTTTGGAAAACTATGTTAAGACTTATCTTTGTTGGGTGTGCTTGTGGTTGCCTTGTTAGAATTATGCAACTGAACTTTAAGTTGTATTATTGTGGTGAATGGTCTGCGGATGTGGATGCAAGAATAGGAGCATTATTGTGGTGAATGGTTTGTGGATGTATTATGGTGAATGATATGTCGATGCGGATGCAAAAAACAGGGGTATTATTTTGGTGAATGTTCTCTAGATGTGGATACAAGAACAGGGCTGGTTTTAGTTTCAGAAACTTGAGTTGTAATTGAATTTTAAGTTTCAGTTTCAGACTTTCAGTTTCTTTCAGAAGTTGTAATATTGTAATGAAGCTTGAAGCTTCAAGTTGTAGTCTCTCTGTTATGTTCATGTTTTTTTGTTGAACCATGTTTGGTAATGTTGGTTTTTATTTGGTGTTTAATTCCTACTTTTGTGACTAGTTTTTTTTATAAGCCAATCAATAATGTTTGGAAAATAAGAACTGATAATAGTTCGGGTCGGTTCGGGTCGGTTCGGTAGACATTTTCTATTCCATTCGGTTCGGGGATTACCCGAAAACCGAATGGCACGGAATTGGTTTCACTCCCCCTTCCCCGTTCGGGGATCGGGGCGGATATGGGCGGCGTTTCGGGTTCGGGGATCGGGTACGGAAACCCCATATTCCGCCCCGATTGCCCCGAATGCCATCCCTATCCCGGAACTTTTCAAAAGTGGCAAGTATTCCATAAATGGAAAGTCCAAAAAGTAGCAAAAATCTGCAGAAAAGGTCACCATATCGATACGGCAAAAATGCTTGTATCGATACAGAACTCCTACGGATTTCCTTCAAAACTCTCTGTTTCTTTATGGTATCGATACGGCAAAAATGCTTGTATTGATACGGAGCGGTTATGACAGATTTTGGTTGAACTTCACGGACTTGCTCCGGACACTCCCGAACTCGGATTTGGGTGTTCTTTGGACCGTTGGAAAGCTTGTCGAGTCTACTTTCTAACCCAAGTGGTTTGGATCAAAAGTAATTTGTACATCAAAAGATATGACAATTCTACCCTCAACTGGTCGGAAAATGAATAGTTTTGGTAAAATCCTCACATGGCCTTCAATTCCCTTGACCCTTGGGCGACCCGAGCAACCTCCAAACCATCTCTTCATGACTTTTTGGGCACCACAACGGGGTGGCACGTGGCCTTGAGCACTTAGTTGCACCCGGAGCATTCATTGGCGTTCAAACGCGCCTTATTTATATGAATTACCTGAAAAACACAAAAACCTACCTTACGAGCAATATCACTATAAAAGCTAAATAAACGCAAGTTAAACCAACATACTACAGGACTAGTCGCACCAAATATCTACAATATTGGGTGCTCATCACCGACAGGTAGCGTACCGAAAATGGATCAACGGTTGCGTCAGACAGTCTCCAACCACCAGATGGTCGATCTGAGCCATCCAAAAATTCTAAAAAAAAACTTGTGTGGGTCTATGTGAGAATCAGTGGCATCCGATATGCGTAGGTACTCGATCCAAACACCTCAATTTTTCGTATATACATATATATATATGAAAAAAATGTGTTTAGATCAAGCGTCTTACACACATCGGATGCCGTTGATTCCCGTATGGCCCCCTCGTTTTTTTTTTTTTAGAATTTTTGAACGACTCGAATCGGTCGTCTGCCGGCCGGAGACAGTTCAGTACTACCGTCGGTACGATTTCAGTAGAGACCCCGTTGGTTCGTTAAGGTTTTCTGAATATGAATATGCTTATACACATACATGAAAGAGGGGTACGGAGACATAATACAAAGAGGGCATCACAATGATACACACTTTGTCTTTTTGATAGGGATGTAACATGCACTTAAGTCCACCAACCACGTGAAGATTATATACAAGTTTTGATGATAGGGATTAATCAGCACCATGTCCATACTACAAGGGGGTTAAAGTGAAATTCCTATGCTGTGGGTTGGTGTTACCGGTAATTGGCAGTTGTGTGTCACAATGGACCAATCAGAATTTGAGAACCATAATTATGGTGTCATCGAGAGGTTCTGGGCCGTTGGTGTAGCAGATTAACGGCTTTGATTCATCGCAGCCGTTCGGCGGAAAATAATTTCTCAGCGTTGAATAGATCTTGCTGTGAATGGAACACGAGACAAACACGTCACATCAATAATGTACAGTACACTTCTTCTTCTTCTTTATTTTTCTCTTTTCAAAAAGGGACGGTAGGATTGATCCCGTTCGTTTAATAGTTTTGAATTTTGAATTTTAATCATTATTCCTTTTCTCTTCAATCAAGAACGGATGTACATGGGGCACATATCCTCACTCAAATGCGTGCCCTCACTCGAAATAAAAATATATTTTTAAATATTTATGTATAAATTAGCATAATTATAAAAGAGTGCTAATTTATAAACATACACATTTGTATATATCTTAAAAATACACATATAAAATTAGTTTTATACTTGAATTTCATCATATGATGCATTTATAATTTTAACTTTACGAGCCTTTTGTCTATTTGGAGTTATTCTTCCTTGATTCTCTTTATTTTTAACGGTTTATGAGAAATATTTTAAAATAAGGGCATTAACAAAATTAGCTCGATCATTCTAAAATTTGTTGATGTTCATTTAAAACATACTTTAAAAATTGTCTAAAATTTTGTGCTCAATTTTACCTAATTTAACTTAAAGTACGCTTTATAAATTTTTGTAATTAGTAATGCATACTTTAATTTTGAACGATCTTACTATGATTGACTAAAAAAATAAAATTTCATCATTATGCCTAACAGATGCCCCCACTAGGATACATTCTTAGATTCGTCCATGCCTTCAATTATTGCTCTTATTTTTCTCTTTATTTCTCCTCAATCATTACCCATATTTCTAATCATTACTCTATTTCTCTATACACTCATTACTTATAAATCTAAATCCAAAATTCCAAAACGAATGGGGTCGAAATTGAAAACATGAAAAGTGTCCAGAAAAATTGAATCTAAGCGGCCCATTCTCTTTCCTGAACACACTTTTATGTATCTTTTTCATGTATCATAACATTTTAGTTTTAAAAATAGAGTAGTTCTGTACGAGCCACGAATAAGTACTCCTGTACCCATTCAGGGGCTGTTTTACCGATGTGCTATGAGCACGGATGATATGGCATAGATCACACGCATATATTTTTGCGGAGCTTATTTCTCTTTCTCCTTTCTGAATAGCAAACGATGTTCCTTCATATTATTTGTTTTTTTACATTTTCGCAAAAATTATCTAGATCGTACACTTAAAAAAAAATTATGAACTATTATAAAAAATTAGCTTAATCGGATATCAAATAAGAGTTTTTTCTAAATTCGTAGGGCGAATTAATCAGTTTCGCCATAGGAATTTTGAGAAAGCTAAGACCCAATTGAACTAATTTTTTTTACAGGGTCCCATAAAATGTATTTTAAAAACATGAGTAGTCTGAATAATTTATGTAAAACCCGAAGTGAGCCTTGCAAAAATATTTGTGCATCACCTGATCTACATTGTCTATGCAAACAGACCTTTTGCGGTTTTTTTTGTTGGGAGCCCTAATTTTTGGCTTTCTGCATTTTGCTTATTGATTTTTTGATTTTTTAGATTATGGTCAAAATGTGTTTTAAATCTGGTAGAGTGTTTGATAAATATATGAAAATGCATTTTGTAACATGAGTATTGTTTGAAAAATGAATGATAGGTTGATTTTTTTATCATGTTGCCCTTTGGTTGTTTATTAGTTGTTTTAAAAGATGTATGAAGTATGTTTTTAGCCATACATTTAAAGTTATATTGTGAAATATATTTTGGGTATTGCACTTAAAAAAACAAGTATTCCATAATTGAAAGTCTCCAAGTTTATGGTCTTCTTATCATGCTCGTATTGCGTGCCCCAAAATGATGATCTAGCCCAGTTCTATTCAAACCCAACCCAACCCATTCCATGCTGCCCCTGCCATATAATGTTATATCTAACTCTAAAATCGTTGTGCCTATTGTTAAGAAGCTCACCATGTAACAAAAGTGAATTGAAAACAACCTTGCTTCATTGATGTATTATAAAACATAGGCATATAATGCCTTTATATAGGTTATAAGGCTTGATCACCAAAAAAATCTAAACCAACTAACTAGGAAACATGCATAATAAAGAAACCAAAACTAACTAGAAATATGAATAATAAGCTCAAATTTCCTAGTCTATGTTGGAAAAATTGGGAATGAATTCGGGAAATTAGGAGGGTCTCCCGAGAGAATCGAACAAACCCACTTTGGTTCATGAATCTAGATGAGGCACCTCTAAAGTCCAGCAGTTACGGATGGTTAATACCCCATGATTTGAAATTTATCGCATAGAATATATTCCAGCATTTTTAATTACCTTATTCATTCCAACGGTTTCAAGAATTGATTTCTAGAGTGCTACTCATAAGTCACCCTCAATGCTATATAAGTGGGCAATTCCGTAACTATGTTCTATACCAACTTTATATTCCATACATACAAAGTTTTTTGTGTGTGAGAGAGGCAGCCGCGACTTTAGTTCACCAAGGCTGCTCATAGTGTTGTTCTGTGGGTAGTGGTCCTAACCGGATAACTCTTGGGAGATAGACATCAATTCAATCTTAACACCCTTCGGTAGGCGGCGAATCTGTTTAAGGACACTATGTGTAACTGTTGGAACATTGGGTGTGTATTTGTAAAACAATGTATTTTTCTATAGTCCCACATTGACTAGACACAAAACTTCTATCTACTTTAAATGGCTTTACACACAAATGAGTTTGTGAATAAGGACCAAATGAGCGATCTCGCGCGCTCAGGAAAATGGGCGGCAATTTGGAAAACTGATTCGGAAACCAGTTAACCGGGTGCGCGTTAAGCCCACGTTTTTGCTAAAATTCTGAAACACATTTTTTGTGTTACAGAATAAATTTCAGTCAATCACATCTTTTTCAAAATGGAAACTCTTACCAGTTAAGAATATGCGTGTGCTAAATCAAAGGAAAAAAAGGATTGTGATTTGATCACATCTTTTTTAAAATAGAAATTCTTGCTGGTTAAGAATATGCATGTGCTAAATCAAAGGAAAGGATTGTGATTTGATTTCATGCTGAGGTTAAAAACGTGTGAATAATTAGTGGGATCCGATTTTGTTTTCCAAAACTAATGCCACAGCCCGCACCTATAAATACTGCATTTCGGAAATGCTTTTTTGATACAGAAAACAATCATCTCTCTTCCTCACTAAAAACCTTTCTGTTGAGTTCGAGCAATAGGTAGAATTGTGTTTTGTTTTCGGTTTTCTTCTGTGCAGAGAAAGCCGAGCAGAGGTGGTGAATTCTGGGCTGATTTATCCTGGGGACGGCGGGGCATTAACGAACTGCTTGCACAATCTGGGCAGAGCGGCGAAACGTCTTAAAGAAAGCGACCTAGTCCGCGACTCAACCCAGACATTGTTCTACAATTGGTATTCTGTTTTTTATAGCAGAATTTCGAGGTAATCCGTTCTTGTTTTTATAGCAGTTAATCCAACAGTAACACAGATTTCGGTTCGCATTTCTATATCAGTTTTGTAACGTCATTTCATTTACAGTTTATATACTTTGTATATGTAATCTATATCTTTCAATTTGTACATAATGAAATTGTCTACGTACAAATTGAAAAATACAGATTACATGTACAAACCGTATATAAAACCATAATTGAAATGACGATACAAAATCGATATAGAAATGCAAACCGAAACCTGTGTTACACACGGTGTCCTTAAAATAGATTCGCTGCCTATCGAAGGATGTTGAGGTTGAATCGGCGTCTGTCTCCCAGGAGTTATCCGATTAGGACCACTAAACACAAAACATTACTATAAGCAACCTTGGCAAATTGAACTTGCGTTTGCCTCTCTCTCACACAAAGAATGAAACTCAAAAAAATTTTTGATGGAACATCTGAAAACCGTGTATACACCAACACGGACTCAGAAATTTTTGATGAAACATCTGAAATGGGACTCCTCAATATATACACCAACACCGAGTACCTTTGAGTTGCATAGGGGAATTAAATCCATGTAACTGCTGGAATGAATTATGTGCCATAAATCTCACATCATGAAGGTATTAACCATCCGTAACCACTAGACTTTAGAGGTGCCTCATCTATATTTGATGAACCAAGGTGGATCTGTTCAGTTGTCTAGGAAGACCCTCCAAATTTTCCAAATTCATTCACAAGTTTTCAAGCAGTTTAAACGTGAAACATAGTACTCCGTAATAAAATCTAGGAAACATGTGGTAAGATATTATTTCTTGGTACCATACCAACTTCTACGGAGTATGTTGTGCTTGTACCTGCGTGGTCCAATAAACCCCTATAAGCTGCTGCTCTCCTCATAGAGTGGAATCCTAATAATTTTGTTTAAGAGTTTTTTTTTTGCTGGTTTTGCTGTGTTCTGTTTTGAGTTTTTGGCTGGGGACTCGCAACTTTATTCTCATATCTTGATTAATGTTAATTGATCAGTTTGCTTCTTGATGAAGTCAATTTACCAAAAAAATTAATTAAAATCAAACTGATTCGGTTTGTGCAGAGCTCTCAAATT
This sequence comes from Rhododendron kiyosumense, assembly GCA_019656275.1. NCBI lineage: Eukaryota > Viridiplantae > Streptophyta > Magnoliopsida > Ericales > Ericaceae > Rhododendron > Rhododendron kiyosumense. Next base: position 685,174 of record BPLS01000169.1, on the reverse strand, counting down.
CAAGTGCATTTGAGCTCTAATTAGAATGCACGGCCGTGTAAAAAATCAGTTTAATTTTTTAGAGATGTAATTAGTCGATCTCTAAAAAATTAGTCGAAGGCCGTGTATACTGATACAGACACATTTGAGTAATAAATGTATTTTGATTTTTTACATGGCCTTGTAAATTCAAAAAATTAAACTGATACAGACACATTTGAGCTCTCAAATTCAAAAAAATTAATTAAAATTAAACTGATTCGGTTTGAGAGAGATGTAATTAGTCGATTTCTAAAAAAATAGTCGAAGACCGTGTAAACACATTTGAGTAATAAAATAATGATGAAATACCGAAAGAGATATCACTTGCTCATGTCACTATATTTTAGTGGAATGTTTTGCCACTTGGTTTGTAATTAATTGGACCAAAATGATCAAGTGCTCATCTTTGGTTTAACTCATTATTTTGAAAGAATAGGCGCAGCCAATAGACGATGAACATTATGTGATGAGGTTTTTTTGGGGGGCTGTGCCTACGGCATAGGGACCATTAGGTGTATATTGCGAGAAGTTTTTGGGTGCTGGGCGGATACCACGTCCGTCGGCGATTTTAGCGGCCCAAACATATTTTGGGCGGTCCGAATTTTAGAGAGAGAAAAAGAGGAGAGAGTGGTAGGGTGAGGGGACAGAGAGGGAATAAATTTGGACCTTCCAAAATACATTTTAAACGGTTGGAATTGTCAATGGATACCGCCACGTGGTACTTGCTCGACACCTAAAAATTTCTCGTATATTGCACTTGTTACTGCGTCTACGAACAAATATTTTTGCCTTTTTGATTTTCTATAGCTAGCACGTGTTAAGGCACTTAAATAGGTCGTGAAATCAATAATATTTGTTCAGGCACTTAGGTGTGAGGACAATTTCATCCCTTCCACTTGTATTATTATTTCCTACAAGATGACAAAGATGGGAAATTGCAATGTTTATTTTGTTTCTAGCCAGTTTGGTTGGGAAAATGAGAACACATTTTTTTATTAGATAAAAGTTTTAAAATCTACGAATAAGCTTAATTTCATTATATATATTTTTCTTGCACGACGAATCTAAGACTTGGATGATATTAAATACTACTTCCAAAATATACGCATTTTGTGTTTTTTTCTAAATGAAAACTGTTATCTTCTAAAACACACTCATCTTTTGTCCAGGTTAAAAACAAAACAGAGAAAATTCTTGCATTTTAAAGTTATTTTTGACTTTTGAGGCATATAAAGTATGGTTAGTAGGAAAAATTTAATATTAGAGGGGCACAAGTCATTTTGGTGGGCAGATGGATGAAATATACTATCAAAGATTTCTTGCGGCACTAGCGTTAGATTCAAAAGTCTAGGGGCACTTAGCACTGGTCCATGGGCTACTTCTTCATACTTCTATATATCCTCCATACCCCTCATTTGACATCCCCACATTTGAAGCTAAGTTGGAAGATGATTGGTACAATACATATGAAAACCCGGTCCATGAAAGAAAATGAATGGTTCAGATTCATTTTCTTTCTTGAAAATCTGGACCATTCATGTCCTTTCCTGGACAGTTTCATGGGGTGTTTTTCATGTATCCGAATATTTCTGAATTCCATTTCAAAAAAAAAAAAAATCTGAATTTGGAATAGGTAAACTGAGATCAGATGGTCCCCCATTAAGAAAAAAGAGGAAGATGTAAAGTGTGGTGGTGCCGTAAGACAGGACATCTGAGCCGTCAGATCGTGCATCTGACGGCTTAGATCTCATCTCGGCAGTGAACGACTTTCCTCATTGGTTGCCAAGATGTCCGAGCCGTTGGATGCACGATCCAATGGCTCGAAGATGTGCAGCATGGTGCTGCGCACACCATTGCATAGCACCATCCCCCAATTCGGATTTGGGGTTGTAATTCAGCAAGATATGATTTATTGCTAGTTTGTTCAAAATATCTCCAAGGTTCGGCCGTCATTTACTTCTTTTATGTAGAAAAAAAAAATGGCAGGAGAGAGACGGGGAGAGGCGACATTCTTCGCCAAAAAAATTTCAGTTGTTCTGATGTAATCATATGAGGGCGAGTGGACGACTCATTTGAGACTATCTAAGTTGATTCAAGGACTGAGGCAATTGTTGCATCCCCTTGTTGCATGCATGATGTTATTGTGGAATAATATAAATACATTTACATATTATATATATCAATGCTGCTATAGGTACCGACGGCCACGCGGCGCCCACTACGTCCGTACGTATTCTTCTCATGACAGATTTTGAGTAATTCTTTGATGTCATTTGTAACCAAACTTTGAGCAAACTTACAAAGATGTCTGTACGTAAAATAAATAGGATGAGTTGCATGATCTTATTATCATATGGTTGATTAAGGTATTCTTGATTGCTTTCATTATGGGTATTTAGGTTGACTTGTAGCAGGGAAATTAGCTTCTGACCTCACTGAACCGTACCACTAACCTACGGTTTTGGTCATGGTTGGAATAAAAGAAAACTGACGGTTTTGGTTTTGGTTATAAATTTCGGTTTTGGTTTTACACCTGAACCGAATTGTTGCCATCCCTAGTCCATTCTGGTTCAACTTTGGTTGTTTTTGTCCGGGTATGTAATACATGACTCTTTGTATTTGCTTCGCAATCAATGAAGTTCTCTGTTCCCCAGAAAAAAAAAAACATTCGAATTACAAATTTAACAGCTCAAATGCTATGAAAACCAATTACCCATAGCCAAAGAAGTACCCAAAAATCAGAAGGTCCTTATGGTGAATGACACAAAATCTAACGTTACAGTCAACAAACGAAGAAGAGCCGAAGCTACTTTCCCACAAGACACTTCAGTTTGTGTGCTAATTTTCTTCTCATCTTTGGAGGCAATTTGCGGCTTATATGGAACTCCCTGCAAAATCACGTATCTGTATATATTATACCTTGCTGAGAAGCTTAGACTGCAACTGCTTCACCAACTGGACTAGAAATGTAAGGTTTAACCTGGCATCATAAGAAGCAAATAAATGACTACGCATTATTAACCGTATCAGATGAAGTATCTATTTTTCTCCCTCATCAAACGCTATTGCAAAAGAAGAAACAGGAAAGATGTGTTGTTAAATGGTATTGGGGAGCAACAGTTGGGTATTTACACTTCAAATTACTAGCATACAATCAGTCAACTAATTTTCACAATCACACATTAGTAACCTCAACACATAAATCATTCAACGCAAGAGACAACAAATCAAGGAGCATTGTAGATAAATAGAGAAAGTCGTCTGTGAGATCAATGGAAGTGTCACTGCCCTAAAGTCATATTTGCCCTCCCTTTAGGTAGGTTACAACATTTATAGGACTTCAAGTGATTCTCCATGAAAAGTCAGGCCCCGTTTCACTAAGGTTCTTATTTTTTAAGTACTTATTTCCTACTTTACGAGACAGATCATTTTCTCATAATACATCACCTTTAATTAAAAAAAAAAGTACTTATATTGAAAAATAGTTAGTGGAATAGTCGAGATGATGCGTATTCATTCAAAACTAAAGACAACTTTTTGTTAAAATTTTGTCTAATGTAAAAGAGGAAGAGCCAAATGGGTTGTCTAATGTACCCGTGAAAAATGATAGGGAATCTCACTTCAAGACCTAAGGAGACTTTTCTCCTTACCTGCAATTCGTACATGCACACATGTAAGGGGTTTATAAGCATTTGGCTGTCTTACCTAAGTCTATATCTGGATCTTGAAATTGAATTTATAGTATACTCCTCTATGAAAACTAACCCTGTATACTCCACTATGAAAACTAACCCATATATTCGTGACTCAAGTATTTATTGTCTCCTAATATATTCCTAAAACAAACAAAAAAACACCCAGTTTAGTCGTCACTAATGGGAGGCTGGGAAAGGAAGATTGGGTAGAGGATTGACCTTCGGCAAAGTGACTGTTCTCCGGTTTTTCGTTCGCAACCTTCTCTCTCTTTTTGTTTGTGTGTGTGCGCACGTGTGCGTGCGTGCATGCTTTAAATAGATATGTAGATAGGTTACTCCAGATGTCCACTAGGGAGTATTGCCCTCATAGTCAGCTGCAGAGAACCCCACTGCACCTATGTTGGAGCGGAAGCTAAGGTCCCACTGTGTGCAAGCGGCTATGGAGACTTGAACCCAAGCCTTAAGGAGGAACTATAAACACATAGCCATTGAACCAATCACTTGGTGGTCCACAACCTCCGGTATCACTTCTTCCGTGTCTTTCCAAACTCGAGATTGACAGAGCTGGATAACATTTAAGCATGCGATGAATTGCTTAGATGGCCAACTAGGGGGTGTGATCACTTCTTGTTGAAAAATGGCAAATTGTTTCCACTGACCAATAAGCTGTTGAAAAATATCAAGTTGTTTCCACTAACCAATAAGTTGTTGAAAATTTTTAAGTTTGTTGAGAGAAAGTCGTTGAAAAATATCAAGTTGTTTCCACTAACCATTAAGTGGTAGGTGAGATGCGAAACTTGTTGCTTAGTATGAACAAACTAAAATGCCATAACTTGTTGCCTAAAATTGTTAGTGGTAATTTACCTCATGGGTTTCACTCTCTCAATGAAAAGATAGCTCTTTCAATGGAAGATATATATAGAAGTTCAAGAAAGCTATTTTAACGAATAAAATAATAATATAGTGGGTTATCAATTGGGTAAAAGTGCCGCCACTGGTTGTTGTTGTACTAGTCCCGCAGTAAGGTTTTCCAGTGCCTCTGCCATCAGAGTCAAACATCAAGAATGAAGGACACAAAACTCGATTATGTGTAACATTTAACAACACACCCACCCACTCACACCAAAAAAATCACCCAAATTCTTGAACACTCGGAATAGGCACAAAGTTTACCCAGAACAGCAGCTAGATTGAAATTTAAACACTAAAAGATTCAGATGCTTTATTGAGAGTAATATACAGTGGGGCACTGGGGCTGGGGCATAATGATATTAGGAATATGTTTAAGGTATGTGATACGAGAAGTTGTTAGTGGAAACACAGCCTAAAAATGAACTCATCATATTTCATAATTATGTCGATGGCTAACCAATCAAAAAATATAGTTGTATTCAGTGGTGGGGTCAGGATTCGAACATGGAGGTGGCACCGAAAAAGGTTAATATAATCGCTCCATTCCAAAAAGAATGCCACATGCGAAAACCGAGAACCTTAAAAGAATATGTTTTTATTCAAACAAATTCAAACTTTTTTTGAAAGATATTTACAAGAACTCGTGAAAGGAACTCGTTATTCTTACACATGTGTAAATCAACATGTGTGTGGATTCACTTTATATATCTATTCACACCCATCATTATCTGCAAAGAAACATGTAGTAAAAATACTAAACTTATGGAATTCATGTCTAATGCCGACCAAAAAAAAATGTCCATATGGGTCACGCTACTCTTCAATTAGTGAAAAAAAATTAAAAAGCTTGTGGGAATCAGCAAACGTTGTGGGATTAAATCCAAAAATTTAGAAAGAGAGGGAGAGAGAGCTGAAAGGAGTTTCAAAAATAAGGAAAACATACACTCCCTCCTTCCCAAATTGTCCGCCTCCTATGAAAAATTGTGCAATTTTTGGTTCAAAAAATAAAGTACATCCAAGCATCATTTTTCAAGTTTATTTACACGAAATTAAAGTACTTAAGAGTTCTTTAATATGGTGCAAAGAAATTTAAAAAATAATACACAGAAGTATTTTATTTTTTGATCTTGCACGTCTTTTCGTAGGGGTCCGATAATTGGGGACAGAGGGAGTATGTTGCAACATGGATTTGAACTCCCGTGAGGGAAACCAAATCGCATTCCACGCGCCTTAACCAACCAGACAAGGGTAACAGTTTGTGAAAACATTTCATATATTTATATTTATTAGCCTGTCTATTTTGTGTATGGTATTTCTGGAATGGGGCGTGGCACGTGCCACTCCCTCCCACTTGCTAGCTCCACCCCTGCTTGTATTAACCATTGTGAAGAATCTGAATAAGAAAATTAGACTGCATAGCATTTGATTCACCCTGGCTGTAAATCCACAAAGTACCTACATGTCCTCTATCAGAGAAGGAATAGACAACTTACCTTGGCTGATTTGAAGAGTTCATCAAGAACTTCAGACAATGTCGGGTGTGCATGTACAGCATACTTTATGTCCTGCAGGATAAAAATTATACCAATTGATATGGAATGCACACGAATTGTTTCCATAATTTTTCTTTGAGAATAAACTGGAAGCAAAAACTAAGAAAAACTGGAAAGGTTCTATGCTTTGATAGAAAAGCAAGAACATACAAGATAGGAAGCAGAATAGAAAAGCTAATTGGTGTCCCAACAGACCTCGAGTGATTCAACTATTGCCTTATAAGTATTTCTCATTATTTCACTCTCAAAAAAGCCAAACTTATTAAATGATTATACAGCAAAGTAGGGAAAATTTCTTTTATATCCCTTCGACTTTCATCTAAAATTCATTTTGGTCCTTCATCTTTTAATTTAAACAATAAAATACTTTGACTTTCCAATTGGTTTCAATGTCAACCTTTACATGGATGGCGTTATGTTTTTGGATGGAAAAAGCGCACGTGCCCAGCACGTGACCCCTTTTGAGGGGGTTTTTTGCCCATCCCGTCCTCCCTCCCTCCCCCTCTCTCTTTCCCTCTACAGTGTCTACACACCCAATCGGACCAACTGACCAAGACTAAACCCACCCTCTCCCTCTCCCTCTCCCTCACCCTCCTCTCTCTCCAAAACCTTCATTTTCTGCGTCCACCACAACGCCAAGCCCTCCACCTTCCCAACCCACAAGCACCACAGACCTAGCCCCCAGTCGCAGCATCCACAGTTTCTCCGCAAAGCTCCACGGTTTCTCCGCAAAGCTCTCAACGAATCTCAACCCCCCGCCCCTCCTCCTCCTCCTCCTCCTCTCTCTCTCTCTCTCTCTCTCTCTCTGCGTACTCCATCCATGAAATCCATTACCGGACTTGCAACTTTTTCCGGCCATTGGACCCATAATATTCTAATTCTAAACTCTACTTCGTGATAATTACAGGAATTCAAAACCCCAATTTAGCCAATTACAGAAAGTCAAAATCCATAACTGTCAAATTGAAGCTAATTTACTGCGTTGGTATATGAATAAAATACACAATCCAATTTAGGTTACCAAGAGGGTTCTCGAGTCGCCGTTGATCATAAAATCGTCTATTACTCACCATTATTCTCCCAATCTAGGTTCGGTCTTCACTCTTGAGAGAATCCTAATCCTAAAGGGTTTTTCTACTTCTTGTTCTTCGTCGTTGCCGTTGTTGATGTCTTCTCCACGTTCGCCAATGAGGCTTCTCCACTTGTCAATACTTCTATTTCCTTGATCAATTGTTGCCGTTCGGGATCATCAACTCCTGTAGCATCCCTTGGATTTCTATATGCAGTCATGAGTTGGTCCTGTTATTTTTATTTTTTTTGCACGATTGAATTTTTGAGAAAAGGTTTGGTTGCAGGGTCTTGAATTAAACTTGGAAAGGGGTGGAGGAGGAGGAGGGTGACGGAGAGGAGAGGGAGAGGGTGGCTGGAGAGATCAAGATTGAGGCTAGGTTTTGTCTTGGTCCGGTTGTGTGTGGAGAGAGAGAGAGACAGAGAGAGAGATGAAGGGATGGGCAAAAATACCCCTCAAAAGGGGTCACGTGTTTGGCATGTGCACCTTTTCCGTCCAAAAATTTAACGCCATCCGTGTAAAGGGTGACATTGGAACCAATTGGAAAGTCGAAGTATTTAATTGTCCAAATTAAAAGGTGAAGGACCAAAATGAATTTTAGATGAAAGTCGAAGGGATATAAAAGAAATTTTCTCCAGCAAAGTATGTAGAGGCTTCCTTTTCTTCGATTATGCCATCCATGTGGCTAGATCTGATCATCAGAACACAAGTGGAAGCATTGTCATCCAACTTTGCTTTATTGCCCTATTACATTAAGCTATCTTCTGTGTTCAAATTGCCCCAAGTCATTTCGTTTGTTGTTTTTAAATAGAAGGCTAGAACATTATTTAGTCCTTCAATATTTATTTAGTATTAGACGTTCGAATAGCTCCTTAATCATAGGATTTCTAAAATTAGGTCAAACATTGTGGGCAAAATTGTTCCAGGCTCCAGCTGTTACTACCTGGAACTCAAATATCTGTATTATGTATATATACTTATGGGTTCTTAAATTAAGAAGTTACAAGCTTTTGTTAATCTAAACTTCAAGGTTTTTCACATAGAACCTCCTAGTATGCATCACATCACGCAAGTTGAAAGGAAAAGTGATACCTGTATCCTGCTTCCCATAGCAATTGCATTGGATGCTTCATGTATGAGGTCTGCAGCATGCAATCCAAAAATATGAACTCCAAGAATCTCTCCAGTGTCAGGTCTGTAAATCAACTGCACAAACAATATACAATAGTAAACCAGCAACTTCATACTTTGAGAAAATTCATGCTAGTCCCAAAGAAAATAAATGAAAATGAGACCATTTTTACCACACCACACTTCCAAAGGTGAAAGGACAAACGAAGTAGGTTTATGTTTATCACCTTAGCAAGTCCTTCCCCTTCATTTTCCGCAAGGGCTTTCGTGTTAGCCTTGAAACTAGTCTTGGCAACACTGATATCGAATCCTTCTTTTTCAGCTTTTTCTCTGGCTTGAGGCTGCAAACCAAAACTAGAAGCTTAAAGAGCTACTGTATTACGATTTTCACAGGCATGTTGAAACAAAGCCTTTCCATGTAAAAACCATGCCAGGAAGATTAACAATGCTTCAAAATTGTTTCCTAAGCTCGACCAAGAAACGTTGCTTAAGCATAATGAAAAATCACATGGAGCTATAAATTTTTGTTTTCATCAAAGAGGAAGAATATGAACTTACAAAGTCTCATCTTTAGTTTAGCTCCATGTATACAAGATAAAGGAAGGTAATTAGAGGGAAAATGGAGCTGCTTCTCATTCCTCCAAAATTGGCAGGCAATGGGAGAATGGGATTTTGCAAACTTCTTATTTCTAGGCCACAGTAGGTTAACATTTCTAGAAAGAAACAATTTACTTCAGGGTAAATACATAATATAAGGTTTTTACTTTGTATATCAGCATAAAAATGCTCACAACAAATATTCTCCGCACTAGCTATATCAAGCTGTAAACACAGGATGGATCTACACAGAAACATAAAAAGATTAACATAGACTCCTCGGTTTTGAGACAACTGGTTAAAAGAATGTCACCTTAGTTGCCCATTTGAGTTTGTAAAGAATGTACATCGTAAGGCATAATGCAAACTATATGTGTAGTTGTGTACCCAAAAAAAAGGAAAGGAATATGTGAGGAATGATACACAGGCTGAAGAACAAAGAAATTTGTTGAGTCACAACTTATAACTCTGTTAATCAATGATAAAAAAAAAAAAAAAACCCCTTACCTCTGTTAGTCCAACAAAACTAATTTCAGGATGAGTGAAGCAAGCTGCTGGGATGCTAAGATGATTCAGCACATGATCCTTTCCAGAAACTTGTTCAACAACTATTAATAAAGCAATGTTAGGAGTCAACTCTGAAATTCTAATAGTGATGAACAAATACTAGATGGTTGATGAAGCATAATATAAAGTTGTTACCAGAGATCCCTTGTGCACTTGCAGCATGAGCAAGCATCATTTTCCCATTAGCATCACCGATGCAATATAAGTGAGGAACCTACTTATAAAGTCATGTCAGTGAAAAAAAAAATATAACCAAACACCATAGAGAAATGAGGGGAAACTCATGACTGACCAGCTTTCCAGTTGCATCAATTACGCGCATGCGCTCATCAACAGGAACAAATCCGCGTTGAGTTTCTACATTAATCTGCAAATGAACCAAGTATTGGCTTACACTAATAACCACTTGGAAAGTGACATAACAATTGGTAGATTGAGATGTTTTAGTGTCCAATCCCTATTACATTTTCTAAACCAAGTCCTTTGGTATGCGGAGCCCTTCCAGTCGCAATGAGAGCAGCATCTACCTGCAGCACATAGCATAGTTCTTAGTTATGCTAGAATGGCAACAATATGATTAAGAAAAACAATTCAAAGAAACATGAAGGACTCTATAGGATAGTAGTACAAATAGGAAGAAATCAAATCCTTAATTGTGTGTTAATGATGGAATTCATTTCCTTGCTTGTAAAGCAGTATAATAAACTAGCAATGACAATAACAGAATTCGTAAAATGCAAGAGCTATTCTAAATAAATAAAGTGCAAATACTTAAGCAGTGGTGAGCGAATTTAAGAGCCACTTCCCCTCAAATTTGTTCTGAAACTAATAGTAAATAAAATCTCAAAGCTCAAGCATGGAGTTCTTATTTGCAGCACCAGACTCCAATTGAAGGTACACAAAATATAGCTCAATCATAAATTGTTTGGGCAGGAGCAATAAGCAAATGAAAGGAAAAGTTTGATTGCAAAAAGATTGCTGGAGTTTATATTTGCCTAGATTAGATGCTTGTGACTTACCTCCAGAGTATCCTTTAGTTCCTTTGTCTTGGCATCAATAAGCTCAATCGTTACAGGCTTTCCATCTTTTGCTGGTGTAATCTGTTAACATGTATCAAACAGGAGGGAAAAAGGAAAAACCATATGAAACAAAACAAGTGAAAAAAATTGAAAAATATCCAGTGGGATATTGCCACGCAAAATAAAAACAGGGAGTGGATATTGGGCGACAAAGAACCTTGCTTGCAAATACACCAGTGTGATAATCAATTTTTCGAGGATTTATGAGAACCCGCTGAGCCAATTTCCCTATCTCAGGATCAAAGCCAGGCATAAGCTGATCTAGAGCTTCAACAAAGGTGACCTGCAAAGACTATGGTAATTAGACTGGTGACTTGGGTAGGTGTCACAACATTTAAACAGTTAAAGAGCAAGACAGACTTTAGTATCATCGGTATTGGGTGTCCAGGACTAACAATCCTTACTACTCAGTCCTTAAACTCTAAGGACAAAAAGTTCTACAATCAAGTATGGTTAGAGCTAATACTATAAACTTTGTGTTACAGAACCTAAGAAGGCAATCCAAAGTGGTTGCTGAACTCTGGATTGAATCTCAAACCAAAGGGGCAAAAAAGGTTAGTTGCAGGATCCATATACTGCAGATGACGAATTATGCTCTGGAACCTTGCTCCTGCTCTTCAAAGGAAAAATCTCGCAAGAACCTTGCTCCCATCGAGTGAATCGGATTCCCAACTGGGTTAGAACCTCTGAACATATGAATCCCATATGAAACAACGGGAGGGATACCAATGAAGAGAAAATTTCAAGCAAAAGTCAGCAACTATAAGATAAGAGAAAAAGAATTTCACTTAAAGTAACTTTAGCACTTAGTATTTACATGATTTCTACTTGTTTTTGTACAAGTTAATCTCCTACTCAATGAATCTCCAATACTTATTCTTATTTTAACACATACTACAACTAAAAACTATAATCTTCAGATCATAGAATATTTACGCTCTCTTATAGACCCTTCCAACCTTAGAACTTCTATTTACCCCACTCCCCTCCTCCCACCATCACGCAACTAAGAAAAAACTTTGGGTGGAATGTGGAGGAATCAAGCGGAAGACATATACATGCTTGTAGTGGTTGAATGGAGTATGGACCTCAAATTAAAAACCTCAGAAGATATGGAAAATAGCAATTGCACACAATGAGTCATCCCACAAATTTATGCTTTAAACTTGAGGCTGAAGGTAATAAGCTTTCTTGCAAGATGTTCCTTCCGGCAAAAGGTTTTGATTTATTCTACTTTAGTTCATCACACTTGGCAGGATGAAATATTCTTTTCACCTCTCCATGTAAGCAACAGAAAAACGACAAGAGTTTTTATAAAGTGATCATCAGGTAGAAGATAAAAAGAAGACTCATACTGAGATTGCACCAATCAAGGTCAAAAGGAGAGTGAACCACCTTGATTTATAAAGGAAGAGAGCACAGCTAAATGTTATTGAACAAAAAACTTGAACCCGGATAGGGCCAGACATCAAAACATGACTATATAAAAAAAGCAAAAGGCGACCACGCAGTCTTGGGCCAGCCATTGCCGCTTACAGGGGAGCTATGGCACTGAGTACAAACTCATCTATCCTGCCTTAGATACTTAAATGCTTCCTAGAGTAGTGCACTTTACTGGATAGAGGTGGACTGAGTACTAATGGGATCTGAGGAATAAGTTGGGAAAGCACCTAATTTCAGTTAGCTATCTTCTTCACTCCTAATACAGTTGTTGATCTGCATTGGACTATAGGTTCATCCTCCAGTTATCAGAAGCTACTTCAGAGTGGATACGGTATTCCTCAAATTCGCTTCACAAGAAGTTCATCAGAAAATATAAACCATGCTTACCTCGCTTCCAAGTGCTGTATACACGTCGCTGAATTCAAGACCAATATAACCACTTCCTATTATGGCTATCCAGTCAGGAACAAATTCCAGTTTGAGTGCATGATCACTAGTTATTACAGTCTTACCTGAAAACCAATCAGAATTTCATGATGATGAACCGCAAGGATACTAGTAAATTACATAATGAAGTAGAAAGAAAATGTTCTAAACAGACACAACAAGTTCTGAGCCAACAGGGTCATTTTTTGTGACCAAATGATCCAGTAGCAAGTGAAATGTAATACACAAAATTTTCTTCCTCGTGTGATAGTTTTTATTAACAGTCTGTAGTTTATACACCTACATCATAAAAAATGGCACAATTCCTCAGGCTCTCTTAGCTAATTTAGCATGATATCACAAATATTCAAGGCAATAATGTATGCAGACCCCTTTAGTATTTGTATCATGTAATACTAAGCATGCTCAGAAGCGTGCCAAAATATCCACCTATGCATTCGAATGTGATTGCCAAAGAAATGAAAATACACTATATTATGACAGCAATACCACACTTTTCTACAGTAGTTTACAATTCGTTAAGAGAGAGAGAGTTGAAGAATGTGTAACCTCCCAGAACTATTTTACAAGTTTGAACATTGTTTTCTCTAGAACTGAACTGCTAATAGTAGATGGTTGAAGAAGTAATAACTTACCATCAACTTCAATTCCCTTAGGGACGAAGGGTACAGAACCAGTAGCAATGATTATGTCTTTTGCTGTTATAACATTGTCCGTCCCATATTTCACTTTATGTGGACCCTGAATGTATCCATGGAAGATAAACAATAAGTGATAGAGAGTGCTCCTTTCAAGCTCTAGTGGTCACATGATAGCTGTAAATTGAATAAAACTAATTCCAATAAAGTGAACTGCCAGAAAATCCAACATACCAAAATTGTACCAACGCCAGTCAATATGTCAACACCAAGAGCTTTTAGAGAATTGGTCAAGTTACTTCGGATCTTCGAGGCAAGATTACTAGCATGATCAGCAACTGCCTGTCTGTCATAGCCAGCAGCTGCAACCTGTCATCAAGTTAAAAAACAGCATAAATTTAACTCGAGTGATAAGCTACATGGTATGTAATCAATTGCCAGACTAGTGCACACGACTCAAGCTTCAGCTAGGGAAATTCTAAAGTGATTGGGGATCTGAACATGTAAGAACCGCATAAGAAAATAGATCACAAAATAATTGGAGAAGGGGTGCTCACAGAATAGCAGTATACATCTTTAGATACTTCAAGAGTTACTAAAACTGGAGAAACATATAGACGATGGATTTTCAGGTTTTTTAAAGTTGTAATAAGATGTCTACCAGGTAATTAATCTCTATGGAATCTTATGCTCAGGTAAAATGTTGCTACTGTAGAAAGGTAGAAAGGAGAGGGTTTAAGCTATGACTATGTCTAGTGAAGAAGCAATGAGTACTTCAAATAGGTTTGTTCGTACTGGTCTACCCAACAAGCTTAAGCACTAAGTGCAGCTGATTACTACATCATATAAAACCACATTAAAAGAAACATGAATTTTTTATCCACTATGATCATGAACACAGAGGATAACCTTCACCGCTGATGTTCCAAGGGGATGCTTAGGAATATAGTGAAGGAATTCCTCAGTTACACAATAGAAATGTTTGATGCAATTTATCATGTTAACATTCAACTGAACTACACATCCGCTTAACATGTAACAGATTTAGAGCATGTACACCAACAATAGGTGAAATACCTAGCCAAAAAGTACCTTTTTTACTTTACCTACCCTTATTTTCCTCTCATACTACACCAATCTCTCTACTATTTTCTCTATTCCCATTAAATAAGATATAATACTCCTCCGAGAACCTCAACCACTGCCACCGCCGTCGTCAATCCTCAATCCACAATGATCAGATCCTCGACCCACCACCAAACTCGATCAACGAGAATCAGAACTGAACTCCGAACTCAAAGACCTAAATCCCAAATCCCACCAACCTAACCCGATGGACGACGGCCCCTCCGTCTCCTCCTCGAACCTGCCGCCTGTCTCTGGTGCAACTGTCGGGGACGCTCTTGGTATTCTTGATCTCCTTTGGGCGGCAGAAGAAGGACCAGTACTGGTTCTAGTTGTCCATTCTGAGTTCGAGAGAGAGAGAGAGAGATGTAGTGGAGTGTGAATGAGGGAGTTGCAGTATGTCAGCGAGGAAGGACGAGAGAGATTGAGGGAGTGGTAGGGAGGAGAGAGAAAATAAACAGTATTTTAATGGATTCCTTGTGAATAGTACCTCTGTATAAGTACAGAGCATTTTTCAAAAAGGGAAAATGGCTTCCTCTTTACGCAGTGCCCATTTTGGGTTTTTGTTAGGTAAAATACCTAAAATGCTCTTTTAGCTAAGCTGGTGTACATGCTCTTACAGTCTACATCTCTTGAAAACGCATTCAGTTACCGGCATGATGATTATTATCGTTTTGAAGCAATTGTGTTGTATGAATTTGGTGTGAAAGAAAGCATAAGACATGAATCTTAAACAATTGGAACATCCCTCTTTCAGATGAAAGTCATCCGCTACCTCCATCAACATGATTTGTGTGGATAATGTGTAGGAAAATCTCCTACCCAGTGATTATCCACTGATCACTGAGCAATAATTACTTGTGGTAGCCAATCTAAAACAATAATAAATCGTGGTGTTTTAAACATACTCCGGTTGGTATTATTGGTGCATTTGTGAGAACTAAGTGTGAGTGTGCTTCAACTAAGTAGAAATGGCTTAGGATTGCATGAGGATTGAAAATGGAGATGAGTTTCTCTAACTTTCCAGGTAAAACAAAAGCAATTTTTCGGCTCATGAAGCACAATTGTGCACTTTGTCAAAAAGAAAATAAACCCATTAATGTGCACTGAGTTTTAGCAGCTACTGTAGACCATCTGCTGCAACATGGTGTCATTTACCACATTTTGACTGGAAACCATCTAACGAGCGAGGGCATTTGACACTCAACACAAGCAACTGCAAACTAGATCAGTGTTTTGACAAAGCAAAAAAAGGGATTTCATCATCAAAACGGTAACTGAAACAAAACTACAAGAAGGAAAACCAAAGTAGAGCTATGCAATAAGGAAATGACATGGAATACGAACAAGAGTAAAAATGCTTCAAACATCGTAAGAACAAGAGATTAGGGGCTTTACTTCACCTGTAAACCAAACGCCTTCATGTGGTGTTCATTTTGAAGCTCCCGCATGCGGCCACTTACAGCAAGGAGGGCTTTGGAAGGAACACAACCCCGATTTACACATGTTCCTCCAATCACATCCCCCTCAACGATGGCAGTTTTTAGGCCCTGCAGAAGTCAGTTTATTAAAAAAGTTGCGTCAATTCTGACAAGAACATAGGTTAGAGAAATAATACAGGAATTCATTCACCCAGTCGCCTTATGTAGGCAACATATAGTACCTATCGTTTCCTTTTCTCAAAAGATAGCTCTATTGGCAAAGTGTTATTTTGATATACCACTGATATTATATACATGCAATTAAATCTGCAATTATATAAATCATGCACACTGGACGAAAATATTAATAAGAAACAGGTAAATGTTCACTTATCCCAAAACAGAACACAGATAAGAGCAACAAAACAGGTAAGTTTGAAACACCCTCTAAGAAAAGATTTAGAATAAACATCTTCTAAGAAAAGATTTAGAATTGACCAACAAGCAGTAGTCTTAGTTTTTTGAGAGTTCAACACGAAAGACTACCAGGCTAATATCTAGAACTAGATGTTCCGTATTGCTTAATTTTGAGTCAATGCAAATCGGAACATGTTTGAGCAAATTGAGGAGTTTTCAGTTTTCTCCATCTTAGCTCATGTAAGAGGTCAGCTACAAACAAACAGAACAAAACATGATCAACTGCCAAATTCTTGATGTTGTCGACTGTCTGTGTTACCAGTGGGTTATGCATTTGCATTCTGAAAACACATAATTGAGATGTTTTGTATAAAATTGCTCAACCTCCCAATAATCAAGATTGGGGACCGATTCTCACACACCAATTTGGTTTAGAAACAAAAGAACAGGGAAAAAAAAACTCCATATTCTGCTTATGTCATGCAAGATCACATACATTTGCTCAAAATTGGATCAGAAACTGTCACAATACTCATTGGCTGGTTTTAAGCTTAAAGATTCTGTACGAGCACAATGCCTAACGTAGTGCAAGGGCTACAAATGAACCAAGCTGTACGCGAATTGTTCAAGGCTCGACTCAATAAAGGCTTGTTCGAGTTCGACTCCTAGATTAAACAAACCAAATTTGAGCCTCAATTTTAGACTCGTTTAATAAATGAGCTGAATGTATTCAGCTCAGTTAGGCTTATGGATCTGGAATATTTATATACAGTGAACATTTCATATATAAACTTGAATATGAATGAACTTACAAAACTCGTATACAAATAAACTTGTAAATGGACATAATGAAAATTTTCTAACATGTATGTGAATAAACTTCTAAATACTATAAACTTATATATGTACATTTTTTAATAATTTCGTATATTTATGTACAAATCAAAAATATTAGACCTGCATGTGAGCATAAATATATTATTTATTTGACGTGTCAAGGCTCATGAACAAGCTCGAGCTCGAATCAAGCATAGGCCAACGCGGCTCGTCCAATTTTCATTGGTTTTGAGCTCGAGTTCACTAAGAACTACACAAATGTACTTGAACATTCTAAAACTTGGCTCAGCTTGTTTGCAGTCCTATTTAGTTGTTTCCAACAAAGTACACTCATTAAATCAAGCTTCATTTCCAAATTCAACTAAAAAATGAAATTGAATACTAGCAATATTCCTTCATTTCCAAATCAAACTGGAAAAAAAAATTAATGCCTAACTTTTTAAATTTTAAGTTTTATTAAATTTGCAAGAATCATTTTTGGACTATGTATAGGTTATGACAAGAAATCATAAAATCCAATAAATATAGATCAAACTGGAAAAAAAATTGGACAGGCCAAAAAGAATCTGAAAAATCTATTAGCTTTTTTCAGTAATCTTTTAAGTTAGGGTCATAAGTTTTTACTTTTAGATCATCTTGTCAACATGAATTAATAATCCACACAAAGTACTACCAAAACTTCAGAAAAGAATTAGGCCATGGAGTATATTTTCACTCTTCTGATTAGTTTCCTTTTTTCCTTCCGATTTATTGACTGTAAAAATAAAAATATGTGCACTTTCATATATAAATTACGAAAAAACAAAACTTTCTAGTGAATTTTTATCAAAGTTGACTCATATTTTGTCTCTTTTCCTATTCCTAGCTAAAAAAAGGAGATAAACTAAAATGTAAAAAAGACCACTGAAAAAATATCAGTAAAGAGCAAAAGCTAACTTCATAGCAGCCAATCAAAGCCAAGCAGATAAAATTCACGTATATTCTTGCAATGAAACTTGAATTAACCCAACAAATTACTGTATCCGTCCCTAAGGAAATGTCCGGTCCGCAAATCTATACCTCTAAAAAGATCGATGCATTTTTTGGATTAACAAAATTCATAATTTTGTCACAACTTAAAAAACGCATTGATATCTATTGATTGGTGAAAAAATATATATCTTTTTGAATGCCTAGGTTTGCATGCCAGACACTTATTTTGGACGGCAGAGAGTAACATTTTTTTGGTTCAAAGGATCAACTTAAAATTACGAATCATAATTAGATCGCATCATTCATACCTTCTCAACCGCGTGCAGTGCAGCGCCGTGGCCGCCGACGCCGGCCCCGATAATAACCAAATCGTAGTCGAATTCCGTCGACGGAGCGCCATTGCTCGACAATGAGGCCGTCACCCTGTTCGACGGCCATGCCGCAGCAAGCCGAGATGAGTTGGAAGACTGGAGACTATAAACTTCTCGTCTGAGGCCGCAGAAGCGGAGAGACCGAGGTACGAGCGAGCCGTTGCTGGCGACGACGGAACGGGCGTGGGATCTGGCGGTGGGGGAAGGCAAGGAGAGAGAAAGAGAGATTGAGGATTGCATTTTTGGTGAGAGAGAGAGAGAGAGAGAGAGAGAGAGGTCAGGGTTTTGGAATGAGATTGTTTGAGGAGGATAGAGAAGAGGGGATTTTGAAGTGAGGAGAGAGAGCTTCGAGAGGTCTGTTGGAATGGAAGGAGGGGCGGAGGTAACGAAGAGAGTGTGACTTTGTGAACTGTTTGATGATTTGATCAACGAACTTCTGCCAATTTTTACTACTACTGTACCTGTAAGTTGGTTGTTGACCTCATTTCCAAACCCAAGTCGCCACCAGGTTCGAGTCTCACGAGATACCCAAGTCGCCACCAGGTTCGAGTCTCACGAGATGAAATTTTTGGGGTAAAGATTACGGATAGCCTCTGGACACCTTTGTGCTAACCTCTCTCGTGAATAAAATGTTAAAAAAAAAAGTATCAATGCTGTTTTTATTATTTATTTGTTTTTTGGGAAATTACAAAAACCACCACAAAGGCATCTAAATATCATAGATTGCCACCTTACGTTTGAGAAATAACAAAATATGCCCTCTCTCATAACAAACTACTCCATTGTTATGATGTAGCGGCTAGAAAATTTGATGAAATTTGTCTGATATCATCAAATTCTAATCACAATGGATCAAAATGTGCTTTTGTAGCATGTGAATTTAACCATTGTGATACTTATTCCGTCTCAATTTAATTATTCATCGTTTTATTCTAATTGGATAAAAAAATTAGTTATATCTCTAAATTGATAATGAATTTTATATCCAATATGAATTTTATTTGATAGATTTCAATTAGTTCTATAATAATACAATGTTTTGAAAATCACATAAAAATTTATAAATTACAAGATATAATCAATTGAAAAAAATGACATGAACTCCCAAAAGGGCTATTAAATTGGGACGAAGGGAGTAATAAGGATTTTGATGATGTCATACAATTTTTGTCAAATTTCATCACGACAAAAGAGTTACTTGTTATGAGATAAGGGGTATTTTGCAATTTCTCAAGCGTGAGGAAGCAATCTGTAATTTGAAGAAGCCTTCCCGAATGTTTTTTTTTTTGTAGTTTTATGGGTTGGGTCTCATTTATGAGCCGATGAGATAGTTGGGCATGGGTAAAAGGGCGGGGACGAGCTCACTAATATGAAGGCCCAAGCCCAGTTTGACCCCATTAGGCATTACTTTGTTGGATTCGCGCTCCACTTTTTACTGATGGCGCGTTAAAAATGGAGCGCGAAAATCAGTTTCTCTTTGTTATGCAACTTCTTTTTTCTCCTTCCTATTTTTCGTTTCTGAACTTCTTTTTATATTTTAAATTGGAATAAAAAACTTATTATAGTTAATCTGTACTATTGAGGGTTCTTTAGAATTATAATTGAAGGGACAAAGATAACAAACAGTGTAGCAATGGGAGCTATAGAGGCCATCATAGGATGAAAATTAAGACCGGCTAAGTTAGAGTGGATGATAGTGAGAGCACTAGGGTTTTTGAATGATCAATACTAGAAGAGTGACACTCACTTTATATGCCTCAAAGGGTCATGTTTGGATTGTGTCAGGACTCTCTTATTATTGATCCTATAAGCTTCATGTCAATTTTGAAAATTTTAAAGTTTATCTCAAATTTCTCGAGATTAGTGTCCCCCTCTTATCTTCCAAGTTAAGCCCGAAAAATATCGCTAACACGAGTTACGTATACATTGAGCGACTTACGCCGACCTATATTCCCGAGACACATTGATCCCTTGTTCTTAGCTACCAAACCATATCTCCCCCAACGTCGCCGGGTGTAGGTCCCGTGGGATTGCCATCCTGGAGTCACATGCCCCGTTTGAGTCTGGTTGAATTTCTCTGGATTTAGAGTCCTTTGATGGATTGACTCTCTGTAATAGTCCAAAGTGTCCAAATTTGAGTTTACATGAATTAATGGCTCAGGTATATGAAGTCCACAAATAATAATAATAATAATAAGGTACTGGGTCGCCATGATCTAATAAATATTGCATACACGTGGTTCTTGATCCGAGCAACGGACGATTACGATTTTTTTAGGTTCGGATCTGCTGAGATGAATAGCCGGATCGGTGATAAGCACCCGATAATGTAATTAAGGGTGCGCTAGTTTTCTAGTTTAAGTTCAATTTAATCATTAAATAGTGCTTTTAATTGCTTTTGCTCGTTAGATTTGTTGGTTTTGTGTTTTGTAGAAAATTGGTCAAAACGAGAATGTTAAGGCAAAGCAAGTAAGACCAAGCCAAAGCAAGGCAAGGCAAAGCAGCGATCAAGACCAAGTGCTGGGGCAAAGCTGCTCGGCATCGATGGGAAGGGAAATGATCCATCGATGTTGAGGCACTTAGAGGTTCAGCATTAAGCAGTTCGGCATCGATGTAAAGTAGAAAGATCCATCAATGTCGAGCATCTTATCTCAGCAATGTAGGCCCTTTTTCCATCGATGCCGAGGGCCTTAGGAGCGTATTTTCAGAGCATCTCGCGGAATATTCTGTGCGTGAACCTCAGAGTATAAAAGCTTGTGACATCATTTTGTACAAACAAGGAGAATAGATTCAATAGTATATTTTCTAGATCTAGGATTAGATTTGCTTGCATTTTAAATTGTTCTTGAGTGTTCTTAATTTCCAGCTTTGAATATTTTAATTTTTGCCTTACTTAATTAGTTTTTGCTCTTTTTGTCTTCTTTAAAGTTGTAGCTACTTTCCCGATCTATCGTTTAATTCAATTTTCTTCTAGTGTTGCTTTGCAATTATGTTAGCTAAATTTTTGCTTGCTCTTATCTCTCTAGATGTATGTGAGTAGTTTCAAGTGTTAGGTCAAGGGATGATTAACATCTCAAGGCTTGAGTGAAAATTGTATTTTTTTCACCAATAAAGTTTTAATTTTTGATTTGAAAATTGATATGGGGTTCGGGTTTATTTGTCAAATTGCTAAGGTGTTAACCTCTTTGATCATGTGTAGGTAAGAGTATCGCCTACTTACCACACATGATACTTAGAGCTCTGTCGCTCGAGATGTTTGCCAAATGAATTCTAGAGTTAGCTTGATAATTGAATCTTTTTATTTTCTGGTTTGGGAACCTTAATTGAGTATCTTGAACTGCGTGAATTGGTGAAAAATGTGGTTTAGCTCGAGTCGTGAGTGTTAGTAATTTCTAGACCTAACCTGCTTTTTATGTTAGTTAATTCGCTTTTAATTTAGCCTTTTTAATTTTCACCGCTTAAAGTAAAACAAAGTTGGTTGCCTAAAAGCCGAAAGCCTTGCTTACTTCTACAAATCCAACCAAGCCATATAATTATTCCCGTGGGTACGATTCTGGTCTTCCGGATTATTATGTTTCAATTGGACGCTTATACCCTACGCTTGGGGTGATCTTATTTGATATATCGACGAACGAAGCAATCAACCGCTTGGTACCACTGCCAAGCACCCCTGCTGCCTAGATCAAAACTTGCAAAAAAAATTAAACGAGACGAAAATAATTTAAAATCTTATTTAATTATCTCTTTCAAACTCTTTTGTTTTAAAAAAAAAATAAGATCATGGTTATTTACTTTTTTAGTTCCTCCCGAATAACTAAAGCATGAATTTCTTTGGACTAAAAAGTGGAGTAACACAGATTAGAAAGTTAAATATGTGTTGTGAGGTGTCTAATTTCTCCCCCACAACAAATTGGAATCAGTGGATAAAAAAAAAAACTTATTGGAATCAAAGCTGACGTTTGAGCGAAAATTCAAAGACGCGCTATCGATCTCGGTCAAAATCTAATTTTGAGGACATCAGAATATTTGTACCATCAAGACAATAGACTCAAAATCAAATATCAAATGGGCACCCCCAGACATACGCTACCAAACTTACGCTTTTATGTGGAAAAAAAAATAAAAAATAAAAAGTCAATGGGTAAAAATGTAATTCTATACGTCTATGATCCACACCGATAATAATAATGGTATAAAATGGAGAAATGCTATAGAACACGATTTAAAAATACAATTTATGACATAATTGTGTCAAGAATTGTTCAACGCATCTATGCTCTTGCACACATGAGTGATACACTGAACGAGTCTGAACATAATACTAGTTTACAAAATTGTGTTAGATTTTCTTCAGTTTTTGGTACTTCTGTTAGTTTTCTTCTGAATTTTGTTAGATTAATGTTGTAATTTTTGGATTAGTCATCCATCTCGAGGCAAGAATCTAAAAATGTTAAAAACTATAAATAGAAGCAAAAAAAAAAATCACTAACCCGTTCAGTTGCCAGGAAAGTATAGGAAATGATGGAAAAATCAACTTTCCCATAACTTTTGTAGTGTTCAGTTGGCAGGAAAGTAGTAAGAAACATGTTTTTAAGTTTTCCTGTAAGATTTACTTTTTTGCAAAAGTGATCCGGCCAAAAGCATAGAATTTTGCGTCACGGGAAAAGTTTTCTCCATTGTGAGGCCAAAATAATTGGCGGATAAGAAAAAAAGTAAATGACGCAAATACCAAAAAATACAAATTAGATTCTTAGAAAGACACTTGAGATTTATGTAAGTAACAACAATTTCGACTACTATGGTGCTTTTTGAGATAATTGTTGTGGAAAAAGATTGATAGTTTATTTTTTTTGGAGAAGTATTTATTTATCTTGTCATTAATCTTCAATCTTGTTTTGTACTAACTAATTTTCAGTAAGTTTTTTGCATCGGCAACTAATTAAACACGGTTGTTTAATATTTATTTATTTAGTTATCATCTACTTATTTTTTAAACTTCATTTGTACGGTTGATTATCAGAGTGTCAATTTAAATGGGGAATTTGCATGACCTTTCAGAATATAGCAAATTGAATAGGGAATTGCAAGTCAATTTTTTCATTTCATGTTAAGGTTTTGCATTAGATAAAATACATTTTCCATATGTGTTAATTTTTGAAATATGATAGCCTATTATTTAGCTATCAAAGTTACTTTTATTTAAAATTAGCCACGAGAATAAAAATAAAGAAGTTTTTCATAAGTGTTTTTTCCCGGCAAATGAACCATTAAACTTTAGTTTTTCTGCAAAAAAAAATTATCAAATGAACATTTACAGGAAAATAGAATTTTTTTTCCTTTATTTCACTTTACTTAACTTTTCCTGAGAATAACTTTCCGATACAATATTTCTGGTAACTGAACGGAGCTTAAAGATGCAGCCACAGGTTTTTTTTTTCTATAATATCACCTTGAGACTAATTTTTATACTTTTTCGATTCCTCTCATCGTAGTCAAGTGATTAATCCAAAAAAAAATATCAATGAACAAAAAATTACAAAAAAATAAAAAAAATAGTACTCCTACTAAAAAGCATAGCAGACTAAAAACTTAAGGAAACACATCCGGATCCTCTGCCAATCCATTTCATCGACTGTAGGTTCCAGTTTTGGCCCTTTTTGGGATATTTCTGGATCCATTTTAATGATCAAGTTGTTCATTTTAGGTCTCATTGAGCACATTGACCATACCAAAAATCAAATTGATTGAATGCCAGTGGATATGGTTTCAGAAAACATTTATCTTGAAAAAAAAAAGGAGTTTACAACATTGGATCAAAACCCATTCAACTCATTTATCTCTTAATAAAATGCATTTTGAAATCATATCAACCGATATCCGATAAACTTGAGTTTTGACATGGTCAGTATGTGGGATGAGATCTAAAATGTGAACAGTTTCGCTTATCAAAATGGGCCCACACCTAGTGTGAGTCCAAAAACTTAAAAACTAGATAATCCAATCCTTTTTATGCACACAGAGAGGGGAGAGGATCCCATCCAATCTTGGATTTCAATCGGTCCGGTCCAGTTTTGGACTATTTGTTGGCCCTTTCTGGATCCACAATAATGATCGGAACTGTTCATTTTTTAAAGCTTGTTGGGAATATTGATTATGCCAAAAATCACATTGATCGTATATCGTTTGATATGATTTCGAAATGCATTGATCTTAAGATAATTGTGTCGAATGGGTTGCAATCTAGTATTGCACTTTTTTTTCTTACAAACTTAATACATTTTGAGATTTTATCAAATAATATCTGATCAACGTGATTTATGGAGTGGTTAATATTTTTAACGAGTTCTAAAAAGTAAACGGTTTCGATCATTGTTGTAAGCCGGGAAGGTTCCACAATTGTTTCAATTTGGCCGGACTGGTTGAAAGAAATTGGGCAGGGTACAACCCACGGATAGGAGCTGCTTTCCTTGGGAAACGCTCACTCTTAGTAAAATACTTTGTGTGAAAACCAAGTGCGGGCAAAAAACAAAACCAGATAATCTGTATGGGTTGTGGATAAACTATGACATACTGAAAACAGACAAACAAAAGCCCCTGTTTTTTACTAAAAAACAAGAAGGACCCAATACCACAATGACGGTGCTACTCACACAGCACATGTACACAGATCCAGTGTGGAGCTAGCTACGGATCTCACACAAATAATTTGAGTCATTCATTAATTGTAATATATTTTTTCAAGGGTTCTTGCAAAAAATAAGCTAATTCTGATACCTAGAGTTGCTCGATCCAATTATCTAATTTTTTATTCAGATTTTAGGACAATGAAAAATTAGATGGTTGAATCAAGTACTTTCAGAAATCGGATTAAGCTGTTTTTATTGTGAGAGCCTTTGAAAAATATTTTATATTTAATGAATGACTCAAATCGTTTGTATGGGATCCGTAGTGGGCACCACACAATGATCTATGCACCATCTATGTATCAAAAGTATGTGTCAACAGACTTACTGATACCGACAAACCGCCAACAGATTCTACCCTATGAAGCTTAGCTAGCCCAGCCGAGCCCACCATCGCCAACTCTAATTCCATCCACATCATCAGTGATTCACTATATAAAATCCACCTTCAATGGATAATCCAGGAACATCGCAAACAAAAAGGCTTGTTCTCCTTTTCAAGCTTTTGCAACCGTCCGTCCGACCGATCAGATTTCGAATCAAATGGCTGGCAGTGAAGGGAAAGAGCGCAAGATCCTAGTGGCCGTGGATGAAGGCGAAGAGAGCGGCTACGCCCTCTCATGGTGCCTCAAGAACATAGTCGCTGAAAATTCCAAAGATACCCTCATCCTCCTCTACTCCAAACAACCTCCACCCCTCTACCCTGCCATGGACGGAACAGGTAATTTCTAAGAATCGTTTCTATTGTAGGTGTTGCACCCGCATCGATTTGGTAACATAATAGCACTTAGGACTGTCCACGGTCCGGATTGGATCGGATTCGTATGAATCCAATCCTAATCTGTATCTCACGGTTTTTAGAAAATATAATCCAATCCTAATCCAAAAGTCTTACGGTTCGGTTCGGATTTTGAACCGTAAGTCACGGTTCGGTCCCGGTTTTATCCACGGATTTTTCTCCAAAAAATAAAATGATGCTACTACTATGATCATATTCCAAATAAAAATGCAAACACTAATTTCCATAAACATTGTCCAAATTGTAAAGGTAGTAAAGACATTAAGGCAATAAACATGGTAAAGGCTGTAAGGCAGTAACCAAATAAAACTAAGTATTGTCCAAAATACACAAATTTTGATCAAGCATGATCTACTTATTACCTCCCATAAAAACGAAACAAAAAATAGTAAATTAGTTTCTCAAAACAAACAAGCGAATTAGTAAAATTATAATTATTTATATATATTACACACACATATCTATATTTTTATTTTTTTAAATATCTCACGGTTCGGTTCGGTTAATCCACGGTTTTGAAATGAAAATTCAATCCTAATCCGTATCTCACGGTTTTTTAATTTTCAAATCCGTGTCCGGACCATTAATCCACGGACAAAATCCAAAAAGCACGGATCGGATCGGTCCGGACCGGTTTCACGGTTTTCGGTTTTTCTTGGACAGCCCTAATAGCACTTCCTGTAATCACCCTAAAAACAGATTTGAATGTTTAGGATTCCTTTAGCTAAAGTTCTTATTTTATTCGGGTAGTCCTATGGTACACACCCCTTATTAGGGACGTACTGTACGCACAATGATTTTAAACCATTGGATTTCAAAGTGAATAATCTGGATCACCCATTGATTAAATCAATTATTAAAATAAAAAAAGGGCTTAGCAGGTAACAAGTCGTTCTCTCCTCCTTGACTTTCTCTCTCTCTCTCCCTCATATGTAAAATATTACAAATTACATAGCATAACCACAATTGTTATGACAATACAAAAAATTGGCACTTACTTACCACAATGTGTCGTACCAAAAAAAAATTGATCAAAAAATACTAAATACAAGACTAAAATATGTCGTAGCGCAATCAATAATTATTATACTCAAGCAAGATACATGTCTAAAATATCACAAATTAAATATCGTATAACTTGACATCCTAACAACCCTGATCGATCATTCTAAAAATACACTTACTAACGACATTTAGATTGTACATTCAATTTATATTTGATATGAAACCTAGTCTTCTGTTGTTGTTGAATATACGGTAGCCATGCTACCGTGACACAATAACGACAATTAAATCCGTTGATTATTTTATGTTTGTTGATTAACTCACTTATGTAAATTTTTGCCTCAATCAAGTTTATAAAGCTCCATCATCGGCACGTAGACATTGATGTAAATCAGTATGTCGACTATAATAATTTTTTTTAAAAAGAAAGTACAATGACAATAAATTTACAAAATTTTTTATATTGTACTTCCACGACCTAGTTCCAAGGACACCATTAAATTTGGATTTGTATGCATAGGGTGAAGGTTTGGCATTGATCGACCTGTCAAATATATAGTGCCAATTGTTAAGTGCACCACTCTGAATATCTGTATCTTGAGACAGTTGGGTAATTATTTGTTTTAGTGACCTCTCATTTTTCCATGAAAAATTGAAGGAATTTTGATTTTTTGAATTAAATTTTGTAGAGAAAGAATTTAATTTAGACTAATATTTTGAGAGGAAATTGTAGTTGTATTCGAAAATTTAGGTATAGTACTTCTTTTTTGGTGGATTTCTTGGATGAAAATTTTGAGCGAAAACTTCATTTTTAGTTTAAATTATTGAGGTATTGTGTATGGACAAATAAGTATTTGAAAAAATAGTGTGGACGGAATCAAAAATTAAGATATATGGTGGAAATTTTAAAATTTGAAAAAATAATGTGGCGGGAATTGAAAATAGTTAGTGGTATGGTATTTTGCTTATTTTAATTATCGTTTACTGAACATTCCGATTGGAAACGCCTATTTATAGTGTTGTTATAACAAATTTGGTTATATTACTAAATTTGTGGTATGATATTTTTTTATTATAACTATCGTTAACTGAACATTTCGATTGAATTTTTTTATACGACACGTTGTGGATATAAAAAAGTCAATTTATGGTGTTGTCATGACAAATTTGGTTATATTACTGAAATTGTGGTATGGTATTTTGCTGATTATAATTATCGTTAATTGAACATTCCGATTGAATTTTTTTATACGACACGTTATGAGTATGAAAACGTCAATTTATAGGATTGTCATAACAAATTTGGTTATATTACTGAATTTGTGGTATTTTAGACATGTGTTATTACGGAATATTTTAATTAATTTCCTTTGGTACGACACATTATGGTAAGAAAACGTAAATTTATGATATTATCATAACAATTGTGATTTGTTGTATAATTTGTGGTATTTAAATATGTTTTCTTTTGTTACGACACATTGTGTTGAGAAAATGACAATTTTAGGTGTTGTCATAACAATTGTGGTTATTTTATAAAATGTGTGGCATTTTACAAATATTTTTGGCTTGAGTATAACAATTATTAATTCAGGTACGACATATTTTGATTTTGTTACGGAATATCAAACGAGTCAATTTTTTTTGATACGACTCATTGTGGTAAGATAATGCCCATTTATGGTGTTATTATAACATTTGTGGGTAGCATTATTTAATTTTTGATATTATACGCATATATTTGGTTAGAGTACAAGTATTATGGATTCCGGTGCGAATAATTATGGTTACATAACAACAATATTTTTAAATTATGAGAAACCTGCTAATGACCTGTTCAACAGGTAAATTTTAAAGTACAAGTCGTAACTAGAATCATAAATATGCAATAGAAAACCAAAAATTGGCATAATATAAATCATAAATTGTCATAATTTAGACATACGGTATACCCTGTGTACCATAGCTTCCTCCTATTCTTTCACAATACATATTTTTAATTCAAAAAATAATAAATACTTTTAGTTAGTGCAACACTCTTAATTGAAACCATCTCTAATACAAATTGCTTTTAGGACATACTGTGGAAACAGTCCGAAAATAGGAATTGATCTGTCGTGAGACTATCTAAAAATTCAGCTGAGTTGAATATATATATATATACACACACTTAACAAAAAAATTGGAACTAGATTTGACAGGATTGAATTTGGGAATTTGTTGATGTATTTGCTTTAGCTAAGTTTTTGTATAGAAAGTCTCTTTTAATAAAACAATTCTTAGAAAATGAATATTTTGGTCATCGAGACAGGACCTGCAAATAGGTTAATTAAACTTTTGCGAGTAGCAATATTTGTAGGAGGGTACTTTTCGATCAATTCATATTTCATCTTTTGATCTTTAAAATTAATAAAATTTTCTTACCCATTCAAAAAAAGAGATAGTATCCGCAATGTAACTCACATAAATGTTAAAGTTAAAAGGTGATGGTGAACGAAGTTACATTATCCGTCACATAATATCCAATGGTGTTGTGGTAATTGTGTTTGATTTTCAGGGTACTTGTTCTCGACGGATGTAATAGCGTCCATGGAGAAGTACGGCAACGAGGTGGCTGAGTCAGTGATGGAGAAGTCGAAGAAGCTTTGCAAGGAGGTTCACGATGTGGGTACATTCGTGATTTTACAGGTTTGCGAAGGGTAAAATTGGTCACGTACAAATTGTAGTGATTTTGTGTGCGCTTGCATTGCAGGTTAAGGTGGAGACGAGGGTGGAGTGTGGAGATCCGAGGGACGTGATCTGTAAGACGTCGGAGAAGTTGGGCGTCGATATGGTGGTGATGGGAAGCCACGGCTATGGCATGATCAAGAGGTGGGTCAACCTTTTGACTTTTTTCTTTTTGACTTGTTGACACTCAACAAATTTTGTTAAGAACGAACTCTAGAGGGATGGAAAAGTTTCACAAAGAAGGATAAAACTCTACGAAGCAAGGAGAAGCAATTGACCAACAACAACGGAAGGGAAATAAAACCCCTTATTAGGTATTCACAGTTCAACGTCAGCGTAGATAGATTTGTCCAGTGGCGTAGCTAGGCTTTTCATTCGGTTGGGGTACTATTAAACATGGGGTACTATTAAACATGATCTTAGAAATTTCTTATCTTGTTTTTTCCTTTCGTTAACCGAATGTTTAGACCAACTTGTGTGCACATCGACTAATTCTAGGGCCATTAAATTAACGGCCATACAAACAGACCCCGCAAGTGAACGGTGGAATTGGTCCTCTAGAATTAATTGAGGTGTGCAAAAACTGATCCGGACATATGAGTTAATAAAAAAAAGTGAAATTATTGGAAATTGCAATGCAGGCCCATGCCCCTACTGGTCCTATACTGCCTCCGCTGCTGGATCTGCCTGCCTATTTTCTGTATCCAAGTTCATTCATTCTAAGTTTGGTCTAATGTTTTTGTTTGTCTTTTTTGAAATTTTGATATTTTTACGATCAAATATTTTTTTAATTAAGTATTCGTCTTGGTAGAAGAAAATTAAAAGGTACAAATTATGATGAAAATCTTTTAAAAAATTCACTTAAACCAATATTAATTCAAAACAGAAAAATTTTCTAATTTTTTTTTTTTTTTTTGTCTTTTTTGAACTTTTTTCAAGTTTCATTCATACTTTTTATTTTATTGTAACAAATCTGAAGAATCAAAGTTCACTAACAAATCGCAAAATAATAAAAATAAGTCAAGGTAGTCCACATTTCACCTTACTCTCCCATTTATATAATATATAATATAATAACAAGATATCGACTCTATCACTCCCTTTTTCGACGCTGGGTAGGTTCATGTACCTATTCATGTAAAATTGCACAATAATTCTTAATTTCGTTGATTTTTAGTTACTTTTCAACACTTTTTCAACTCATAAAAAGGTAAAATTTCCAATTTTTCATGGGTAAGAACAAAAACAGTGCAGACGGGTATAAGGAAAATGATAAAATTAATTCCCAAATAAATAAAAAACCAAATTTTCACCCCCTTTGTTATTTGAATGGCAGGGCTTTTCTGGGGAGTGTGAGTAACCACTGTGCACAGAATGTGAAGTGCCCTGTTTTGATTGTGAAGAGGCCCAAATCAGCTGCTCCCAGCACATAATAATCTAACATCTTTTTTTTTTTTTTTTTTTGGGGTCTTTCCAGTTTTCTTTTTCGTCTCTGTTTTGTTTGTTGTGGAAATTTTCGTCAAATTGTTGTTTCTGTGTTGTACAGACGCTTGTGTTTGATGTGGAGTACACTGTGCTCTGTAGAGTTTATTTCTTACTTTGCATTTCAATTTGCTGTCCAGTTTTGGGCCCAATTATTGGGCACCAAAATATCACATTTTGATAAATATTAGGGAAAATGATGGCCAATGACGTGTTTTGATAATTGAAACCTGCCAAGGACATTTTCAGCATTAACAAATGTTCTCAGTATGTTCTTAGCGGATATTAATTATTAAAACATGCCCTAGGCCGTCATTTTTCCTAAATATTATGTAACATTTTCTCATTTTTTGCGCATATTTTTTTAAGTTGTGCAATTTTTAGAATATGTGCAAAAAAATCATTCAAACTGATGGCGTTGATAGTCGGACTTGTGATCTGAGATACCGAAAACATGCTCAAATCAACATGCCACTAAGCCATGAGGCAATCTTGCTTTTCATATTGAACAATTATATAAAAATCAACATGCCACTAAGCCATGAGGCAATCTTGTTTCTCATATTGAACAATTAATTTATATAGAAAAACATGAGATGTCTCATTTTCATATGTCGTCTGGGGTCTTCAAAATTTTAGGACCGGGCTTATTTGAGAGTGCGGTTAACTATTTGAGGAGTGCGAAAATCACTTTATTTTGCAAATGTGTCCTTTTCCTTTTTATTTTTCTCGTTCCCATCAAAAGCGCTATTCCCATGTTGGGGATTACTCCAATCATGAAGAGGAATGATAATATGGACATCAGGAATTTAATTCTATTAATTCAACACCTGAAATAATTTCATTCTAGTGTTTGAATTATTTTAATAATCATAATAGGAAACATTTATTGGCATTGATATTTCTTTTTCTTTTTTTTATAGATTGAAGACAGGAATATGAGATTATAACCATGGAGTAAGAGAGGTATAAGATTCCTACGTAGTTTGATAATATCATTCCTAATCGAATATGTTAGATGGAATCACAGGGATTGGGGAATCATGCAAAAATTTGCTCAATCCGCTATCAGTAGCAGTTTTTTCAAAATTCAAAGCGCAAAACACTTATAATTCTAGATTAATGATTTCTCGATCTTTGTGGGGCCCATTTCGAGTCTAACAAAGATGACTCAAACCGCTTAACATTCTTAAAATATTGTTTGTGAGTCTCTGCAAAATATTAGCTCAATCTCATATCGGTATGAGTTTTTTTAGATCAAATTTGTGGGCGGAGCACATTTAAATCCAAATTAATGGTTTATTAATTTTTTGTGGGGTTCATTTCAGATCCACAAAATTCAAACCGCTGATTATTCTCAAATTTAAATCATTAATCTAATCTATTAATGGGTTTTCCATCCAAACAAGCACTTAATAAGGGGCGGATTTTGAATTTGTCAAAAACGGCACTTTATTCTCTAAATTGGCAACCTTGTCCAATTTGAATTACATTCGTATTCCGTTATATTCTTTTTTTTTTTTGCATATATATGAGTGGTGGTTAGTGTGATATTTAGTGTGTTAGTTAGCGGAGGGCTCAGAAACTATTCGTAGCATTGAAACCCCAAACCTGCTTTCCATTAGACTCAAGCTTTAGTCACTATTGGAGAGAGAGGATAACAAACCACATATTCTAACACGGTGTTCTATTTCCGTTATGTTCCAAATGTAGAAATAATGGTGATAAGATGTGAATCCCGAAAATTCTTGCTCTAACATCAAATGAATGAACGGTGGTGGTGATTAGCACGTTAGTTGACAAATTAAAAATGAAACAAATATTCGCACTCCCTTTTTTTGTTATTCACACTCTTTTTTTTGATCCGAGTTATTCACACTCCTCTTTTTGTCTTTTAGCAAAAAAAATATATTCACTTTTCAACTCTAAAAAACAAAAAAAAGAAGAGAGAATGTGGATAACAAAAAAAGAAAAAGAGTGTGAATATCAATTCCCATTAAAAAATGTTGCATTCGTTGATGATCTTGGTGTTTAGATGGAAGTTATCCTAGATTTTGTAATGCCCTTTTTCAATATAGATTTTCTATTATGTTACAAAATTATCGCCCTTTAATAAAAAAAAAAGAAGGAACACCAGTGCAGATTCATAAAATTTATGTACGATATGCATTAGGGATTTAATCAAGTTTTCTTTGGCTAAATATTCTTTTTTGCGTAAGTGGAGTTTATCAAGTTGATTAGTGAGTTTTTCAAAATTGCCTAAAATATATTTTGGTGAAATTAAAATATAAGGAGAAAAAATAGAATTTTTTTTTGGTAAAAAAAAATATTGAAAATGACAAAGAGCAAAGTTTTACGATTGTGAGATATATGCAAGTAACTTCAAGTAATAGGACTGATCTATTTGTAGTGGACTGAACATGACAGTTTGGTCTGGGTTCAGTAGGTTTGGCAAATTGCCGAGCTAAGACCCTCAACCCTGCCTAAGAAGATTGAACTAGATATACACCGGATTCTTAGGTTCGGATACTTGGTCCGGCGACAATGGTGTTTGGACAGTAGAAGTTCGTTCATCAAGCTATACTGGAGGAGAAATCATCGTCAAGCAATACGCATAGTATTAACTATCCCACACCAAAATATTTTCTTTCAAAATATGACTTGCAAAAGAGAAGAAATTTGAGTTGTCCTGTGAAGTTCTTTGTTAACAGAACACTCATAGAAAAATAAGTTTTTTATTTTATTTTAAATATACTTTATGCAATACTTTCGACAACTGAATAGTAGAGAAAGCAAAAGTGTAGGGGTTCGGATTATCGGGACCTAGACAGCACTCCTGGTTAGGCTCCCTTTTGCTCCACCGGAGGACCTGCAATAAGTCACTAGGGCGGTGATTGCCCAGTGACCCTCCGATGATCAAGTTAGATGTAGGGAGAGTGAGTTAGGTCAAGGATTAGGGTAAAAATGGCGTACCTCTCACAGTAAGCATCCCTTTGTATTTATAGACCTAGGTTTTCTTGGCCTTCAAGCCAATGCGTAGAGATCACGCTCTGGTAACCGCTTCGGGCAACGTCATTCATGACGTAGGGAATAAAACGGTTATGGAGCGCATGACCTGATCCAAATGATTGCCGTTACCATGAATCTGACAAGGGCCCCATCCATCATAACCACCTCGATCCAATATCTTGGATGACCCCGGAACCGAAGCGTAGACCCGGGCGAGATACCATACCAGGAGCCAGAGGAGATTAGCACTCTTCGGCCCTTCGGCCAGTCCTACCGAGATGCTGGGTCCTGTATGCGGCTCGGTTACCGACACGATAACCGAAGCCACCACAATAGCCCCTCAAGACCCCTTGAGCCCCACATCACCGCTTGAGGGTCTTGATCCCTTAACGAGCCACTATTCCTTCTCCGAGAGGCATCCCTGATGGATGGAGGAGCCTCGGCGATTCCTTCACCATCCGCTTCTGGCAGCAGGAAACCCTCGTGTCAAACCAACCGGGGCATTGGGAAGGCAAAAAGCTGCCTCGGCACATGTCGCATCAGTCAGTCAGTACGCAACGTTAACTCAGGGACACGTGTCTCGAAATCAATGGTTCGGCCATACGGTGCTTTGACTTCGGTTCTGAATTTCTGATGCTGACCATCCGATGTGGACACGTGTCAAAGATCGAACGGTTCGGTGCACGACGCTTCGTTTCCCGCGCATCGGATCGTCCCTTTTCATATAAATAGGAGAGAGAGAGGGAGGACGACAGTTGAATTCCTCCGCTCTGAAGTTCTACGCCGCCGTCGCCCATCTCCGCCTGCGAATCATCGTTTCAGACGCTTTGGACGTGAAACAACGCTTGCATTTGCGGTACGTTTGTTTCATCGCTTTAATCTTTGCTTCTAGATCACTTTCTTCAAGTTTTTGTCCTTTTTTGATACGTTTTACGATCGGGCCACCATGCGCCGCCTCTGGCTCGCGGCGGCGCTGGGGACTTCCCAGCGTTGTTCTGGTTTTGACCGAGGTCTAGATTCTTCCCGAGGTCTAAATTCTTCCCGAGGGCTAAATTCAACCCACGACCTTAGGATTAGTATAGACCCCCGGGAGCACTCTCCCCGAAGAGGAACGTGAAAGCTTGACCGAGGCCAATAGGTTCCGAGGAGTAACGACCATTCTGTCCTGAGCGCTGAGTCTTCCTGCCTTTCCCTGAGCACATAGCTAACGGGTTTTTTGCACATCTTTCTTTGGTAGGTAGGGGCGAATGGTCGTTGAGCTCTCCTCGAGTAGTTCCAGTAGCTCGGTCCCCACTGCTGACATCGAAGAGATATTCGCCGAAATCCGGTCCAACGCCTTCTACCGAATCCCCATCGACTCGATCGAGCCTTTCGACCCCCGGACAGCCCCACAGCAGAGGACAACCTTTGACCCGACAATGACAGATGCACCGAGCACTTCGGACCAGGGGCCGGGGCCGTTCGCCGATGCCCCAGAGGAAGTTCGAGGGCGAAGAAGGCCAATGAGGCCATGTCCCTACCGGAACCAATATTTCAATGGTTCGGCGGCCGCTTACGCGGAGTTCAAGCGGGTCTACAGTGTGCCTCCCGACGTTGAGGTTCGGCTGCTCCCAAACAACGACCCCAGGGACTTGCCCCACCGAGAGGGAGCATTGATTTTCCCCCTCATGGCTATAACCGAGGGGGGGATCAGGTTTCCTCTTCATCAATTCGTCCGAAGGGTCCTCCGAACCCTAAACCTTACTTCCTCCCAGCTCATGGTGAACTCGTATAGGATAATTATGAGTATTATAGAGCTGAGGAGGCAGTACAACTTGACCTTCGGGTTAGAGGAGCTCTTCGGAGCAAAGTTGTCAATACCGTACGGGCCAGCGTACCGTTTTCACTACTGGAATGGTACGTACCAGTACCGGGCTGTATTTCGGTACCGTTCCGGATTTACCGCAATTAATATTATATATATATATTTAATATATATCTACCATTTTTTAAAATTTTAAGTGTAAACATATACAAAATCTAAAAAAAAAAAAAAAAAACCGTAATTTTGTACCGGCCGGAACACCGGAAAATGGCCGGAACAGACCGGAACACCCGGAACAGACCGGTATTTTAACCGGAACGGATCTGGCAACTTTGCGTTCCGTTTACGCACCGGTACGGTACGTACCGGCTGGTACGGAAAGGGATTGACAACTTTGCTTTGGAGTTTACCTCCTCGGGGTCAACCGAGAGCATCAGCGGTACTATTTGTCTTGCCGCACCGGCTACGACACGTTTCTGATCGATCATCTGCCCGACTCCGAGGAGTGGGCCGCTCTCTATGTCTCGGTGACCGGGAACTTCATGTTCGGTCCCGGGGAGAGAGTAGACATAACCACCACTGTTCCGTTTGAAAACGGAGCCCCAGGTCGGTAAACTCTTCCCCTTGGTATATTTTTTCAATACGAAGTTGTATTTCGCCTGTTGTATTGACTTGCCCTAGTTTGTTGTTTTGCTTTTGCAGCCGAGGGTGTCGTTGGTGGGCTTCGGGAGAGGGCAGTTCGATCCCGAATCACTGCTGCCTTCGCGATCCCGGTCAAGAGTCGGTACGCCCCTGACTTGCTCGGTTACGTGGCCTCCTACACCAGCTTTCTGAAGAAGAAGCCGAACAAGGTGTGCCAAGGGCTGGTAGGGGACGCGACAGAGGCAGTGGAAGAGGAGAAGGACAGGGGAGACGGGCGGCCGGAACCGAAGATACTGAGGGCAGCAGCTCCGGGCCCCGAGGCGTAATTCGAGAAGAGCTCGAGCAGGACACACCAGAGAGAACCGGACTCAGCGACGATATGAGCGGTCGCGGGAGGGAGGTTCTGAACCTTCGGCGCCGAAGGCCAGCCGGCCGAGGCGCTGGTCCGACGGTCACCCCAGGGGTAGGGACGTCGGGCACCACCCCTGCGTCCCCGGAGGAGCGCCCGGATAAGAGAGCTCGGCAGGAGCAAGCCGAGGAGGCCCAGGCAAGGGACAAGGATCCCATTGTCATTGGGGAAGAGGACGAGGAGGAGAGAACCGACGGCGCGGGTACCGACTCTGAAGCTCGGACTGCAGCCCGGGAGATGGTGTGGGCCCCGGAGGTTCGCCACTATTCCGGGCGTCCGGTCACCCATGCTGACAGCGCCGCCAGCAATATCGGCACGGCGTTCGGTTTGCTGCATTCCTGCGTTCTTCCCCGGGATGCCAAAGCTATCAGCGGCAGGACCGAGGACATAACCGGGGAGATCGCACAGGCACTACTGGCAGTAAGTTATCTTTCATATCCTCTTGTGGCATATTGGGCAATATTATGTGCTTATCTTACTCTTCCTTCTGCTGACAGGCCGGCGCCCGGGCTTTGGCATTGAATGACCGAAGCAGAGCTCGAGAGCTCGAGATGGAGGAGCTGAGGCGGGCACTCGCTGAAAGAGAAGAGGATTTGAAAGCAGCTCGGGCATCCTGTGATCTCTATCAAGCCGACTTTCAGAAGAGCGAGACAGAGCGAGTGCTTGCCGAACGCCGAGCTGCCAAAGCAGAGGAGGACGCCGAAACTCTGCGGGTGACCCAAGCCCGGGAGGTCGAAGCGGCAAGGGACAAGGGCTATGGCGAAGGTTGGGACGCGGCTGGGGTTGAGTATAAGAGGCAGGTTCGAGAGATCGAAGGGGAGCTTCACAGGGATCGCTTTATGGACGGGCTGCGCTTCGGCCATGAAGCTCTCCTGAGCAAACTCGACCTTCCTGATGATTCCGAGCTCCGAGCCTTGCCCCAGCCGCCGCCCGAGGAGCTTGTTCTTCCTGAAGAGGAAGAGGAGGCCCAAGGCCTTGGGACTCAGGCTGATCCCAACACCGCAGCTCCAACCGAGGGAGCATAGGATAGTCGTGACCTTCTCTTTTTTTTTACTTTGTTTGGACAGCTCCAACTTGTTGGAGTTTTACTGTTTTAAAGTTGTAATAGTTGAGGAGGACTGGCACCGAACAGTTGGTAGAGCCAGGGCCTTCGTTATGGTTTTAGCTTTGAATGGAATTAACTTTCTGTTTTCATTATGAATGAATGTCTCTTTCTTGTGCATCGTTGTGTTTGCTTTTGCTATTGTTGTTGTTATGTTGTACCCATGCCCCTGCTTCGGTTATGCTTATGAAGCGAACTAATACCGAAGAGTTTTCGGGAGCATGATCCGAAGCAAATTTGTGCACAAGGGACGGCGGTTGAAAACCGAAGCTGTAAGGCTTGCCAACGTGAGTGGTCGCGGTGAGGTGAGAACGCGCGAGACGAAAATACCACTGGGGAACTTGGGGTGCGTCGCGAAGGGATAAGGCCGCGGCCATAGGTTCAGGACGCGGCAAGCCCCAGCGGTGAGAGACTTTGGTGAGTCGGTATAAGGGGTTCGGCGGGAAAGCCGAGTGTCCTTAATGCGACTAACCAGAAGTGTAAACGACCGAAGAGGCCGAGGTGACTTGGTGGGATTCTTGTCCAAGGGTGTCACCTATTAGAGGACAGAATCTCAGAAGTCTGTGTAAAACGGTCCAATGAAGAGGAACCGAGTGAGTAATTGAATCAGCATAAACAGACCACTAGTAAGACATAGGCAAAGATGGATATTCATTCAAACTCAGTGGGATGCTGCTATTACATAGGCGAACTGCCTCTTAACTTGTCAATGAAAAGAAATACAAAGGAACAACTAAACGGGCCGCGGTAACAGAGCGTTTAGCCGTAGAATTTTTTGAGGTTGTTAGCGTTCCATGACTTAGCGATAGGTGACCCATCCAGCTTTTCCAACTTGTAATTCCCTGAACCGAGATGTTTAAGGACTCGGTAGGGGCCCTCCCAATTTGGCATTAGTTTCCTCTTCTTGGACTTTTCTACCACATTTTTCCAAACGAGATCATCTGGCTTGAAAGACCGAAGGCGGACGGTTCGGTTATAACCCTTGGCAACCTCCTGTTGGTATGAAGCCAGCTTGATCCGTGCATTTTCCCGCTCCTCTTCGGCCAAGTCTAGGTCCGCGGCAATGGTGTCACTGTTAACCGAGTCGTCAAAGTTTTCAGTGCGGATGGTTGGGAGTCCGACTTGGATGGGGATGACAGCTTCCATTCCGAATGCCAAGGAGAAAGGAGTGCGACCAGTGGATCGCCGCGGTGTGGTGCGATAGCCCCAGAGCACCCTGGGGAGCTCCTAGGCCCACTTGCCTCGGCGAGATTCAAGTCGGCGCTTGATGCCGGATGAAATCGCCTTGTTTGCTGCTTCTGCCTGCCCGTTGCCCTGGGGGTAGGCTGGGGTAGACGTGTCCCATTTGATGCCATATTTGTCAAGCAAGGCTCGATACTTCTGCCTTGTGAACTGCTTCCCGTTATCTGTGATGATGGCGAACGGGACACCGAAGCGAGAGATGATGTTCCGCCAGACAAAACGGATGACGTCGGTTTCCTCGATAGTGACCAAGGCCTCGGCCTTGGCCTCGACCCACTTTGAGAAATAGTCGGTTGCTGTTAAGAGAAATTTGAATCCTCCTGGAGCAACCGGGAGCTTACCTATGATATCCATGCCCCATTGGGAGAAGGGCCAGGGACTTGTGAGAGGGCTAAGATCCCGTGCCGGTTGATGGATGATTGGAGCAAACATTTGGCATTTTTTGCAACGCTTGACGAATTCTTCAGAATCCTTTTTCATTGATGGCCACCAATACCCCTGAGATATGGCCCGGTGGGCGAAGGACCTGCCACCGGAGTGGCAACCGCTGTTGCCGGCATGAAGTTCTTCTATGATGCCCGGGACTTGATGTGGGTGTGCGACCAATAAGTATGGCCCGGTAAATGATCTCCGGTAAAGCTTGCCGTTGGGATTAAGCCAGAAGAGAGCGGCCTTGTTTCGAAGTCGGTGAGCGTCTTTCTTGTCGGTTGGGACGATGTCGTCGCGGAGGTAGCCGATGATTTCGTCCATCCAACTTGGGCCGAGGTCAATGTTGAAGACCTCGTGGCTCAAGATTTCAAGCTCGAAACTGGGCTTATCGATGGCGCTGAAGGAGATAGATCGGTGTTCCGAGGAGGAGCAAGCCGAAGCGAGTCCTGCAAGTGCGTCGGCGTGGGCGTTCTGGTCTTGGGCGATATGCTCGATCCGAATGGCCTTAAAAGACTTGATGAGCTGGACAGCGGAGCTGAGGTAGGTCCGCATTCGGTCGTCCCGAGCCTCGTATTCTGTTGACAACTGGTTAACGACAAGTTGGGAGTCGCTATAGACCACGAGCTCCTCGATACCGAGCGCTTGGGCGGTCTTGAGGCCAGAAATGAGTGCTTCATACTCGGCCTCGTTGTTGGAGGCGGGGAAGTTTATAGAAACGGAGCTTTCATGCAGGACACCGGAGGGGGAGAGGAGTACGATTCCAGCTCCGGCGCCTCGGCTGTTGGAGGCGCCGTCGACGTACATCTTCCAAATATCGCCATGGAAAAGCTTCCAGGCAGAGCCTGGGGTTGCTTGGGGGAGCGCTTCCGGGCATTGGGGCGGGGCGGAAGTAAGAACGTCGGTCGGAGTGAGCTCGGCGATAAAGTCGGCGAGGACCTTGGCTTTGATAGCCGTTCGAGGTTGAAAGTGGATTTCGAAGTTCGCAAGCTCAACTGCCCATTGTGAGATTCTGTTAGAGAGATCGGCTTTCCGAAGGAGAGATTTAAGGGGGTATTCGGTTAGGACAGTGATACGATGTGATTGGAAGTAAGGTGCAAGCTTCCTGGAGGCGGAGACGAGAGCGAGCACAAGTTTTTCCAAGGGAAGGTAACGTGTCTCGGCCGGAGTCATGGTTTTGCTTGAGTAGTAGATAGGCTGGTGCTCCCTTTCTTCCTGGCGGACGAGTACCGAGCTTATTGCGTGGGGAGAGACAGCTAGGTAGAGGAATAGATCTTCGTGATCCCGAGGGGTGACCAGGAGCGGTGCCTCGGAGAGATAAGCTTTCAGCTGCAGAAGGGCCCGGTCACACTCCTCTGTCCAGGAAAATCTGCGCCGGCTTCCTTTCAAAAGTGCAAAGAATGGTTGGCATTTGTCCGAGGAGCGACTTATAAAACGATTTAAGGCAGCAGCCATGCCGGTTAAACGCTGAACGTCCCTTTTGTTGTGAGGGGCGGAGAGTTGCTCGATGGCGTGAATTTGAGTCGGGTCAGCCTCGATACCACGTCGGGAAACAAGGTGACCGAGGAACTTCCTGGAGCTGACTCCGAATACACATTTTTCGGCGTTTAGGCGGAGCTTATGCTTTTTGAGGACTTCGAAGACTTCGGCGAGGTGGGCTAGGAGATCGCTTGCATGCATGCTTTTGACCACCATATCGTCGATGTAAGCAAGCATCGTGTCTCCCAATAGATGTTCGAACATCTTGGTTATCATGCGCTGGAAAGTGGCACCGGCGTTTTTTAGGCCGAAGGGCATGACAAGGTAACCAAAGATACCATGGGGAGTAATGAAAGCTGTATTCTCGACGTCGCCTTCGCTCATGGCAATCTGATGGTAACCTCGGTAGGCGTCCAAGAAGCTTAGTCGCTCGTGGCCGGCTGTGGCGTCTACGAGCTGATCAATCCGAGGAAGGGGGAAGAAGTCCTTTGGGCAAGCGTCGTTGAGATTAGAGTAGTCGACGCAGACTCGCCATTTGCTGTTCTTCTTCTTCACCACTACGGTATTGGCTAACCATCTGGGATATTGAACTTCGCGGATTGCCCCGGCATTAAGGAGTCAGTTGACTTCTTCGATAATGGCCTCGGAGTGGGCGGGAGAGGACCGACGTGCCTTTTGAATGACCGGGCGCCGGGCTCGGTCAATGTTGAGCACGTGGCATATGAAGGATGGATCGACCTCGGGCATCACGTACGGGGTCCAGGCGAACACTTCAATGTTCCGGTGAAGAAAAGCCACCGTCTCGTTCCGATCAGTGTCACTAAGTGAGGAACTAACAAGGAAGAAACGGGAACCGTCTTCGGTTATGGGGATGGTGGTTACGTCTTCAATGGTTTTTTCGTCGGCGGATCGACCGACGTCTTCCAAGACTGGGGCGTCGGGGACTTCGATAAGATTAACCCGGGAGGTTTGTTTGCTACTTCGGACGGCATTGACATAGCACTTCTTGGCCGCAGTTTGATCGCCATATAAGTCTTCTTGGTGTCCGTTGTGGCCGATGAAGCGGACCACCTGGTGATTGGTTGAAGCGATCGCCCGAAGCCTGTGCAGCCAAGTGCGCCCGACAATCGCGTTGTAAGGGCTAGGCACATCGACCACTATAAATTCGATATCAAGAGTCACTGAGCCGGCGTGAACTGGAAGGGTGACTGTGCCGATGGGCCAGACAGGTGCACCATTAAAGCTAATAAGAGGGACTTCGGAGGGACGGAGATCGGCATCCGGGATCTTCAGGTCTTTGAAGAGGGAGTAATACATGACTTCAGCCGAGCTACCTTGGTCCACGAGGACGCGCCGGACGTTGAAAGTGCCGATGCGCAACGTGACGACGAGGGCGTCGTTGTGCGGGAGCTGGACGCGGTCGAGATCTTTCTCTGTGAAAGTTATAGTCCACTGAAAGCCCTCATCGGTCCTCGGGCGCTTAGGTTTGGGACCGACGAGCATGACCTGTTTGGAGGAAGAGGCCGCGTGCAGCTCGTCTCTGAGGAGGCGAGCGGCTTCGGAGTTTAGGGGGCCGTGAATAACATGGATCATCGGTACTGCTTCCTCGGTGTTTGTGTCGGCACGTTGTGCCCGAGCCGCTGTCTTCTCGTGGTCGATGAAGTTACCGAGGTGGCCACCCGCAACAAGCTGCTCCAAGTAAGCCTTGAAGGGCTTGCATGCGGTTGTGAAGTGGCCCTGCTCGTTGTGATAGCTGCATCGAACGATGGGGTTCTTGATTTTCCCATTTTCAGTGCCGAGCTTTTGATTTGGGAAGGAGAAAAAGGGTTAGTCCTTTACTTGGTCGATGATGCGGTAGATAGGGATGGTGAAGACGGTTTTCTCAGCGTTGAAGTCACTTGGCTTCAGTCCTCTCCTCTGCGACTGCTTAATGTTGTTGACTTGTTTCTTCGGCGTAGCGACAGGTGCAGAAATCGGTGGGGATACCGAGGTATTTGGGGGCTTTGAACTCGTGGATTTGCCGATGCCTCTCTCCGCCTTGGATTCGATGAGCTGACACCAACCTTCGATACGAGTCATAAGATCTTTCATGGAGTTAGGTTTATGCCGAGCGAGGTCGTCGTAGACTTGCTTGTCCTGGGAGGTGAGACCCAACTTGAAGCCACGGGCGGAGATGACACCGTCGCAACCCTCGATTTCGTTAAATAGTTCACAGTAACGGCCGGCGTACTGCCGGAGCGTTTCATCGCTGCACTTGCGGAGGGCCAAGAGGGAGTCGATCTC
The DNA here is from genome assembly GCA_019656275.1 of Rhododendron kiyosumense. Taxonomy (NCBI): domain Eukaryota; kingdom Viridiplantae; phylum Streptophyta; class Magnoliopsida; order Ericales; family Ericaceae; genus Rhododendron; species Rhododendron kiyosumense. Next base: position 641,787 of record BPLS01000169.1, on the reverse strand, counting down.
TTTCTCATGCTTGTTGCTTGTGACGAACCGAGCCATGAAGGCGTCATAGAGGGAATCGAACGAGGAAATCGACCTAGTCGGGAGTTGATTGAACCAGGTGAGGCCCAAGTTACCGAGGCTTGCAGGAAACACCTTGCACAGGAAGGCATCGTCCGAAGGCTCAGTCCGGAGGAATAGCGACATAACGAGCTTGTACTGGACGAGATGGGTGTAGGCCTCGATTTTGCCATCGTACTTAGCAAACTTGGGCTGGGTGAATCCTTTGGGTGGGGTGACCGAGTCGATCTCCCTTGTGAAGGGGGAGGTCGTGAGCCGTGTAAGCCGCGCGTCGCGATGAGGTCGGATCGAACGGTCCAAACCGTCTGGACGCTCAGTCGCTGTGCGCTTTGGCGGAACGAGCTTGTCCAGCCTGTCGTATTCCTTCCTTTTGGGTTGGACGCTGGCCGACTTTTGGGGGGAACGCTCACGGCGATTCCTTCTGGAGCTGTCTCGAGCCGAAGGCTCGAAGCGCTCTGTGATTGGACTTCTGCTATGGGCGCCTGCAGGGTGCGAGATGATAGGGCTCTTAGCTCTGGAGTGCTTCAGGCGTTCGCGATACCCCCTGGTTTGAAATTCCACAAGGCCGTCATCTCCCCTGGCTGCCCTTATGAGGCTAGGAGTAGATTCTCGGCCTGTTTTGCCCACTCGAACAGAGTGGGTGGAGGAGGCGGAGACGCTTCCGCCACCGAGCCTTTCGAAGGCGGATGGTCTCCGTCGAGGCTGGATGGGGGAACGGGAGCGGTCCCTGCGCGTCGCGTCCTTTGCGGCTAGGGCCTCCGCCGGCCTTGGTGGTTCGAGACGATGCTTGACTAAGGGGCGAGACCGATGCTCTAGAGGGTGAACGACTTCGTTGCTGCGAGGGGGGCTGTGGTGGCTCCTTCGTCCGCCACGACTTCCGGAGGAACGAGATGGGGAGATCTGGAGAAGGTGTTTGATCTCCGCCAACTCGTCCCGGACGTGTTTGTCGCGCTTCACCACCGTTGTGAGATCGTCGATCTTCTGCTCGAGATGGCGGATGTAGGTGTGGAGCTCGGAGGATGGGCCTGGGTCAGGAGTTGAAGCTCCTGCACCCACTCCGACGGATACATGGGTCTTTCCGAGGGCAATGGCTCCGTCGGAGGCCGAGCTGTGGTCCATGAGGGAACCGAGCCCATGAGCGGCGCCACCGTGTTGTGCGTCGTCGATTTCAACCATCTTCGATTCAGGAGCAAGGAACTAGTGTGGAAATGATTGGCTAGATCCCCAGCGGAGTCGCCAATTGTAGGGGTTCGGATTATCGGGACCTAGACAGCACTCCTGGTTAGGCTCCCTTTTGCTCCACCGGAGGACCTGCAATAAGTCACTAGGGCGGTGATTGCCCAGTGACCCTCCGACGATCAAGTTAGATGTAGGGAGAGTGAGTTAGGTCAAGGATTAGGGTAAAAATGGCGTAACTCTCACAGTAAGCATCCCTTTGTATTTATAGACCTAGGTTTTCTTGGCCTTCAAGCCAACGCGTAGAGATCACGCTCTGGTAACCGCTTCGGGCGACGTCATTCATGACGTAGGGAATAAAACGGTTACGGAGCGCATGACCTGATCCAAATGATTGCCGTTACCATGAATCTGACAAGGGCCCCATCCATCATAACCACCTCGATACAATATCTCGGATGACCCCGGAACCGAAGCGTAGACTCGGGCGAGATACCATACCAGGAACCAGAGGAGATTAGCACTCTTCGGCCCTTCGGCCAGTCCTACCGAGATGCTGGGTCCTGTATGCGGCTCGGTTACCGACACGATAACCGAAGCCACCACAAAAAGAATGATAGTTTAGCCTATATTCCATTTTCCTTTCGCTTTCCATATATGTGCGTACCCATAATCATGCGTATTTAAGTATTCAACAAAGATTGATTATTTCTTCTTCTGAATGAGGATTCCTTGTTTGTTTGTTCCCTTAACGTGGCTATCAGTTGGACTTATATAATCAATTAGGGGTCGACACAACGACATTTTGTTATGTCGTATTGTGTTCAAGTCGCGTTATTTCAGAATTCATATTTCTCTTTTTCTCATTTGGATTGGTGTCTTTGGTGGCGAACTATAAAATGAGCAACAAGCCAACAATGCTATATACACTCCTACCTACCACTCTCCTTTCACATACGTATCGGATCCACACATTTAATTGTGGGATGAGCCCAAACACATATGTCAGAGATGAGCGGTCAGGAGAAGTACACCTAGACTTGTAGTAAAATGAGTCCCTTTTTACGTAATAATCTTTAATTAGGTTTTTTTTACTGTGGTATTATTCGACTTAAAATGATTGGAGGCTTGTACAAAAAATTACTATGTGCTTCAAGAGCAACGTCCTTCCTCTTGTAAAAGTATAAGTGAGCAGGGTTGGCCTTGAGCACAAGCGCTAGCCCATTAGACTGCTGCCTAAGGCCCTAAAGCCTTTGGCTTTTAGTCTAATATTAGGGTCCTCAAATAGGTATTAGAGTCAAATATTTTCTAGATCAATTTTCGTGTGAAAAAATCGTGGTTGGGAACTTGGGAGGCCCCGACTAAAATGCCCACATTAATTCGATTCCTCGACCCTTTATTTTTTTTAATATACTCAAGTAGTAATTTTTGTCTTCGCAAAAAATTCAACTTCAAGTGTTGCAGCTCCTGGTGGGGTTCAAACTTAAAACCCAAGGATTCTACTAATGCGCTAGCTCTTGTCATGAACATTTCATAAAGTTAGATGATTGGATTGAGCACACACAGTTATTGGATTGAGTTGATTTTTTTTGCAAAGACCGTTGAAAAAATATTTTACATTTACTAACGGTTCGAATCGTTTGTGTAGGATCTGTAATATTGGACTAATATTACGACTCCGCACTATCATGAAGATGTAAGAGCATCCGCAATGGGAATAATCAAAATCAATAACCAAAATGTGCCACGTCAGCAATTGATTATCTATTTAGTTCATAATCAAACTTAACAACTTCTACCTCCACATTGGTTATTTTTCATCCGAAACAAAACAAACCCCCATAATACACAATGCACATATGTCCAATCGCAAACGAGTTCCAATTACGCACCCGACCACACCAAATTATTCGTCTCAATAAAACGATTTCAATGTGGGGTGTTTTTAAATTATTGAGTTTGGTTATTGAGTTTTGATTATTGGTAAAAGTTGTTAAGTTTGATTATGGAATGAGTGAAAATTGGTTATTTGGTAAAAGACTTGTAACTTTGCTTATTACAATGTGGGGTATTTTTTGAGTATTATTGTTAAGTTTGCTTATCCACAATCGCTTGCTTATTACAATGCGGATGCTCTAATCGTTGTTCCGCTTCTAGTTTATTTCTTTTTTTTTTTTTTTTTTCCCTTCTCAAAATGGAGTCTTATAATTAACTACACTTTTAATCTGCTTCTATATTCACTAGATTTCATTAAAATAAGAGTTAAGAGAACGGAAACGGAAATATCGAGTTGGGGATGTATTGTTTTTTTTTTGGATCAAAAGTTGGATGCAATGTTGACTCAAATACTGTGGTTTACGTAATTTTGGCATCCCATGGAAATGGAACTTTTATTTAGGAAATTTTAGATAAGGATACTAACTATTCTATAATATTAACAGAATATTTTTTTTCTTATAAAACCAGAGATTTTCTTATTTTTGTTAGGGTGAGTGTATATGCATTTTAGTAAACTTTCCATCTATTCTGCAGAAACAGTTTTGTTTTGAGGTGATATCCTCCTAGATTCTCTCCTATGAGATAGGAGTTATCAAATAAGAGGCCAGATGTGTTAGACTAAATATCTTAATTTTTAGGTTTTCATTTTTATCTCTAGTTCTTGAACTCTTTCTCCCCATTATTCCTGTATTCCTCACATCCTGATGCATTCACCCATTGTTTTTGCAATGCTTCATTCATATCGCTCAAGAACATCTGGTAAGAAATCAGAACTTTGGATCAAAACTTTGGATGCTTTATGGTTACATTGATATTTCTCTTGATCCAACTCAATCTTCTTTTTGTTTTGATGTTGTCGATCGTATCATTGTTTCGAATATATATTTTGCGATTTGAAGTAACTAATCGGATTGTAGTTTGCTTTGTCATTTCATTTGAAAAATGATCGAAGTACTATCACAGTCTTGATTTCAAAGTCAAAATGGTTGAGGATTTGTTTCAGTAGTTTGAGAGTTTCTTTTTCATCAATACAAATATATCTCTCTTTGCTTTGATCAATAGTGTTTCTCTTCTATTTCGAAGGACTAACCATAAATTGGGTTACAGGAATTGAAGTATATATTTTGCGATACATACATATACATGTATATTAATTAGTATATACCTAATTACTTGGTGTATATTACCAATTATTTTTAATGTTTTATAGTGCCAGAATATGTGGAGAGATAATCATTGGCATTTATTAATTCTTGATTTTTATTTCCAAGTAAAGAGCAAAATCACGACTATGATTACGTATTGTGTGTTTCCTCTTTATGCTGAGTCATTTGATACTTCTCTTAATTGCTTTTTTGATATATAGACAATTAGACATACCAACATTTTTTCATTGAAATCTCGGATTTAGAACATAAAAATCTGTGTGAGTTGAATTATAAATGAGACTCACTAAATAGAATGTTGAAATTTATATTCTAGCCATTGGATTTAGATCCGCAATCAACAACACAGGCGTCTAGTTTGATGTATTTTGATGATATGTGTAGTTATCTTCTACCGATTCACGAAAAAAATTATAGAGAGAGAAATGACTACAAAGGCTATGATTTTTGGAAATAAAATTCAGTATAAAAGTTTCATCTAGCGCTTTTTCCCCCCAAATTCCATTTAGCTAGTTCACAACTTCCGAAATTGTTTCTTTCTTTCACCAACCTAGAATCTCATATTCATGTTTTTATGCTACATGCAGATATCAAAACACAAAGCTTGGGTTCCTGGAAAATTTAAAAACTCAATGAAGCACTGCAATAGCATCATTTTGCGACCTCTAGGGTTTCTTATCCTCCTTGTAATTTTTCTGAACCTTCTCTTTCTTTTTTATTTACAGCAAGAAAAATGCAATTTTAATAATGATATGTTAGTGACACTTAGTAAAATATCAATGCTCAAAATTTACATCATCGCGATACAATATAAACGTTGCACAAAATTGAAAATTATTTTGGGAGTCTTACTACTTTTAACAAAATTACAAGAATTTCTTAGGTCCAACTTTTAGTACCAAGTCTTAAGTTAATAATTTGTTAGATCTGAAACAACAAAAACATGGTTGGTGACTTACTTTGTGTTTCGTAATACTTATGGAAAATTTTATTTTGGAGTTAACTTTATTTTTCTAAATATATGCAGAAAATACATAGGAGCCTTATTTGTCCAAGTTTGCCCAAGACCCCACAAATCTAAGATCCGGCCCTGTGTGCAGAATTCACATGGAGTTGTGGCCCATACTAACCTCTCTTAGCAAGTGCCTAACTCATCTACGAGATGGGCCCTCTTCACACATACAATAGAAGTACTCTTGTTTTTACTTAATGAAACGCATAAGTTTTATTGTTTCAAATAAATAATGGTTTATGGTTATGAACAACTAATTAATGCTTACGATAAATCCATTGGTTTTCGGATAAATGTTTAATTAGCTAAAAAAAATTGCACAAAAATTTACAGTAATCAACATCTCTTTCCTAGATTAAAAATCAGATTAGCGATGATGAGTATATGAATTCCTTAGGTGTAGGCCTAGTAATAATTAGTTGGATTGTACTACCAATGATTAGTGGCGAGCCACAACGGAATATCTTCATCTTGGAGCGAATGGATAGATATACGTTTTTATTTTCCAAAATGCATCCTTATTAGGTATTTATGTTCCTTCATTCCGTGTATAATAATACAATATATATCAATTATTTTAAAAGTATTTCAAGAGACAAGGTAATTAAAGTATTTGAATCGAGGACCAAAAGATTAACTTAATGTACAATTTTAGAGACCAATTTTCTATTTACATCATAGGTATTTAAATGTAAGTGTATTGTACTAAAGAATATGTAAAATTAGGAGGTCTGAGGCTCCGCCTCTATTGATGATTAGTATGGCGAAGCAACGCAAACCTAATCGATAATAAAAGTGTAGATTTAATTGCCTACACAAATATGATCTTGGCCATGGTTGATAAAAACTTAAGATACATAATACGTATCTTACAATTTGTATTGTATCATTTAGAGAACGATACGTATCCCCCCTTATGTCCTTTTTGTATAAAAATCCTAATACGACCACATATTATGTAATTTATACACATATTCTAATTTGGTATGTATCCTACGATTATTTATTAGAAAAAAGTCGGACCTTATTTCAAGAAGTGGAACCCCAAATACATTAATCTAAACTGTTTGACTAATTATGGGATCTTTCGAACCATTTGATAGAAATTCTATCTCAATGTAGGGTTTGTATAGAAGAAAGAACAATATTTCGATTGTGTTTTGCTTGACTTTTCTTTCCTTAACAGAGGAAACATAAAGCCTTAATGTAACAGATTTGTTGGTGTCATTAATTTAGTTGTATCTACTTTTTTAATTGTATAAAGCCTTAATGTAATAGACTTGTTAGTGTCATTAATTTAGGTGTATCTACTTTTTAATTATATATTAATTATGATTAAAGTTGTTGAAATATAAACTAAATTTAGTATTTTGGCATAAGAAAGTTAAGTCCAAATAAGTCCAATTGACAAAATTCCAATTGACCAAACCCAATGATGAAAGATATTATTGAAAAATATATAAATATCTAGAAGCTCTAGAATATTCTTGTAAAATATCTAGAATTTATTGTGAGAATTACACATGTGCAATTTTAAAATTACCTCAAAATTTATCTCGTATGAAAATATCTTTGTACTAGAGTTCTCCATGGAGTAGTATAAATAAGAATAGGTTTTAACCATTTTGTACTAAGCCAAAAAAAGTGTGAGTTTTCCTTTCCACCCTTATCTCTAGTATTCTCCCTTTTCCAAAAATCTTGTCTATTAAACAATAGAAACTCCTACTCCCGATATAATCTATATAATTAAAAAAATGATAAGTGTATAAGCATTTTAGTAAACTTTCCATCTATTCTGCAGAAACAGTTTGAGGTGGTGAAATGAAATGGTGAAGTCAACCACTCATAGGTTCTCTCCTATGAGATAGTTTTTTATTGGATAAGAGAGATAAGAGGGATGCGTTAGACTAAATATCATTTTACATTTTCATTCGAATCTCTAGTTCATAATCTCTTTCTTGCCAGTGTTCCTAAAATTTTGATGGATTCACCCATTGTTTTTGGAATGCTTCATTTATATCTCCCGAGGATATAAATAATCTGGTAAGAAATCAAAACTTTGTATGCTTCATGGTACGTTGATAAAATTCTCTCGATCAGTTCCCAACTCAATCTTTTTGATGTCGTTGGTCTTATTGTTGTTTTGATTGTATTTCTTATGATCCAATTAATATTTTTGAAGTAACTATCGCATTGTAGTTTGCTTTGTCATTTCATTTAAAAAATGATTGAAGTGCGATTTCACAAGAAGTCAAAATGGTTGAGCATTGTCTAAAACATATTTCAGTAGTTTGAGGGGTTCTTTTTCATCAATGCAAGTATTTCTCTTTGATCAACGGTATTTCTCTTATATTTCAAAGGATTTACCTAATTTGGGTCACAGGAATTGAAGTAGATATTTTGCAATATATATATATATATATATATTACTTGGTGTATATAAATACTTTTTTTAATATTTTATAGTGTTGGCATATGTGGGGAGATAATCATTAGCATTTATTAAATTTTATTTTTTATTTCCAAGTAAAGAGCAAAATCATGACTATGATTACATGTTGTGTTTCGTATTTATGCTGAGCCATTTGATACTTTTCTTAATCACTTTTTTGATATATAAACTTACTTTCATTTTCATTGACATCTTGGATTAGAACATAAAAACCTGTGCGAGTTGAATTATAAATGAGACTTGCTAATTAGAATGTTGAAATTATATATTCTAGCGATATGTGTAGTTAATTATTCTTTTATCGATTCACAAAAAAAAAAAATTAGAGAGAGAAAGGATTACAAAGGCTATGATTTTTGGTAATAAAATTCAGTATAAAGTTACATTTAGTGCGTATCAGAAAAAAAAATCTACTTAGCTGTTTCCCCCCCCAAATTCTATCTAGCTAGTTCACAGCTTCCGAAATTGTTCTTTTCTTTCACCAACTGAGAATCTTGTATTCTTATTTTATGGTACATGCAGATATCAAAACACAATGTTTCGGCTGTTGGAAAACTAAAAACTCAATGAAGCCCTAGTATAACATTATTCTGCGGTCTTTGGGGGTTTTTTATCCTCCTTGTCTGAATCTTCTCTTTCTTGTTTATTTGCAGCAAGAAAAAAGTAATCATTTGAAGATCTTTATACAAAAATATCGAATAAAAATGATATGTTAGCTACACTTATTAGAATGTCAGTGCCCAAAATTCTTAACGGTGCGATTCTTTACAAATTTTCAATTAAGTTTATTGTATGTATGACAAAATATCATGGTAGTTCACTTTTCGTCACCCACTAGTTAATCCTGAAATTTAACTAGTTAAAATGGTAAAAGTCCCCTACGTAATTTGAATGAGACTCGCTCACTATTTTAACCAATTACAGTTAATTAACAAAACAAATTACTTGATTCATAGGAAATTGTTTTTGATTTTTCTCTTATAAGGAGTAATGATTTCCATAAATGGCCCGTGATTTATTAACAACTTCATGCATGACACAGGGAATTTCAAGTTTTGTGATATCGAAATTATATTTTGCGATCAAGCAAATTGAGCATGGGGTGACACTGCAGTCCAATCAACTTCGCAATAAATCATTTTCAGAAATACAAAACACTGCAAGGCTTCTACTCCCGCTAAATTCTTCAGCATCAAATTTGGCAAGAGCTCTTAGTTCATACCTGAATGGAACTCAGCTATCTTTCAATGCTATTAAAACCAAGGCAAGTTTTTTGGGAATGTTTATTTAACTTCAAAAAGTTCATTCAAAATGATTTGGCAGTTTTTTTTTTTTCATTTTCAGGGAATGGAGGTAAATAAGTGACATTGTGGGGACAACTTTAATCTTTTAGAAATTATGCTATAAACTCAACTCAAGAAATGGCATTTCGTCACCAATAGGTACCTTTTGGTGACAAAATATGGGTTTCCTCACAAAAAGGTGTTATTTGATGACGAAATCCCATCTCATTGCCAAATAGGTCCAATTTGGCGACGAAATACCATTTCCTTGCCAAATGGTATAATTTGGTGACGAACTTTAGATTTCATCGCTACAATTAAGTGAAAAAGTTCACAGTATTTTCATGTTGTAGTGAGTTGGTTTATAAAGGTAGAGTGTGGGCTCCATTCACGAAGAAGCTAGGTATCGTTCTAGAGGTTCCCAATACAAATTTTCTTAACTTCTAACGTTTATTTTCACATAAAAATCTTGTTTGTAGAACATTCCCTACCCAAATGGCTATACAATATATTAAGAAAGTGTTATTCTTCTTGAATATATGTACATAACAGAAGGATGTTGTGATGATATTTTTATATTGGACAGTTCAAAGTCCATCAAATGGATTTTTTATAACCTTGGTATGTGTTAAAAATGTATTGATATTGTCAAAAGTGTACGAAAGGAACTAAAAATGTGTATAACATTGATATCCGAAAAATAGGTCAACTCTGTGTTGAAGTTTTGACTTATTTAGCACGAGTTTAAATTTTGTCCACTTTAAGTTTCCACCATTGACATTTGTGGGATCTATCGTGCGTTTATTACAGTAATCTAAATCATTCATCTCGTGGAGCTCACAGAACAGTATATCCCTAGAAAAATTTGCTTGATCCGATATCAATAGATATATAAAAATATTAATTTTTGATTTATATAATGGATAGTCAATAAATCAAAAGTTAAACTGTACATGACCATCAATTTTATCAACCAAACTTTAATTTTTGATATATCTATTGATGTGTAATCAAGCTAATTTTTTGTGTGAATGTATCACTCTGAAGGTCCTACAAGATTATATTACTGTAATGAATGTACAATGGGACTCACAATGGGTGGTAGAAACCCCACGTTTTTCTCCTTAGGTGGTGCATTCGGCTGTCTATTTCGGCTTTGGATGGCTTGGATTTGGAGAGAGAAAGAGAAGAGAGAGTGGTGGGGTGAGAGAAGAGAGAAGGTTTCAATCTAGGTAGTCCAACACATTTTTGAATGATCCAGATGCACCTAGCAGGCATAGTCACGTGGTACTCACCGGTACCCAAAAATTTCTCCCTTAGGTGGGATGAATTTAAACTCGTTTAGCATTTGTTGCACCCAGAGGTGGATTTACATTGACTTCAGTCGGGTCAAGTGCCCTTCAATTTAGTGAGAAAGTTCATCTCTAAAAATTAGGACTTAATTTAATATTGTGTTTTTCCTGGAAAAAATATTGTCAAGCTTAACTGTGCCTCGTATATTGAATTTCTTGATCCGCCATTGCTACACCTTACCTACAACCCTTAGAAATAATAAGCCGCTCCAGTGGATCTTGTAGGTTAAAATGATAAGAGTCAAATCTGGCATGTGATCCTATATAGCATTTTTAAGAGCTTTTTTCCTGTATGATAACATATACTTTCTCTATCTCATAATTTTAGTCTACTACAATACGACTTGTCATTTTTTAAGATAAAAAATTGTCGAACATTTCGCACCAATTTAAAGAACTAGTCGAGATTTTAATTTGATGCAAAAGAAAAATGCAACATCAACTTAATTTTTCATTGGACGGGTTGAGACGTATTGTTGGGTATATATTTTCTCATGAATTGATGTTTTGTTGTCCTCAGGTTGCACCAACTATGTTCTTAGCACTGTCAACAATCCCCAATCTATCACAAGTTTCTTACATAGGACCAAATGGACTAATGTTTGCATTCTACAATGATGATGATCAGACACTTGCAGTATTTTCCAACAATTCATTTTCCTCCACATACTATACTCAACCGGTTAATCGTGACACCGGAAAACTATATGGAGCAGCAATTAGTTCAAAATTTTTGTCCAAGTTCAACATAAGTTGGTATCAGAATTTCTCAAATCTAAGAACCGGGCATACTTCTTTTGAAATCGGGTGGAATAAAGCTCAAGACCTTTTATTTTCTAGCACTGCGGCTATGGATGGGAGAGGCTTGATTTCCATAGGAGTCCTAGTGAATGTATTCACTGATTTTTTCACTGGGATAGATTTTCTTGGTGGTGATTTTCATTTGGCTGGAAACGATGGCCATGTTCTTGTGGAAACCAAGCTCCCTGACACTAAAATTTTTGTACAAAATGGCACGGTGTCATTATATGAGAAGAATATGGATGGTGTGATCATAGATCGTAACAAATCGTGCAAATTGTTTGACGGTGAAGGCTGCCATTTCAATGCGAAGATTAGAGGAATTAAGCAAGTATTTTACTGCTCACCTGTTGAAATTGCAGGAGTTCCATCGGTACGCCTTGATTAAAGCTTGAAACTAATGCTATTTGACAAGTTTCAGTACCTTTTATCATTATGCTGCCATTTTAGTACACTACTAATACTAAAATTATGCTAAATTGGCAAGTCAAGTACGAGATAAAATGTTGCAGCCATCTTTGTTATTCTATTTGTCTTTTATCTATTAATCTTAAAATTAATCTTCAGTAGAGTGCATGTATTACTGAAGTAAAAGATTGTTAATCATTTTGACATGGCATAAAAAAAAATCCTCGCAAAATAAATTAATTCCCTCCTTCACTTGGCTTCCACTGATGTGATTCATGTCAGATATCTCATTTTTCCGGCTTTTCTTTTTAACAATCTTCACTTTCTTATTTGTTCCATACCCGTTTGAATGTTGTGAAAATACCAAAAGGACAAAAGTAAACACAAGATGTGAAAAAAAAACATATGTTGGTTATGTGTTTTTAGTTACTTTGATGGTAATGTTTTTTTTTTTTGTTTTTCAGGTATATGTACTATCCTTCCCCACAAAAGGATTGGAAAGTCTAGTTCATGAAAAGAGCAATCTTGCCCTCACACTTCTTGTGCTTATGTTTGTTGTAGTACTTATCTCCCTTTGCATTTTCATGACCTTGATCATAAGGGCTGCAAGAAGGGAAATGTTCTTGTGTGCTGCGCTTATAAAGCAAATGGAAGCTACTCAACAAGCCGAGCGAAAGAGTATGAACAAGAGTCGTGCCTTTGCTACAGCAAGCCATGATATTCGCTCTTGTTTGGCAGGCATAACTGGTTGGATTGACCCCTGTCTTGAACAAGCCACTTCTCATTCTGATCTGGCGAATAACTTGAGTCTCATGAGGACTTGTGCTGCAGATCTTTATGGTACTATCTTTGTTTTCCCATGACTTCTACAAAATTATCTTAACAAAGCAACAACCTCGTTGAATTATTTTTTAAGAAAAAGTTTCGTACTTATTTTCCCTGTAGAATACTATTTTTGAAACGACAAGCACTTATACTCAAGTACTTTGAATGAATATAATTTTCATTCGAGAAAGCGAGTTTAAGAATCTATCAACAAAACATAGGACGAAGGTGGTTTCATGATTATCCTGTGAATTCATCAAATTGAGCTAACATGGTATCAAACTGAACTCTTTTTTTTTTCCCCTGCTGTCAAATTTGGGATATCCATTTTATCTTCCAAAAAAGTAAATCAATAAACTTAAATGTAGAATCCATGAACTTCTACTTATCCCCAAAGAAGGATGAGTGGCAACCACTCTCTGTCTATCATGCCAACTTTTAAGTTTATTCAAGTTCCCCAAATGGGCCGAAAATGTGCTTTAAATATCAATGAGCTTGAACGTACACTAAAGCAGAGAATTTCCTTCCAATTTTTGAGTTTATTTGTTTCAATTCCATCCAATGTAATTTTGTTGCCTTCTCCAATAGTAGATGACGAGATGCTATCTACAATAATAATATTTTACTAAAGATTGAACTGTGTAGGGATATAAACATTAGAATCAGAATACTGATTAGTTCTCTACTTGTTCAATTAATTTTTCTTGTTACAGGCATATTGAATTCTATACTTGATATCAGTAAAATTGAAGCTAGAAAAATGCAACTTAAAGAAGAAGAATTCGACTTGACCAAACTTCTCGAGGATGTGGTCAATATGTATTATCCTGATGGTATGAATAAAGGAGTGGATGTTATGCTTGATCCTTGTGATGGCTCAATCTTCAAATTCTGTCTTGTTAAAGGAGATAGAGGGAAGCTCAAACAGATCTTGTGCAATTTACTTCACAATGCTATTAAGTTTACATCAGAAGGTCATGCCTCAGTCCGTGCCATTGTCAAAAAACCTAGTAAAGAAGACGCCATAATTGCTTCCAACCGCAGTGGCATTTTGAAATGTTTCTCAAGGTTGTGTGACAGAAATAATGGAAGTTTCAGTGGCTTGGAAGAGATTCAAACACTAAGGCAGAATCCCAATTGTATGGAGTTTGTATTTGAGGTGGATGATACTGGGAAAGGAGTTCCCAAAGAAAACCAGCAATCTGTTTTTGAAAACTTTGTGCAGGTTAAAGAATCACCCCATAGACACGAAGGTTGTGGTTTGGGATTGGGTATTGTCCAATCACTGGTAAGTAAAAATGTATCCGCTTAACTTTTTCTTTAATTGCACTTCTCTGCGGATGGATTATGGAGAGAATGAAGAAGTAAAGGAAAAAATAGTCCTAAAATTTACAAGTGTGAACTTCGCAGTCAAATTTATAATTGCACACTTTCACATTCAAACTTAAAATCCGTTTAAGTTGTTTATATTTCACAAATTGGTGTAATAGCTTTTTGTGAAAATATGACTTAACGCTCCTATAAATTATATGCCAGGTGCGTCTAATGGGGGGAGAGATCAAAATCATGGATAAGGAGCACGGTGAAAGGGGAACTTGCTTCCGATTCAATATTTTTCTTGCAGTTAACATACAAGACTCTGAAGACTGCAATACTAGTGATCGCATTTCAACTGATTTTCATCACAAATTAGGGTTGCATCGCTGGTCCCCTACTCCTAAATTAGAGGGGTCCCATGTCGTTCTTCTAATTACTGGAGAAGAACGAAGAAAAATCTCAAAGAAGTTTATTGAAAACTTAGGAATAAAAGTTTCAATTGCTAAGCAAGAGAGAGAGATTTGTCAACTTCTTCGAAGGTTAAAGCATAAGTTGGACCGTTCTCGATTCAATTCTTTAGAAAAGAATGAGTTATGTATGCTCGATTACCTGAGCAAATCTGCCTCCAGTAACTCCAATTCAGCAGGCATTGATGGGTTTTCGGGAATCCATGATCCTTCCTCTAGGAAAAGTAATTCTAAACACTTACCAACCTTCATACTTATTGTTGTTGATGCTTGTGCTGGACCTTTCTCTAAACTAAACTTAGTGGTGGCTAATCTTAAGAAAGAGACTCAGAATATCCAATGCAAGGTTGTTTGGTTAGACAATCCATTTATTCGTGCCAAAAGCCCTGAAAAAAATAGGCCAAGTCTTCCATGTGATCACACTTTGTCAAAGCCATTTCATGGATCGAGCATACGTCGAGTCTTAGGACTCTTGCCGGAATATGGAGGAATTTACCAATGCAGTTCTCCTATATCAACTAAAGAAACTCCAGAAACGCAACGCACTGTCCATTCGAGTACAACGAGTGAAAGTACCTTGCGTGGGAAAAGAGTTTTGGTTGTCGAAGACGTTGAGATATTATGCAAGCTAGCAACTACTAGTCTTCGTAAACTTGGAGCAATTGTTGATGTTTGTGTGAATGGGAAAGAGGCTTTTGATCGAGTTTGCAATGTTCTTGGTGATCAAAGGAGCGAAAGACAGTCCCAAGCTCTTCCCTATGACTATATTTTCATGGATTGTGAGGTATTCTCTTGATTGTTATTACCCTATACACCAAAGCTTCATTGACACTCCAATACTTATATTTTGAAACGATAGAGCACACTACCCGATGGATGGAAACTTGTTAAGAAGATATATTTATATGGTTCAATTACATGCAGGATATATAGAATATACGGTCCTTATTATAATAAAATGTCTTATGTGCCTCACATTCACGTGTGTCATCACATTCTAGATCACCTTTTTTAAAAAAAAAAAAGGACTTTTCTGAGCTTTTCAAAAGTCTATTGGAGTATTCTGTTTGACTCCTTGAAGTGTCAAGAAAATGCCTACATAGTATCTTGAGGGTGTCCTAGCATGTCTCCAGTGTATTTTAGAATGTCCATGGAGTATTCAAAAGAAAGGGGAAAAAGGGCTAGGAAAAAAGGGACACTTCTGACATAGGTGTTGTCATTAGCTCCTGGAGATCTATAAGAAATTAAGAAGAACTGAAGCTAATAGAATAATATGTAGTTCTTAGCCATTTGTAATAGAGTCTTTGGTCCAAGGGGTTAGGCTTTGTTCTGATGTTGCTCTTTGTTGTGCTCTCTGTTTGTTAGGGAGCTTGTTTGGTAGTTGTTGGTTCTTGTTTTTCAGAGGTATGCCCGTTAGATCCTGTATTCCCAAGTTTGTTCAATAAATCTTAACTTACTCAAAAAAAAGGAGTGTTGTATCAGATGCTTGTGAAAGAGTGTTTGGAGGTTGTCGTTTACTGCAAATATGAGAACCAATTCGATACATGACCTCTGGGAAGGTGACTGCACTTCTTGGTGTATAACTACTCTAGACCTGTGGATTCCACATAAAAAGATACAAATTTCATTTTTTACGTTTATTATGAGAAATATATAACTTGATTTGGGTTTTTGTGATCTTGATGAAGTTTACTGAACTAAAGTTCTTTCTTTCTTTTTGATCGGCTTCCTGAACTAAAGTTGCTAACAAATAGCTACTTATCTTTAAAGATCTAAGATTTTTGATTTTTGTTATTACCCTTTGGTGATAATCATATGTGTTAGGTAATTTTTTTTTAATCCTTACAAAGTTTGCACCTATTTTTATGAACAGATGCCGATAATGAATGGTTATGAAGCCACAAAACTCATAAGAATGGAGGAGCAACACTATGGCATCCACATTCCAATCATTGCATTGACGGCTCATGCCATGGCAGAAGAAGCTAGCAAGACCATGCGCGCTGGAATGGACTTTCACTTAACGAAACCATTGCGAGAAGACACGTTGTTAGATGCGATCCGATGCATTGAGATGAAGTGAAATAGATTGACGACATTCAAGACCTACTATCATTAGATTGGTTCAGAACTTCATTGTATAAAACCAAATTTTTTGTATAGTTCTATGTTCATTCTCCTTGGTATTTTCGCTTTGATCATCAAAGCAGTTAATTCTTTGACCTCCACATTTTCTTGTGCCTTTGTCACCTATATATCAACATGTTTCTTGTTTTGCTCAACAACGGGAACTACTCTAAGGTGAAGCTAATACAATATGTCTTCTAATACGTTAAGGGGTAGAACCAACAACTCTTATAGAACTGCTGCACGTATTCAAATAGTTGGACAACATCAGAGTTGGCTTTGCGGTAAGCAAACTGTACAGCTATGAAATAGATGAACTTAGACCCAAGTGCGTAATTGTTTCAATGGGTCAATATTTGGAGTTCTTTGTTCAATGATTAGGTTAAAGTTTTTATAATTGCTTGGTGGGACCTCATATACTAGCGCTCGTAGCACATAGCAGGATATAAGCTTCAACTTGATAAATGTTCAGTGAGATTATCTGTAGGGCAGCCCTAGAGACAATGTAGAGTAACGTATACCTGCATACACTTTTTGCACCAAAAAGAAATAGCTGAACTGAGTTTGCTAGAGGCAAGTAGTACTGATGGAGTAGTCATGAATCTATGAGGTGTTTTACATTTCAATTCGAGTAATGAGCTTTTAGAAATTATCTTGTGTGCGAAAGAGAGAAATTAATCTCTTCAAGTTTCCACAGCTAAAGAAGCTGTGACACATTGGAGGTGTATGGTTTCAAACATCGAGACTGCTAAAAGCGTGTCCAACCACTTCTATAGACTTTGTGTTAGGATCGTAGAGAGAACACAAGACACAGGATATATTAGGAAAGCATGACTTGATTACTCGTTTGAACTAACTTGGTTTTTACAGGGGGAGAGGCCCTCCTTTGATAGGCATAAGGAGAGGCTGTTCAGCGTCATTGCTTACATCACCTACATGCCACACTTATTACATCATACTGTTACACATGTGACTTTACTACTACCAGAGTCCACCCCTACTAACTACGTACATCACCTATTAATAAAAGTACAAACAATATACACCAATTATACAAACTACAAATAGTAGGTGGGTACAAACAAAATGTAGGTTAGGATCGTAGAGAGAACACAAGACACAGGATATATTAGGAAAGCACTGACTTGATTACTCATTCGAACTAACTTGATTTTTACAGGGGGAGAGGCCCTCCTTTTATAGGCGTAAGGAGGGGCTGTTCAGCGTCATTGCTTACATCACCTACATGCCACACTTATTAAACCATACTGTGCAAAAGTTCCCTCCTCTCTCCTCCATTATGAAACTACAAATTGGAAATTCAATAATACTTATCCAGAAGAGTGGCGCCAAAATATTCGCTATCTTTTGACCCAGTATCACTTGACTGACAGAACTGAAGAAAGTGATTCAGATGATCTAGAGTAAAAACCATGTGCTCATGCCAGTTGTCTCTTTTGTGTGATGTAATATAAAGTGTGGTAGTGTTGTCCTCTTTTTCGGAGAGGATGAAATTATTGATGAGTACTATTTGTAGTTTGTATAATTGGTGTATACTGTTTGTACTTTTGTTAATACGTGATGTACGTAGTTAGTAAGGATGGACTCTGGTAGTAGTAAAGTCATATGTGTAACAGTATGGTGTAATAAGTGTGGCATGTAGGTGACGTAAGTAATGACTCTGAACAGCCCCTCCTTACGCCTATAAAAGGAGGGCCTCTCCCCCTGTAAAAACCAAGTTAGTTCAAACGAGTAATCAAGTCAGTGTTTTCCTAATATATCCTGTATCTTGTGTTCTCTCTACGATCCTAACCTACTTTGTGCCTTGAGGGAAATATTGACTTCTCAATGTGGGACACCTTACCGCCTCTTTGCACTTCGACTACACTTCTCAAACCTTTTAAACGTGACCAAAGGAATGAATCTCCCTCATACTAAGAAAGGAACATATCTCTTTTAGCAACATTAAAACGTGTGTCGAACCATTTGAATGATTACCACATCAGCCTGCTTTAGGACTCAATTGTTACCGTAATAGTAGTATATTCATGGCTAATATGTGGAATATATGGGGTTGTAACTAAGTTAATTGTATATTCTTTCTTTCTTTCTTCTTCTTTATTTTTCTTGCAAATTTAATTCATATACCATGTCGTGTGATACTCCTCCATTTCAATTCCAGTATGATCTGGATTACACAGGTTTTTAAGTTTAAGGGGGAATAATTCTTACTGTGATTTGATTCCTGCAGTCCTAAGTAAAATATGGTTGGTTCTTTGGGTTGATTTGTTTCTGAACTGAAAACCAAGGAGTTGTAAAGCAAATGAAGATTGTCCTTTTTTATTTGTTAAAAATAAATTGCTAGGCAAAGATAAAATAAGAATTGAAGCCAGGTAAGATCCAAAGTTGGAAGACAAAGCTAACTGCACAAAATAGAAAAAGGGAAATAAAATACTACACCCAGAAAGCTTATTTATCAATTCAAACACTTGAAAGGATTGGAGATTTGGAGTCCCGAGTTTTGTCCCTTGACCCTGTCTTCCAATTCCTGCCCGCCTATCGGGTCTCAGGTGGAGCAGTAGTTGCAATGGTTTTTTCAGCATCAGCCACGACTCAGGAATGCAGATTAGTACACCTAGAGAAGAACGCTCCCATACCCTTTTTGTCTTAGCAACAATGAATGACCATCCAAAGGGCAGAAGGTTCCCAGGAAGCAAATGAGATCCATATTCTCACAAAAGATACTATTCTATTATGATTTACTCTCTCTCTCTCGATATGTACCCCAGAAATGTGTGGTGGAAAGAAGTTTAGGGAACCGCCAAATGAGATCCATATTCTCACTTGGGGATCAGATAAGAGATGAGCTAAAAAACAACTCTTGGTATAGAAACCCAGAAATCATGGTTATCACGAAATAGTAACAAAATGGAAAGTGGTGCAGCCATTCCCTAACCAAGAATGCCGAAAGGGGCCATTATATACATGATTTCCAAATCCAAACTAACATCATAAATGTGCATCTCTCTATTATTCTGATAATCGGGAGCAAATGGGATTTTATAATTAGCCGCAGTTTTTTTGCAAGCAGGCCTCTACTGTCTTTTCCCTAAAGATAAAAAACTACAACTGAAAACAAACGAGAAAAACAAAAATTCAAATGCCAATTTGTCACCGGAACATTGTACCTCTCCCTACAGTTCATCCTGGAAATACAAACCGGACAGAATGAGAAAAATTAAAATGATTGATCTTTAATACAGAATTGAATCAAAACAACTTAAAGTAGATAGAATCCTTACATGTGCAGCCTCATCAGCATCCTTTGTGTCATCGACATCATCATCGTCATCGGCATCGGCGTCATCATCAGCATCCTCAGCCTGGAAAACAGTTTACCACATAATAAGCACTCAGCT
>BPLS01000169.1:594907-611927 GCA_019656275.1 Rhododendron kiyosumense | reverse complement strand
GTATAATCTCGCATTAAAATTATTAAAATAAAATACGGGTCTCTACACACAAAATAGGTTCTCCTCACGTCATTCAACTAAATTGTTAACCAAGCAAATATTTGAAGACAATTATAACTGTCATTTTGTATCATGGTAGACAAATAGGTAGATGACTGGTGACTGTATATCTGAAGTACCAAAAAAAAAAAAAAAAGATGACTGGTGACTGAGTACGAAGATATGAACAAACTGATGGCCTTGAGCAAGCAAACTCACTAAATTACTTCTTGTGGACCTTCATGAGTTTCAAGTAGAATAATTACATTATGCACTTTTAAAGGTATTCCATTGGTAGTTTGACAAAAAAAAAGGTCAATCATACAGCTTGATCCATAACTCAATGAAGGGTAGCAAGATGCTGGAACATAACCATCACTCAAAGAGAAAGCTGCTTATGAAAATGCATAGAAAAAAATATATGTCAAATTTTTTATGCATAGACACATACTAAGATATATGGGAAAATAGTTAAATCCAAACTTCTAAAATAGAAATACTGTTGTTACAGTTTTGTACATAAGACAAATATCGGCAATAAATCTTATCATCGCTAGAATGATCCACTACAATTCTATCTTTCGTATCATTATCTTTTCCTAGATTGAAAAATCTCCAAAAGTCTGGTTGACAGGGTAACACAATGCATTGGCTTTTCACACACAAAATAAAAAGGAGAAAAAAGGTTAGAGCATAAGGGCTTATACATTTTTTAATTCCTTAGATAGTTACTGCTAATTTATGGTGCGACATAGGTTACTAATGTAATATCTTACCTCATAGATTCATATAAATACAAATCAAAGGCTTGTGCACAAAAATGTCGGCCAGTTTCCACTGAAGCTGGTAACTCAAATAACAATACGATATTACAACAAAATGACATGTAATAGTGCATAAGGCAGTCTAGAATTCAATGAACAACTATAAAGGAGAAGCTTTGCATATCGTGCACCTGAAGCGTTGAGGTGGCTCACAGTTCCTCCTATCAGTATGAGTGAACCCAGACAACTATTGAGTGAATAGCACATGACACACAGTACTTGAAGCATCAAATTAAGGATGAAATTCATAAACTAGGCTGCATAAATAAAAAAGGTAAACAAATTAAGCATCTCCAGCCCTTGCCTTAGTTTGCTCAAACTCATAAACCAGGCTACTTAAAAAGAAAAGCGTAAATACAATTTTTAAGAATGCAAACAACCCAGCCAGGCATAATGCTGTATGCACTTTAGTTTTTTAATTATACATTTATACATTGAAAAATTATCAAGTGGGGAGAACCATCATTTTTAGTAAATAGTAAGGAAAAATGAATGAACAGTCACAAATTACTTTCTTTTGATAAGTCCAATTAATCTCAGACTACCTTAACTTGGTAAAGGGGAGTCCAACACTACATATAGCGCCATCATCATCGGTAACTTCACTGCAATATCAATACACTAACACAATCATAGCATTAGGCCAATTCTACCATTAAAACGTGAAATTAAAGCTTGGATAGGCAATAAGTGAGTCCATTTCAGGCTTGTTTGATAACCTAAATTCAGCACTTAATACTGAATCAATTAAGTAATAAGTGATTCAGTAGGTTTGATAACCATATTTTACATTGCTTAACAAATTAAGTACCACTTAAAATATAGGCCAAAAAGTTGGAAAAAATTAAGTAGCTTTGAGCTACTTAATTCTGGCTGAATTTTTGTGTATTTACATTCTACCATCATACCACCACCATAACCACTCCCACCAACACCTCTACCACTCCACCACCACCACCACCACCACCACCACCACCACCACCACCACCTCCACTACCTCCATTCCTCCTCCACCACATCACCACCGCCTACTCCACCACCACTTCTTCCACTACCACCACCATCAGCAGCACCAACACATTCACCACTCCACCACCACCATCACCACCACCAACACCTCCACCACCACCACCACATCACCACCACCAACACCACCACCAGCTCCACCACCACCACCACCACTTCCTCCACTACACCACTCCACCACCACCACCACTACCACCACCACCACATCACCACCACCAGCTCCACCACTTCCTCCACTACCACCACCACCACCAGCTCCACTACCACCACCAGCTCCACTACCACCACCACCACCACCACTCCACCACAACCACCACCACCACTGCTCCTACCACCACCTCCACCACCATTATCACAACCATCACCACCACCGTCACTCCACCACCACTACCATCGCTACACAACCACCACTACACCACCACTCCTACTACCTCCACCACTCCACCACCACCACCTTTCCACCACCATTACCAAAAGTATATTATGACCGTTAGTAAATTAAGAGAGAATTGGAACAAAATTAATTCATCATTTTTTTAATTCAGTACTTAATATATTTGTCAAACAGCTTTTCAGCTTAAAAATTTCAGTATTCAGTTTTCAGTACTTAATTTTTCAGCTTTCAGTTTCAGTTTTCAGTTTTATCAAACAGCCCTTACTCACCAACCACTTGGGTTCTACTGTAGGCATTTTTGTTCTCCAATACTAAATCCACGATGGACTTGTCCTAAAATAAAATACAAAGAGCAAGTTTTGAGTTGAAAGCGTACAACACAAAGTGGCACTTTTTTGGGCAAATCTAACATGTGGCACTATGAATTAAAAACATACACATGTGGACCTGATTTTGTAATTAAAGTGCATGAACAGAATATTGAGAAAACAGACGGAAAAATAGAACCATAAACCTTCATGAAAAAGGGGGAAAAAAAGATATTCAAACCGTTTCTTTAATTGTCCCTATTTTAAAAAGTTGTCTTAACATCCATCTAAACTACTAAAATTATAACGAGCAACAATAGAGATAATGACTCGAACGGAAGTCATCTTAGTTGCACATTGTCAAGTATTATTTACCTAGTCTCTACTTTTGAATACAGAGGTGAATAACGAAAAATATTAAAATTCTAACTGTAAAGAGAGTTTGAGCAGACCAAAGAGCATTCCACCGATTCAACTTTAAAAGGAGCATCCAACCCAAAACTTTTTCCCCAATTATGGGCCATCTCTTATTTCATGGAACCCAATTTATTAGCACAAAATTTGATAAATAAAGAAGAAGTAAAACAATTAGGTTGATTATGACTTAGGTGTATCTGTGACAGCAGAAGGAAGTGATCTCATGGGATAGGGCATGACTAGCGGTTGGGGAGGAAGGATCCTGCGGTCGAGATCTTAGATCACACATCAGGCTAATGACTAGTAATAAATTAGTTATGTGTGAAATTTCTGTTTAATTCTTCTGCATCGATATTATATTATTTGTTTGCTAGCTATAAAGTAAGAGGGGTAATTGAGTTAGATTATTCTACTGGGTGATTTATCACTCATGGATACATTTGTATCTTAGTAAACCAGTTGCTTCGGCGATCAATTTGGCAGAGGGTGCAACATTCAATGGAGGAGCAATTAGACACAAGAGGAATACCAGGGGCAAAGATCGAGTATGTTTGGGATATGTATCAAGACTAGAATCGTTCTGGAGTTATTTCAATAAAATTTTATTATTAAATGCCTCCAAAATTTATTTGAAAAATCAGAGTGTTACAAATGGTATCAGAGCATAGGTTCAACACTCAGCCTTGGGTAGTGCGGGCTCCCCGACCGGTGCGCTCGAGAGTCGCCACCCGAATTTTTGAGATGGATGATCCGAGAAACTGAGAGTTTTGTTTGAACAGGAAAAAAAAAAAAGGCTTTTGGCCTAACGAAAAATATTACGACTATGGGTCCGGGAGCCATGTCACGAATGGGGATGGTTTTGTTGAAAAAGCACCCTACTAACCCGGTAAGAACCGGTCTCTACTTGACATTTTCAAAGGGGAAATCTTTC
This sequence comes from Rhododendron kiyosumense, assembly GCA_019656275.1. Taxonomy (NCBI): domain Eukaryota; kingdom Viridiplantae; phylum Streptophyta; class Magnoliopsida; order Ericales; family Ericaceae; genus Rhododendron; species Rhododendron kiyosumense. The sequence goes on along the minus strand of BPLS01000169.1, from coordinate 607,988 downwards.
AATATCAATTGGAACATCAACCTCTTAATAAACAAGTAAACGGGGAAGGGACATGGGATTAAGTATTTCACATCAGTGTGCTAGTGGTACTTGTTGTACAGTGGATGATAAAGGAAATGACATGCACGAAACAGAATAACAAGTTAACATCAAAATTGTCCTGATCACTCATAACACCGCGCGGTTAATGCAGGTATCACGCACGATGTCCTGATAAACCGTGTGGTGTACCAACTCACTATCAGGCCTGCTATCATAATCTAGATCCTCGCATGGCACACCAGTTACTCCGTACGATATTCCTCAAAATACCGTTAAGCATAACCCTTAGCATGTTTCAGAATAACACTGCACCTCCAAACTGGAGACTCAAAGCAGCTTTATGCTTATGGTTAAAAATAGTTTATAAAACACCTTTTTGATGCACTTGATCCATTTAAATGATCAAGAAAACTCCTTTTTGGAAGATAAATCATGGCTTTTGGATGTCGTCTCCTTCTGAAACATACTTGGAGTAACATTTAGGCAATAATAATAGACCCAACAACGAGTTAGTGTGATCAAGATAGTCGAAATACAATAACAATGGACTTTCAAAATACCGTACGTGGCGATGCACTACATCATGCAGTGTAAAAAGACATTAGCTGGTTTTAGTTTCTGAAAATGGTCTTTGAGTTAGTTCTTAACCAAAAAGGGTAAAAAATGACTGCAGAAAATCCCCTCAGGACCAAAGCTAAGCTTGACCCAAGGAAACCTGCTTTTACCTTCGATTTTGAGCTTGAATGGACTTGGATGAGTGTAGGTAAGGGTGAATGAGCGTGGATGTCTTGTGAGCTTGGTGTTTTGGAATACTGAAGTTTCAAAGCTAGTAGAACACTAAGCTTTGAAAAGGAAAAGGGGGGAATGTTTGGGGGGAAAGGGGGAGTGCCTAGAGAATGTTAATGATAACTTTCTCAAGGCTTTGAGGAAAACATGGATGAGAAAGGGGACTTTAAGAAACAAAGGAATATGAAAGTATGTGTAGGGGATGGATGAAGTATGTGAGAATGACGTAGTGGTGTCCTTTTCTCTTGAGAGAAGGGGTGTATTTATAGGCAAGAGCCAAAGATTATCAATGTAAATGGGGGAGGTATCTTTTGGACCAGCTATTATTCTTTGCCAAGCCGATAGCTTTCTGAGCCAGTTAGAACTTTCCCAAAACGTCATGCAGTTTACTTCGTGACCTCGTGCGATGTAATGAATGCCATTGTACCGCACGGTGTAGAAGTGTATCGTATGGTGTTCCAGGTTCAATCCTGAGCCTTTTAGGCTTTTCTAGGCTTTTTTGGGCTTTTAGTTTGTGAGAATCCTCATTCAAGCTCTTGAAGGTATTGTTTCCTTTATTTTATCATCAGGGGATTTAAAGAACCTTAGAGGCTTGGATTGGGGTATCTACAGTAGTCCCTTTTTAACGAAACTCAATCACCATTGATTGATGTGAGTGACGCTTAAAGAATAGGCATCCCAATCCATCGTTCCAAAGTCTTTAAACAAAAACCAAAATGCATGAAAATCAAAATGCATGCAAATGGTTTAAAGGTGGTCGTGCTCGTGGAGTTGCCTACATACCCCGTATGTAGGGATCAGACCAACGTAGTTCAATCGGGATAATGCAAGTGAAACGAGTCTCGAAGGACAAATGCGAATGTAAAATAGTAAACTTGAGAAGATTGAGTGCTCGTAGTGCCGTGTGTTGCAAAAGTTGTGAGACAAGCGAGACGAGTCCTCTAGGGACTAAAATTTGAGACAAGTCCTCATGGGACTAAAATTCAAGATAGTTTGAGATGAGTCCTCAAGGGACTCAAATTTGAGACGAGTTCTCAGGGGACTAAAATTTGTGACAAGTCCTCAGGGGACTAAAATTCGAGACGAGCCATCTAAGGGCAAAATTTGAGATGAGCCCTCGAAAGTCAAAATTTGAGACGAGCCCTTGAAGGGCAAAATTTGAGACAAGCCCTCGAAATGCGAAATTTTGATAAGTCCCAAAGGATAAAAAATTCGACGAGTCCCGGAGAACGAAAATGTGCCTTTCGACCAAGGCACAACATTTTACTGGATTTTTATTGCAAAAACAGCTAGGATATGTCATTTTCGAGAATGATATGGGGGGTGGGTCAAATGGTCCCACAGAAATTATTTAAATTTTGGACGCCAGAATGCCGTGCAGCGTAAAACAATGCCGCATGTGGTTTCAATCTCCCATGCAACTCTTTTCCGAGAACAAGTGGCCTTTCTGGTGTGCTCATTCAATTCGGGCGTGCCTCTTGGGTGGCCGAAACTTCTTTATAAGCATGGTGATGCCTCATTCCATGCACCACCATCAAAGTTTCTCAAGTTCTTACCACTTTTCAAGAACAGGTTGTACTCCAGACTTTTCAAGAACTGGTTCCATGGTAGACAGCAGTCTCATTGCGCGCGTGATCTCCCTTAAGGCCAAAATGGCCTTCTACCGTGAGGAGATTGAGCAACTCAACACACAAATCGTGAGGTTGATTTCCACCATTCACACCCTCCGCTGCGTGGTTTCCAACCTTCAGGACTTCGCTTTCGACGCACAGGGCGTTAAACTTGATCCTGACTTTGAATTGGAGCAGAAGTTTGACGACACCGCAGAGGATAGTGAGGGAAATCCGAACGAGTCTGATGACCGTTCAGATGGTGTGGACAATGCTTCCGGAGGCGGGAGTGATTGAAAAGGAAGATGACGAAGAAAAGTAGGAAAAAGGAAGCAGTAGGACTTTTCCATTGTTTTTGCTGCTTTTTATGTTTTCTTTTCTTCTCTTTTTTTTTTTTTAAGGAATGTAATGGAATTCCCGGGGTTCACCCCAGTTTTATGAAATGAATGCTTTCTTTAAAAATATTCGTTCCGCTTTCGCACGTTTTTGCATAGAACTTAATCGAATGAGACTGCCATGGTTCAAAATAAAAAAACTGGTTTCGGAATTCGAACTGTTGGAAAACTCATAACATTGCGCGGTTCTCCTTGGAACAGCGCATGTCGTACCGAATCCATTTTGGACCTCAAAAAATGCATCAAAATAGGCAGAGAGCCCAAAGATGAATGCTGTAATTTCAACCATCCTTTGAATAGGGTTTACGACCCAAGAATTTTGGATATCCTAATGGTATACCGCGCACTGCAACTGGAACACCGTGTGGTGTAAGAACATTCGAATCCGGTCTGAAATTAACTCTGAAAGAACCGATCAAGAGGTATATATAAGAAAGGGGCGTACACAGTACGCCCCACCATTCGAAAACTTACGCGCTCTCTCTCTTGATCATCTCTCTCTCCCTTGCATTCTTTCTCTCTTGGATTGGTTATGGAGCATGGCGACGTACCTGGTGGTGATCAACCACCAAAGGTTGAGGTTGTACCACCTCTGGTCCCTTTAAGCGAGTGGTACAGTGATCGGGGAGATTTCGGAGACCCCGAGGGTCTTAGTTTTGGTAGCCTCGGCCGAGGAAGCCGCGGCCTCGGCTGCTGTGGTGGGTAGTGATGACGATGATGGTGGTGAGGTCGGGAACGATCGGGTTATGGAGAACACAAGTGCAGTGGCCCCGAGGGGCTCGGAGGAAGCCGGGGGCTAATCAGAGGTCATGGGTGGTTCAGAGGAAAGGGTACTGGAGGTTCTTGGTGGTAGTGATTTGGACGGCAGTGAGGAGAGGGCAACGGAGCCCTCTCCCGTTCGACAGCCTCGGTCTGACTTAAGGAAGGGCCTGGTTGTCGAGGAGGAGTCGACGGAGGAGTAGGAGATGCCGCTACAGGCCGAGCTCGAGACTGGAGCGGCTGAGAGGCCACGGGTCGAGGAGGAGGTTGAGGGTGAGGTGGTTCCATAAAGGACCATGGTGGACGAAGCATCGGAGGCTCTTGGAAGCCGATGGGCTTACGACGAGGCGACCTACGTGCCTTTTCGACATGTTGTGGTGCCTTCACTTTTAGACGCTTACCGACCTGAGAGGACCACTTACGACGAGTCCTTGGCAAGACCCCGAACGACACCTACCCTTGCGACGAGCCGAGGTATATTTCAATAGTTGCATTTCAATACAATGTATCATGGTTTTCAATTTCCTGCTTTGAATATTATGCCAATTTATTGAATCTTGTCTTTTATTGCAACAGGGGATAAGAATCTCGAGCTATGGTGGCGCGATCGATGTGCCAAAGTTTTGGGAGAGAATCCCAGAGGCGGTGAAAGAGATAGTGAAGGAGACAAGTATTGGAAAGTTCGTCAGTGATTTGATGAGGGGGAGCAACAATCGCTAAGTGGTGAGGGCTCTTGCTGAAAGGTGGTGGGACACGACAAATTCGTTCCATTTCACCTTTGGTGAGATGACGGTGATGCCTTTGGACTTCTCTGCAATCACTGGTCTGAGGTTCGGAGGTGACCCTATCCCTTACGACGCTGTGGTAGAGAAAGACCCAGGTTTGCAGAGGTTTCTTCTGGGGTACGTGCTTAGAGTGGAAGGGGGATGCCCCGTATGCTCAACTTCTAGCATTTTGGATGGAGCCTCCAGAGAATAGGGTTCAGGAGGAACAGATGGCACGATACTTCTTATTGTACATGCTCGGTGCGTCTTTGTTTCCCAATAGACGTAACCGAGTACACTTGTCCTTCCTTCTTGCCTTGCGAAACATCAAGGAGATAGCCACTTCGACTGGGGTGGCATGCTTTGGGGGCATGCTATGCCTTCATGGGGTCTCTTTCTCGAGGAGCGGGGAAGAGCCTCAGTGGCTACTGAAGGGTTTGGGAGGTATAACTCAAAATCTTGCCTTTTCCTTTACTGCTAGTTAGCTTTCCATTTGCCTTTGTATATCTCATGATAACTTTTTATGCTTCGTACTTTGTAGCTTTGGACATACGAGGTACTGGATATGTATCCTCCCATGACCACGTGCCCTGATGACATGATACTTCCTTGGGCCCTTCGTTGGTCAAAGGAGTATCGGGGAGTGAAGAAGGGAAAAGGTGACCTGAATGCATATCAGTTGTACTTGGACGAACTGCGTCCTGACCAAGTATCCATGTTTCTTTGATTTTCAATTCACACTTCTTGCGCACTTTAATCGAATAATATCCTGATGTATGCTTCTGATTGCAGGTGCACTGGCACATTTGGGACTGCTTTGAAGTCCCTTATGTTGCTAGAAGTAGAGAGGTGGCAAGGGGGAGAGTGCTCTTGGAGTCCCCCTATGGCTGGCAGTGGTACCTGGGTGACTGGGTGTTACGTCAATCGCTAGGGCTGAATGCTTTCTTGGTTCCTGGACCACTCCCTCCTCTCATGTTGATGACAAGTGAGTACACACTGGAGGAGGTTGAGTGGTTCATGCAGCTGGACCCTCAACTAGAGCCATTTTTCCTAGCTGGTGTTGACTACGCAGAGTACAAGTCTCAGCACCTTATGAGGGGCTTTGGGATCCGCGCTACTTGAGAGGCATAACAGCAGGCACGAGGTGGCAGAGGTGGAAGTGCAGGCCGTGGTGACGGTAGGGGTCAGAGCAGGGGCACTTTGCCTGCTCTTTGCTAGACAGTGAACGTGGTCTCTGCTCAAGGAGTCCCTGGTTTAGTGGAGGTCCCACGTCCAGCAGTCAATCCTTCGAAATTCCTTGTCGAGGTATAATCATGTTTCCATCTCTTTCCATGCCTACTTTCCCTTATGTATATTTTGATTGACTTTCCTATCATGCAGGTGACTCCGAAGTATGTTCAAGAGATGGTGGTGACCATGCTAAGCCTAGAGCAGTTAGTACGGTTGTATGCTATGGGCCATGCTCCATCGGTACCATTGGTACCGCATCGCGTAGGAGGGACAATGGTATTTCTTCACATTCCCTACTCTTATTGCCTTATATTTGTGAATATGACACAAATGTTGTATGAATGTCATGCTTTTGCAGGCTAGAGGAGGGGCTTCTCAGGGATTGCATCGGAAGTCTGTGCGCATGCCTGCATCGCAGGCTTCTGTTGCTAATGCTCAGGAGGAGCGACCCTCAAAGAGATAGAGACATTCACGCCCTACTGAGGAGGAGCCTAATGTCGACTCAAAGGACACTGAAGAGCCTAAAGATATCGAGCTGGAAGATACCTCAGAGAGCTCGGTGCCTAGAGTTGTAGTCGTCCCTGAGGCCATTATCTCCGAGGTGGAGGAGGGTGCTTTTGAGGAGGAGGATGATGAGAGCGAGGATGATGATGAGGATTGAGCCTCTTGCCTCTTTGCTTTTTGCCATTTTGGATGGAGCCTGTGTGCTTCCTTTTCAAGGGCGTCTGTTTGCCCTGATAGATAGGATTTTGATCTCAGGGCCTGTATGCCCCAATTTTGTACTTCGACTAATGGATGCCATTTGGCTTATATAAGAATTAGTTATTCAATTTCCTTTATTATTGTTGCTCAGAGAAATTGAATAATGCACACCATAATTTGCTATAGCATCATGAAACTGAGTTTGATTCCCAACTTAAAGAAAGAAACACATTCATGAAGGAATAGAAAACAAAGAAAAACATGAAAAATTAATGATACATCATGAGAGTTTTGTCCAAACATCCTTTTTATGAACGCGGTCATATATGGTAATGATGACCTTTATGACTCGAAAGAATACTCAAAAGCTGGTCCCATGTCTTGAATATGCTTTAAAAAATGAGAAAATATGGACTTTTCAAGGTCGTGACTTCGAATTTTGACAAATAACTAGACCTGGAACTTAGACCTAGTCACATTTGGCCATAATGACTTGTACAACTCGAAAGAATAGTTTAAAACGACGCCAAACAATTTTTGATACCCCAATCTGACTTAAGAATAGGACTTTATTGACTTTTCATACTACAATCTTGAATTTTGAGAGTTGACTGGAGGCAAGACGTCCCCGAAGTACCACATACTCGTTGAATTGTGTTTTGGCAGTTGGCTGCACCCTTAGGGGTCTTAAATCCATTTTCAACCTCTGCTGTCAAAATTGTAGAAACATTGACTCTAGAGTGCCGTGCGCAGCTATAGTACGTCGTGTGTGGTTACCATGAATTTCCTGACAGACCATGCCGTATTGGTTTCCTGACAGTTTTACAGTTTTCCCTTTCCCAAGACAGATTGCACGATGGCTGAAGTTCGACCCCTGTAGTGGCATGTCCGAGCCAATGCAGGCTTAAGTTGGGTTTCTATGCTATGACCAAGCGTTCCCTATGCAAGACTCATGGGAAACTTGCACTTTTGGAAACCCAAGGCTCTTAAAAAGTTAAAGTTGCTCCCCCATTTCTCCTATAAATTAAGGCCTCCATCTTCAAATTTTCTTCACCCCAAACATCCTCATTCGTCTCAAATACTCTCTTCTTTCAAATAGCTCGTTCTCTCAACGATTCACTTCGCCTTTGGTTGGTTGCGGTGGACAGCGTTGATTGGCTCAACTTTCGGGCCCATGGCTTTTACTCCATGAGGTTCCTTTGCAACATTTTCATCCTTCCGAAACTTTTGAAGGCTGCAGTGAGCTTTTGGGATCCGAGTCCATATGTTCCGGTTTGGTGAGCAAGAGCTTTGTCCTACCGTGGAAGAGTTCCACAAATACCTTGGCGATTTAAGCTCGAGAGAGGTCATCATCCCTCCCGTGCGTGTGAACATTTCCAAAGTCCTAGCCGCAGTTCTGGGACTGAGTGGTGGTGCCGCTCTCTATTTGGTTAGCGACGGTCATCCTAACATCATGCAACTTATCGAGATGTTTTCTCCTCCTGGTGATTTTACGGACACGACCTAGGCCTACCAGTCTCGGCGCATGTTGGCCCTTTGCATGTGCTTGTTGGCGGCTTACCTCTTGGTTCCATCCTCTGGCCATGCTAGCGCAGCATTGGTTAGTGTTGCTGTTCAAATTAAGGCTCAGAAGGACATGATTCCGATGGTTTTGGCTAAGACTTTGATTGGTTTGGACAAGGTTCATTCTGGAGAGATTGGGGTCTTTGGGGGCAGTCATCTCCTTCTACAGGTGGGCTTCTTATTTAGCTCTCCTTTTTCTGGCTTTTCTCTTGTTCTTGTTTTACCTCAACACTCGGCTTGGCTTCCTGTAGTTTCTTACTTATTTTCTCCCCTTCTTGGTAGATTTGGCTCTGTGACAAGGTGAAAGTGTTGACCGTTCCTCCTGGCAACTGGACATAAAAGGCTAGACTGCTATCCCGTCGAGGCTTTGAGTTTGCGGACCATCGTGTTTTTGAGTGGGTCCACTTTTTCAAAAGACTGCGAGCTGAAACCATTTCTTGGAGATGCCCTTGGTTGGACCTTCCACCCATGACGGTGCACTACATGGGGCCTTAATGGGTCGTACTTGCCGGTTTGGAGACCTTCTCATCCTACATTCCCTATCGGATTGAGTGCTAACATGGTTTGAGGCAAGAGGCTCCGGTAGAGGTTCTGGTGGATGTTGCTTTACCTCTATTTCGTCCTTCTGTCCTTTATCACTACCAGGAGTTTTAGGGCAAACGTGAGGTTATCGATGCAAGCTCCTATCCATCTGTGCTGCCATGTGGAAGCTATCAGAAGTGGCTCAGGAGGGCCATTGCTGCGAGGGCAAGAGCTCGCGGAAACTGACTCACCCCTACCACTTTGATTAAGAAATATAGCCTTAGATGGAAGCACCCGCGCGAGCAGTGGCGGACGAAGCGGAAGCAAGAATGTCTGTTTGAGTAACGTAAACATTGGTGAGAATCCAATGCCCCAAAAACCTAAGGGTTCCTCCGTAAAGTTCGTCCACAAGGGTGAGTCAGTGCCTAAGAACAGGCCGAAAGGCATAGTCGATGGACAATAGGTGAATATTCCTATACTAGGTTAGGTTAGCCGAAAGATGGTTATCGGTTCAAGGACATAAGGTGACCCTGTAAGAAGGGTAGAGAAAATGCCTCGAGCCAATGTTTGAGTACCAGGTGCTACAGTGCTGAAGCAACCCATGCCATATTCCAGGAAAAGCTTGAACGACCTTCAACAAAAGGGTACCTGTACTCTCCTGTAGAAGGGTCTATCGCTCTATTGTAACTTTCCCATCCTTAGTAGCACCTGCTATTGGATAATCCACCTCTCTTGCCACGGTTGTAGGAATGGAAAGAAGAATCGTACCGTCAAACCCATCTTGCCTTGTATCTCGATCGGAAAGAAGCACCTACAAATGCTATCAGTGGTTCTTCCTTCCTATCCCTATATGGTTGTCAATGAAAAGGCTTATGGATAGCATAAGGATGGGCTACGCTACGAGACAGCAGAAGGGTTACATCCGGGAGTAATCTAGGAGAGTTCGCACATAGCCTTATTAATGTTCCTATCCCAGTGACATAGGCATAAGTTGCTTCCAGAACAGAGGTTGCGAAGCTAACAAGCCTACAAGCCAAAGTAGGGGCAGTGTGTCGAGATAAAAGCAATAAAGAGATGAGGAACGAAGAACCGTGGGTGGAAGCACTAGGAGAAAGCGAAATGTATCAGCGCGCAATAAGGCTTATGTTACACAGATGGGGATCCCAAGGAGAGGGCTTTACTAATAATAGTCAAGGTAGGGGACCGAGAATACAACTATCAGGGTTGTCGTAGAGTAGTTCAGGCTCTCATCAGACTTAACATGCTGCTCAGTCTCCACGTCGTAAGAAGAGGTTCCGCTTTGTTAGATATTCAGGATTCACCGCACAGAAGTGATCTCGAACATCCCTTATGTATGTCATTTCTTTATCAGTAATAAGAGCATTGATAGAGGAAGATGAATGTGCAATGGAATTGCAATTGGATGGTTGTTCTGCTACTGCTTTCTTTAGCCACTCCTGTATCGGCAACATTCACAGCTGAGCGGATTCTATCGCTATCACTGCACCTTTTGCTTTATCATGTTGCACTTTTATCTTCAAGAAGTATGCTCAACCTCATGTAGTAGAAGCAGTAATTTAAATAGAAGTGAGTTACGAAGGGTTTCCCCCTTCTTGATTCCATGTTTTGAGTTCTCGCAACTTGGATTTTAATTTTGATAGATCGCGACCGGGTCTCAAAGCAAGGCTGCTTGTTAGGATGAAATCTATTTAAGCTGAGCGCGAACCAAGTTGCGTGCGGGTCAGCCTTTTTTTAGGGTTTCGGTCCATTGTATGCTTATAGTATAAAAGCAAAACTAGAGCTGCCTCCTTTATAACTGTGACATATTTTACATCATAGTGAAACACCCCAGCACCCCGTGGACGTACGATTGAGTTCATCGCTCAAGTCGGAACCATGTAAAAATCTGTGTCTCTCTTCTCTCTGTTTGTGATTGTTTTCTCTTAATTGGTTTGTTCTTCGATTGTGTGTGTGTTGGTCGTGGGTTTTCACGCTCGAATCCCCAACAACTGGTATCAGAGCTCCAGGTTAGGAGATCTAGGGTTTTACACAATGGCAGAAGACAAAGTCAAGATTGAGAAGTTCAATGGTACGAACTATGCTTTCTGGAAGATGCAGATGGAGGATATTCTATATCAGAAGGATCTATATCATCTGATCAGCGGTGTTAAGCCAGAAAGCATAAAACAAGTAGATTGGGATATTTTGGATCGTAAAGCTTTGGGGACTGTGTGATTAGCCCTCGTGCCGTCGGTTGCGTCAAATATTGCCAAAGAAAAGACTACAGCAGATTTGTTCAAAGCCCTAGAAAAGATATATGAAAAGCCTTCAGCAGTGAATAAGGTATATCTTATGAAAAAGTTATTTAACCTAAAGATGCCTGAAAATTCTAATGTTGCTGAACATCTCAACAAATTTAATACGGTCACGAATCTGCTAGAATCTGTGGGTATTAATTTCGATGATGAAATTAGAGCTCTTGTTTTACTATCAAGTTTGCCAGAAAGATGGAACGGACTTGTCATGGCTGTAAGCAATTCTTCCGGGTCTGAAAAGATAAAACAGGAGGATGTTGCTGGTCTGATATTAGGTGAAGAGGCTCGAAGGAGGGTATTGGGTGAGGATACTGCTTCGGGTTTAGCATTAAGTACAGAGGATAGGGGCATGTCTGTGAATAGGGGAAACAACAAGAACAAAAATAAGAGTAGAGCAACTTCAAAGAACAGGGGTCGTAATAAATCTCGGGGAGGAGATACGAAGACTGAGGAGTGCTTCAACTGTGGTTAGAAGGGGCACTAGAGGCGAGATTGTAAGGCACCGGCAAAGCAGCAGAACGGGAAAAATCAAGGGGGTAAGAACACTGCCTATGTATCTGATGAGTCTAATAATGATTGCTTGATTTGTTCGCTGGATTCTCGCAGTGAGTTTTGGATTGTAGACCATGCTACTCCACACATGGATGTGTTACAAAATTATGTGCAAGGAAATTTCGGTAAAGTGTATTTGGGCGATGATGAAGCTTGCAACATAGTTGGGAAAGGAGATGTACAGATTACTCAGACAGACGAGACAATTCTAAAATTGAAGAATGTTAGACATGTGCCTAGTCTAACACGGAATCTTATTTCAGTGGGTCAGTTGTCAGAGGGTGGAGTTGTTACATCATTTACTTCAGATGTATGGAAGATGAGTAAGGGGGCCCTGACTCTTGCTCGTGGTAAGAAAGATGGAACCCTCTATGTATCTACAGGTACATATAGTAGCATTGCGGTGGCAGCAAAAGGGATTGATTGCACTACGTGGCATCGTAGGCTGGGTCACATGAGCGAAAAGGGGATGAAAGTAATGTTGTCGAAGGGAAAATTACCAGGTTGTAAGTCGCTGGACTTGGAGTTCTGTGAGGACTGTGTTCTTGGAAAACAGAGAAAAGTAGCTTTACGAAGGTGGCTAGGACCCTGAAAACAGAGAAGCTGGAGCTTGTGCACACTAATGTGTGGGGCCCTTCTAAGGTAACCTCTCGTGGTGGTGCTAATTATTTTGTTCCTTTCATTGATGACGCTACTAGAAAATTGTGGGTTTATTTTCTTAAACATAAGTCTGATGTGTTTAGTGTCTTTAAGAATTGGAGAGCACTAGTTGAGAATGAAACAGGAAAGAAATTGAAGTGCCTGAAATCAGATAACGGTGACAAGTATTGTAGCAATGAGTTTGAGGCTCATTGCACTGCGGAAGGGATTCGTAGGATAAAAACGGTCCCAAGAAAGCCAAGGCAGAACGGAGTTGCTGAACGCATGAATAGGATGATCCTAGAGCGTGCGAGGAGCATGAGGTTACATGCTGGTTTGCCTAAACAATTATGGGCTCATGCAGTAGATACGGCCGTGTACTTGATCAACAGGGGACCTTTATTTCCTTTGAATTGTGGATTACCAAAAGAGGCTTGGACAGGTAAAGAGGTAAATTTATCCCATTTACGAGTTTTTGGTTGCATTGTTTATATGCATATAGAACTGGCAAAAAAGGGTAAACTTGATGCTAAGTCTCGTAAGTGCGTATTCATAGGCTATGGTACTGATAGCTATGGTTATAGGCTGTATGATTTTGAAAATCAGAAAACACGCAGGAGTGTGGATGTGGTATTTAATGAATCTGCTCTGTATAGAAATAGGAACAGTCAACCTGAGGAGGCTGAGGAAAATTCAGACTTGGTAGAATTTAAAGGGATCCCAGACAGCAAAGTCCTGCAACCTCAGGATATTAATACCAAATCCATTCCATAGGAAAATCCACAAACTCCCCCTTCTAGGAGGTTTACACGTGTTCCTAAACCTCTAATACATTATTCTCCATCTTTACATTATTTATTGCTAACAAATAGTGGTGAACCAGAATGTTTTAAAGAAGCATTGCAAGTTGAGACCAGGGAGGAGTGGGAGCACGCCATGGATGATGAGATGGATTCTCTCTCATCAAACCAAACTTGGGAATTGGTTCAGTTGCCCAAGGAGAAGAGAGCTGTAGAGACCCGTAAATTTCCTATTTAATTTTAATATTGTAGTAAAAGGAAATCAAAGAAAAGGAAAAGGGGTGAAAATGGTATGGATGCGAATGTGGGGATCCTATGTGTAAGGTTTGGAAAGTCGTGGGTGTTAGTGTAATTTGTGTGTGTGTCGTGTATATCTCCTGGGGAGAATTCCTTTTTTTTTTT
>BPLS01000169.1:550014-589907 GCA_019656275.1 Rhododendron kiyosumense | reverse complement strand
CTCCTAATTCAACTTCGGACCTCTCTAATACATGCAATGGATTTGTTTCGTACCTCCTCAATTTCCTTATACATAATGCATCATATATATTGAAAAATTTAAATGACAACGTCAACGGTTCACAGTTTCCAAGTTTTCCTCTGTAACGAAATTCCTATATACAATTATCTATCTCACCATAGAGGTCTTACTTCCTAATTATAACCAGATAATCCAATTAACTTCCGAGACTTCCATCTAGAAGGTGCGGTGATCAAGCGCCTCTTCTAACTAGATTTCAACCCCATCGTCTCCTTCTTGTGCCAACATACACCCCATCACAGATGGAGTGACAGACAGGTATAGGATCAAAGGGTTTTTTGTCATAGGCGGTGTTAGTACCGGTGGGTTTTGCAGATGGGTTCAGATTGCCTCAAAAGCTTTTTGGCACTTGTCATCCCATTTGAATGGCACACCATTCTTGACAGGCAAAATATCAACTCACAGGTCAAAGTCAACTTTGTGATGAATCGCCTAATGAATTACACTTTGCTTAGGAAGCTTTTTACATCCTTTTCGGATCGAGGTGATTCCATTTCTAAAATGGCTTTGATCTTCAAAGGATCCACCTCGATTCCCCGAGTGGTAATCATGAATCCTAACATCTTTCCTACAGTGACTTCGAACGTGCACTTGGACAGGTTGAGCCTCATTCTGTACCTTCGAATTCTTTTGAAGAACTTTCTAAGTGCCGGTAGGTGCCCTTCTCGCTCTTTTGCCTTGACAATCATGTTGTCAACATAAACCTCCACTTTCTTATGAATCATGTCATGCAGCAAGGTTGTGGCTATTCGTTGATAAGTAAACCTTACGTTCTTCAATCCGAAGGGCATGACCCGGTAGCAATACGTTCCCCATTCTATGACAAACGTGGTTTTCTCCCAATCCTCCGGAGCCATGAGGATCTGATTGTATCCCAAAAAGCCATCCATAAAATAGAGCAAAGCATGCCCGGCGGTACTGTCGACTAGTACATCAATGCATGGCAATGGAAAATCATCTTTTGGATTTGCTTTGTTTAAATCTCTGAAGTCAATGCAGTCCCTAATTTTGCCATCCTTTTTAGGGACGGGCACGATGTTTGCGACACATTGAGGGTACTCAGTTACTATTAGGAATCCAGCGTTAATCTATTTAGTAACTTCCTCTTTTATTTTAAGCACCCAGTCGGGCATCATTTGCCTCAGCTTTTGCTTCACAAGTTTTGCATCGGGATAATGAGGAATTCGGTGTTCCACGATTTCTAGATCGATTCTGGGCATATCAGCATGTGACCATGCAAAAACATCTCCAAATTCTTTAAGCAAATTTATGTGAGCTTGACGCTCCTCTGGAGATAGCTCGGAACCAATCTAGACCATTTGGGGATTCTCCTCATTTCTCAAATTTATTAAAATGATTTCTTCTTTTACAGGTTGAGCATGCCTCTCATCTTCCCTTTCGACTAGGGATCGAATTTCTTTAGGGATATCCCTACCGAAATCTGTCTCATCATCATCAGGCGCAACACAATTTATTTCAAAATCAAAGAAATAGGTAGAATCGGCTTCATTTATTTCATCATCAGCAAAGGCCTTGGGGGCGCCATACACACAAGTAGACTCAAATTCAAAATACAGACCATCAGGAATTGGCTAAGAGGCACCGACTCAGACTCAGAGGACTGGGAAGACTTAGATGACTCAAACTTAGAATAAGACCCATGGCATGTTGCACTCAGTATGAAAATCCAATTCTTATATTCTCCAGCGGCATCCACAATGAGTGAAGTTAAGTCTTCGAGGGCCTCCTGCCCCAGCATCAGCACTTCAGCTTCAATGACTGTACCCATTGGTTCGCCTTCATCAAACAGGATCGTTAGACTTCCCATGTTGAAAACTTCAATCCAATCGGTTGATTCTTCCTTTTATGACATAGCCTTGATTTCTTCCTTTTCATCTTCCGCCCAAACATCATTGGCGAATATCTCAAAACCCTGGCAGCAGAGTGTTGGTTTCCTTATCCCAAAATGGCTCTGGTTGGCCTTGATAGATCTGCTTGGCTTTTTCCTTCACAAAGTAGTCCTCCAGCCGGTTTCCCTTTTTCACCCTTCTGCCCTCTGAAGGCTTGTAGCCGAGGCTGGTTGTATATATTAGAGTTCCAATGATTTCGAACTTTGGAGGTCCTTGGAGATTCTTTCTCAGACCTAGTCCCGACATGTAGGACATCTTTTTCATTATCTTTATGGTGACGTTGCTAATGACAAAGTCATTGTCAATTCGGACTAAGAAGATAGAGTTCGTACTGTCCAACGAAAAACCTCCTAAAGCCCTTCCCATGCTAAGTTTCTAAGAGTGGGGCATTATCCTCAATGGGGGTACAAATCCCAGAGTCCCCATGAATAGTGAGCATTCCTACTTCGAGTCCCAAACGGATTTTTTGATGAAGAGTAGACGGCATAACCATAATGTCGGGACGATGCATCTAAGTCTTCCAAGCAGTAAATTGAAAGAGGCAGAGATACTCAGCACGTGGAATTCTACCTCAGTTTGGTAAGACCTGAAGGTCATTAGGAGCATAAGAGTGCCAACCACATCTCGGCGGGTGTTGTCATATGCTCCGACTTTGACATCAGAGGGAGAGAAGTCTTTGTTTTTGTATCCCAAACAATAAGCAACACGGAGTGGGCAGACATTGATTGCAGAGCCGTTATCAACCGAAATTACTAGAACCCATTTGCCATGGCATTTTAGAGTAATGTGCAATGGTTTGTTATGATTAGTCCCTTCAGTAGGTAGGTCCTGATTGGTGAAGGTGATAACATGCTTAGTGGGAATAGTCTTGATAAGCGCCACAAGCTCATTAGGAGTTATGTTAGAGGAGACTTTGAGGTGAGAAAGAGCTTGGATAAGACCTTCATGATGGCGGGTGGAGTGGATGAGCACATCCCAAACGGACATTTTAGCCTGGGTTCGCTCGAGTTGCTATTTTATCAATCCTTCGGGGTTCTTTTCTGGACGGGAAGGTTCTTTGGTTAGTGGAGCAAAGAGTTAGAAAATGTTTTTGGCCGGGGTAGTAAAAAGGTTAAGGGGTTCTTTAACTGGTAGAGTTACAGAATTGGAGGATTCTTCAGTTTGGAGGTTAGGAGGTTGATAGACATGCTCATTTCTTGTTTGATGGTCAATCTGACGAAATTTCTACTCTTCGCTCCATAAGTCAATGGGAGCTTTGCATTTGCATCCAATGGTGGTATCTTGAAGATTTGCAGCCAAATCAGCGACAACCAAGTCTTCCCAAATGTTTTCAGGCTTCCATTTCTCGGCCTCGATCACTATCCTGTTTACAGTCCATTCTTCATTTCCTACCCGCATGTTGACCACTTCAGTATCTGTCCATGGATTTGGCCTGACCCTGGCTTCCCACAAGAATGGTTGTGGCTCATCCTCCCATAGGTTCATAAGAGATTCGGGTTATAGCATGGAAACATTGACATCTTTAGGGAAGGTCACTGAAGGTTCTGATTCTGCTTCATCTACAATGTAGTTCATTGGGTTAAACTCACTGCTCACCACTTCTTCTTCGGGTCCTGGATCTTGGTGCCATCGATCAAGGTCCACATTGCCGTAGAGATTATCAATGACCCTGGGAGAAGCCTGGGCGAAGTGGGGAAAATTCCGGCCATTCATCAATGATCCCTTCCGGCTAATACCCTTCGGTTGACATTATAGGTGGGAGGAACGCGTTGATGGGATCATCTTTTGCTAGGAGCTGGTATGCATCTGGGATCGGATCCCATTCCCATTCCGTAACTACTTGAAGGATTTTATAACCTTCGTTCTGATTTTTCGAACATCATGTATAAGGAAAGTCCGTCAAGAGGATCGACATGAATGTTTTGCCAATCAACTTCCCATCTTGGTTCAAATGGTGGTTCCACAGTTCTTTGAAAGCTAGCAGCTTTAAATTCCTCACAATCGGCAATCAAGTTTCCCCACGTATTTTCCCATTTCCAGAGAAAACAAAGAACAATTTCTTTAGGGATTTTCACAATAGGCCTTGGTTCAGTGTCAAGGATGATGAAAAGGGTTGGGTCAAAGTCTTAGATGGTTGAGTCATTGGTTAAGGTGATTTGGTTAATACGAAAAGGGGTGTTGTGCTATGGTAAGGGATTTGAGATGGTATTTGGCTTATCTGGGGGAGGAGCTTCGATGACTTTGTTATTGATGAGCTTTTGAATCTCATGACGAGGGCAAATGCAATTGTCTGTGGTGTGACTGGGCATTTAGTGGAATTAACAGTAGACATTTTGGTTAAGGTTTGGTGGGATAGTTTGTGGTGGTGGGGGCACTTTCAGAACCCCAAACTCAACAAGCTTTTTGAGCAAGACGGATCTAGGGGTGCTGAATTGTGTGAAGGTTCGGGTATGAAATTTTGGCTTTTCAGAGATTTGGTTTACTTTGGCGGGTTTGGTTGAAGAGGATCCAACTTGGTTGGCATTTCCAAAGAGGACGTTGCTGTTCCCAGAGTATACCCTTTTGGACTTTGATCCTGATTCTTTCTTTTCCAAGGTACCGTTCCTCATGGCTTCTTCCACAACTAGCCCGGAGTCATAAAAGGTTTCAAAGTTCGGGGCTACTTGAGAAAGGACCATGTATGGTGCAAAGGAACTTGGCAAGTTCTTTGTAATGATTCGAATTTGTTCCTTTAGATCTAGCTTGTTTTGCATCTGTGCGGCCTTGGCTTTCTAACGTTTCACATAATCAGCAAAGCTTTCTTTGTCTCCCATCTTAGTGGTTTCTAGCTCCCTTGTGGTCATCTTCAAGTCCACATTGAAATCGTACTGAGCTACAAAAGCTGTCCTAATATCTTCCCAGGTCCTTTTCTTAGATGGTTCAAGGGTAAGAAACCATTGCAATACTAGGCTAGATAGGGACTCGTGAAATAGTTGTGCCATGGCTTCCGTCTCAATCCCTCGCATTGTAAGAGAACCGACATACCCCTGAAGGTGAGCCTTTGGGTCAGTCGTGCTATCAAACTTTGCGAAGTCAATGCCTTTGAATTTTTCCAGCAGCTTGGCATTTGGGAACAGGCATAGCTTGCTCATGTCGATCTCTCCTTTTCCAAGCTTTTCAGTTTTTCGAACAGACTCCTCCAACTTACCAATCTTGGTAATGAGGGCAGCCAGGTTAGGATTCGTGATCGGTGTTTCTCCCTTGGGCTACTCAGGCTATGGGGGAGGTCTTTCTTGCAGTTTATCACTGATTTCTTGCATGGTTTCCTTCATCATGAGCATGTTTTTCTGCATTGCGTTGACAAAAGCCTTGAGTTAAGCATCGACGTTGGCGATAGATTGCTTAAGTTAGGCTTCCAGACTTGCCATGTTTTGCCTAAGTTCTTCCACCCCGTTTGCTTTGTTTGGTTGGTCAGCCATCGATATAGGTTCCTCGAGTGGTATTGTTGCCGGTGGTTCTTGCACTATTTCTGTCGACGGTTGTCCTTCCTATAGTACTTCAACCTCAAATAATTGTGTTTCTTCCACGGTGTCTGTGTGAACCAATCTGCGAAGCGGACGAAACCAATTGGGTACAGTCTCTTCTTGCGATCAACCAATTTTTCAGAACTGGCAATGAAGCAAAAAAGGGCGACTCAAAACTAATCATGGTAAATTACTCTACCATCTTCGTGCCTCATAGAAGCTAAGCCTATGAACTACCGTGGCCCAGATCTCACTTAAAGGCGTTTGTATAGAAGATTTTAAATAATTCGGGTAGGTACTGTTAGGCAGGTTAAATTCCACCTATTTTTGGGGAACCAGAGTCAATCTCCTTACCTTGACCATCCGAGACAAAGCAATATGATTACCGGAATCCAAATACACACACTTTTAATGCTAGTTCTGAACCAAGGGAGCCGTTCGGGCACGGCAAACACCAGAGGTATCACATACTCCATGGATTTACAGTCTCCTAGACTGACTGGAGAAAAAGGTTTTGTTTTTCAGTTGCGACAATCCTCAGAGTTCTTGTGACAATGTATCCTTGCTAGAATGAAAAATTCTGAGAGATGTCAAAAATGAACTAAGTATTTGACTAGCCTTTATTTGAAAATTTGATTTTAAACTCGAAATGACTTAGAACAGATTGAAGTGATACCATGACTGGGATGGTGTCACAGCACAGTTTCTAAATTATTCCCTATTGTGATTAGGCTTTAGTCAAGGACTAAGTAAAATTTTAATTTCTCAAGGTCTTAATGTTCTTTTAGGATTCATGAGGTTTAGGCAACGTGCACCAAGGTGCACGACTCTTCATCGGGTGTCTGCAACCTTTCAAAAATAGCGCGAACAGAACGCCCTATTGGAGTCCTATCCCCTAGGCTGCATGAATGTGATGGATGAATGAATGACATGTATGCCTACAGGAAATATGCATGTAAACAAGGTATATCACATAAGTCCTAACCATGGGTTCCTGTCCTAATTGGGAAGGTTCTATAGTTATGTACAAGTGCAAAGGCCGGTTTTGGTTTAGCAGGGTTCCCCGAACTAGAGCCAAGATGCACCTCCCATTATCAAGTGTGTTGCGAAACAACAATCGAACGGTACTATAGACACCTCCCTGGAACGGGGCATCGCCATACAGATTGATTGTTGGATTGTTTGGTTATTTGCTTAATAAACTAAAATCATGGATATTCCCATGGCTAGGAACATCGCCACACGATAACGGTTATCATCAAAACAGAGTCGTCACCTAGTTTATTAAAACTAGGAAAAACAAATAGAGATTCTGAGTACGGGAGCCAAAAGTACAATAAGGGGCAAGTGTTAAGCACCCCTCCTCGCCTAGTCATGAGACCGGCCGATAGTTGTTCGATATAAGATTAACGCATGCTTTATTTAATCCTGACACATAATCTGTTTTTAGCCTTTAAACAGTCAATGGTGAGCCGAGAAAGTAATTAAAAGCATGCATTAGAAAGCAAGATAAAACAGATATGTCCCAGGATAATGGATCTTGCGGCCGGTGAATGGATGTCACGGCCGAGAGATCCTCCTGGTTTGATGTATCGGCCAAGAGATTGATTCCCCAGCAGATGTTCTTCCTCACACCAGACTTTATGATTAATAGAAGGTCAGAAAACTATGATTAAGCGTAAAAACGAAAAATAAATTGAATCAGAGGCCCCTGGGCCTCACCACCTTGATCCCTCGGTGGCTTGATTGCTTCGAACTGAATGAGATTGACTGATTTGCTTCTTGAAAATCCTAGGGTTAGGGTTTGAACTTCGGGGGTTTAATCGTCAGATTGCGGCTACCTTCAGGAGGTTGGGGCATTTATAGAGGGGATTTAAGAGTGTATTTCTGTAGAATTTCGTGGCTGATGAGAGAGTGTTTGTTTATCAATTTAAGAACCTAAAGGCTCCTTTATATAGGCATAAGGATGACAAAACCCAACCAATCAAAACACACGATTGCAATTGGAGTTATAGAGTGATACAAACTCTTCATGGCAATCCTCTAACGTAGTCCGAACGCATCGGGATTTGGCTACTAGGGTTTTGTGAACGGATCAAACGATTGACAGAACGTTCCAGAATCTGGAAAATAGACGATCTGGCGGCTGAGCAAAGGATCTAGCGGTCGAGGAAGTGATGTTGCGGCCGAGGGATAGACCTGGCGGCTGAAAGATCAATCTCTCAGGGAGATTTTCAAGCAACAAGTTTCACAGGTGAAGAATTGATGTTGAGGTCATGAGATCGATGTTACGGCCTATAGAAAGATTCTCCTAGAATACTGTATTTCTGTCTGAAAGGCTATTTGGCTCTGGATTGGGTCCTCTAAGTGGCTCAAAGTTCTTACCATAAGTCCATGGGTTCATGAGTAGTCAATCAGCAATCATTGTATCCATACCATCATCGGGATGGTCCCCAAAGTGGGACTTGAAATAATCGTTAGGCTATCATCACGGTCGAGGGGTGCTAGGTATCCTGGGAGAGCTAATCACCGGCAAGCCAGGCAAGATTGCCAAAATACACTAGCGAGGCAGTGTAGTGCAAAGTGTATAGAATAAAGAGAGTTTGATCCTCCAAAAGATATTGAAAATTCCCCTTTTGAAAATGCCTTTCAAGTTTGGCCCTCTTAGATTATTCAACTCTTTGAAGAATAAAAGTAAGTTTCAAAGTTTTAAATAACCATGAACTCCCCAACAGAGTCACCACTGTAGGCTCCCCAACCGGTGCGCTCAAGAGTCACTACCCAAATTTTTGAGATGGATGATCCGAGAAATCAAAAGTTTTGTTTGAACGAAAAATAAAGGCTTTAGGCCTAACAAAAAATATTGAGACTATGGGTCTGGGAGCCATGTTACAAATGAGAAAGGTTTTATTGAAAAAGCACCCCACTTGCTCGATAAGAACCGGTCTTTACTTGGCATTTTCAAAGGGGAAATCTTTCAATATCAGTTGGAACATCAACCTATAATAAACAAGTAAACGGGGAAGGGACATGGGATTAAGTATTTTACATCGGCGTGCTAGTGGTGCTTGCTGTATAGTGGATGATAAAGGAAATGATATGCGGGAAACAGAATAACAAGTTAACATCAATACTGTCCTGATCACTCATAACACCACGCAGTTTATGAAGATATCACGCATGATGTCCTGATAAACTGTGCGGTGTACCAACTCACTATCAAGCTTGCCGTCATAATCTAGATCCTCGCACAGCACACCAGATACTCCATACGGTATTTCTCAAAATATCGTTAAGCATAACCCTTAGCATGTTTCAGAATAACACCGCACCTCCAAACCGTAGACTCAAAGTAGCTTTATGCTTATGGTTAAAAATTGTTTATAAAACACCTTTTTGATGCACTTGATCCTTTTAAAAGATCAAGAAAAGTCCTTTTTGGAAGATAAATCATGGCTTTTAGATGTGGTCTCCTTTTAAAACATACTTGGAGTAACATTTAGGCAATAATAACAAACCCAACAATGAGTTAGTGTGATCAGGACAGTCGAAATAGAAGAACAATGGACTTTCAAAATGTCGTACGTGGCGATACACTACATCGTGCGATGTAAAAAGACACCACACGGTGTAGTGGATCCAGTACAATAGCTGGTTTTAGTTTCTGAAAATGGTCTTTGAGTTAGTTCTTAACCAAAAGGGGTCAAGAATGACTGTAGAAAGTCCCCTCAGGACCAAAGCTAAGCTTGACCCAAGGAAACTTGCTTTTACATTCGAGTTTGAGCTTGAATGGACTTGGATGAGTTTAGGCAAGGTGAATGAGCGAGGATGTCTTGTGAGTTTGGTGTTTTGGAATACTAAAGTTTCAAAGCTAGTAGAACACTAAGCTTTGAAAAGGAAAAAGGGGGAATGTTTGGGTGGAAAGGCGAATGCCTAGAGAATGTTAGTGATAACTTTCTCTAGGCTTTAAGGAAAACATGGATGAAGAAAGGAGACTTCAAGAAACAAAGGAATATGAAAGTATGTGTAGGGGATGGAGGAAGTGTGTAAGAATAAAGTAGTGGAGTCATTTTCTCTTGAGAGGAAGGGTGTATTTATAGGCAAGAGCCAAGGATTATCAATGCAAATGGGGGAGGTATCTTCTAGATCAGCTATTATTCTCTGCCAAGTCGCCTTTGAGCTGTGGCTCAAGTGAGTGTGGCCGATAGTTTTCTGAGCCAATCAGAACTTTCCCAAAATGTTGTGCAGTTTATATCATGACCTTGTGTGGTGTAATGAATGTCATTGTACCGCGTAGTGTAGAAGTGTATCGTACGGTGTTCCAGGTTCAATCCTGGGCCTTTTGGGCTTTTTTTGGCTTTTAGGCTGCAGGAATCCTCATTCAAGCTCTTGAAGGTATTGTTTCCTTTATTTCATCATTAGGGGATTTAAAGAAACTTAGAGGCCTGGATTGGGGTGTTTACAAGTAGATTTGGTGGATCACATTCTAATAGCGTAAATCCGAGTAGCTAAACATTTACTGTATCTATTACTTCTCTAAACCACGAGATATCATACCTAAGTATATCATATAAATATTTATTTATCTATCCCAACTCAGACTCCGAGGAGTTATGAAATCAATGTTGACTCTGATTAGAAGGAAGCGATAGAGGAGCCGTTCCTTTTATAATTGTGTGGGCACACGCCTAAAATTTGTTATAAAATCAGGTGCGCCCTTTTTGGAAAGCGCGGCAAAACGCTTAATTCAGAGTTGTCACTTGGGTTTTTGTGGAATGCCACCCAAGGAACCGAACTTGAAACGTTTTTGTCACATTGTTTGATTTTAAAAAGGCATGACTGGTCTGTCGTCACCTTGATATATGAGGTTTGGTCGCCAGGTTACGAGAGGGGAAAGGTTTTAAGGCACCCCTCTCGCCCAATCCGGAGATCAGTCTCTACTCGAGCATCTGTAAAACGTTTGTTATTCTCTCTCATTAATTGGTTTTTAGCCAGTTAGGGCGGGGAACAGTTAAAGGGGATCAAAACTATAACATGTTGGCAGGATGTAATAAAATGGTATATAAAACAATTAGTATAGGATGAAAACAGACTCCTGTGAGAGTTTTAAATAGATTGGAGGACAATGCTCTGGAGTGAAATACGTAAAGAAGAATCAGCATGCACTGACCAAGTTACTGCATGTTGGGTCAACATGCGTACGCCACTACCACACTCGAGTACGCCAGTAAGCCTAAGCCCACAGCTCTTATTTTCAACCCTCTGGGCTCTGGAAATGACCAGTGCACACCCATGATAAACCAAGCAGTCTATATTATAAATAATATACTCCCTCCGTCCCAAATTGATTGTCCGGTCCGCAAAACGGAGTGTTAAAAATAATACAATTTTTGCAAGAAAAAATCAAAAAATTTTCAACAACTTACTAGATATCAATGAGAATTTTTAATTTGTGAAAAAAGTTTGAATTTTTTCTTGAAAAAATTGTATTATTTTTAATACTCCGTTTTGCGGACGGGACAATCAATTTGGGACGGAGGGAGTACAATTCTAAGCAGTTCAAATGGGCTCAAGAGCCAACAAAAGAATAGAACACCCCATAAACAGTGTGGAGGATAAGACAGAAGCTAAGGCCTAGTTACTATGCAAGGGCTAGCCATTGGTTAGGGTTGATCTGACGTACGCGAGTAAACCACTGTGGTATGCCAGCTGTAGCCATGTGACCAGTGCTTGGCTTTGCACTTTCTGGGTTCTTAGACATATTCAGAAAGACCCCGAAAGTATTCCATAGCAGCAGAAATGAATGTTGATAAGTAAAACTAGCCGTTCTAACTATGGAAAGCAGTAAACTGGTTTTAACATGCTTCACATTGATGGATATGAAAAGAAGAACATAAAACAACTAGACACTAATCCCCAAGCCAATTCTGCATATACTGTAACGCCCCGATTTTTTAAGAAATTTCGGAAGCATTAAACCTAAAATACATTGAATTTTATAAACTACTAGATCCCTATTTGTCGTTATACAAAATCTACATAAAACAAAAATACAAAAAAAGAAATAAAATCTAACATTTTATTTAAATATCTTCAGAGCGACTCTAGTGTTGATACAGATCTCAAGTATCCTCGGTCTTCATCCTTGATATTCCTCCTGTGTCAAACAGCTCCACCATTGAATCCTGCACTATCTGGCAAATTGATCGCCGAAGCAACCGATTTACCAGGATACAAACGTATCCGTGAGTGATAATTCACCCAATAGAATAATCACGACCCTACTAACCCCTTACTCTACAATTAGCAGATCAACAATATAACAATTCACATGAGGTACAAAATAATAGCACATCGCCCATTCCTTTACTATCCATTATCTTACATGAAATTTAAGGATCCTCTCCACAAGGTCCTTTCCTCCCACATCCACTAACTTTGACCGTCCCATGGAATAACTCTCCCTTTATTTGTCCTGCACCAGGGTTTTAAGCGAATGCAACCAAATTATGTATCCAGTCCGGATTCGCTTACAACCATAATAAAGGAATAGCTCACCATGACAACTCAGCATTAGGGGTCGCACTATCTTATTGCCAGGATCCTTTACCATCTCCCAACTCTACACATTGGTACTATACCGTATTCAGGGATACTTTACCGTTTCCCAAAATACTATACCTGAAGTCCTTTACTGTACTTCACACACACTGGGTACTGTACCGTATTCAAGATCCTTTACCGTATCCCAAATACTGTACCCGGAGTCCTTTACCGTCCTCCACACACACACTAGGTACTGTACCGTATTCAGGATCCTTTACCGTATCCCAAATACTGTACCCGGAGTCCTTTACCGTCCTCCACACATACACTGGGTACTGTACCGTATTTAGGATCCTTTACCGTATCCCAAATACTGTACCCGGAGTCCTTTACCGTCCTCCACACACACACTGGGTATTGTACCGTATTTAGGATCCTTTACCGTATCCCAAATACTGTACCCGGAGCACTTTACCGTCCTCCAACATCCTCAATCAACTTTACCATTTCATCCTTTACTTAACCGCATCTACATGTTCACTACTCGAAACCACCCATGAACCCAAATCCGACTAACATGTCCCATCATATATCTCCAACAACAATTGATTCCAACATAATACATTTCAATGAGAACACAAGCAAAATAATTTATAATTGCGAAATAATTAAACATGTAGATGTTAAGATAAGGCCTTTCGAATTATTTAAATTTCACGACTAGCTTCCAGTTACATTTCATTTACTCCACTGACCTTAGTTAGGTACTTAATAGTTTATTAATTTCTTAGTGTTCAACGTATTATTAAGATTAAGATTAAAAATAATAACAATAAATAATAATTATTGTAGATATTAGTTTGTAAGTTTCTTATGTAACTCGTAACATTTTAATTATCCCATGCCTTCATTAGTACTTTACTTAACAATATTTTAACTATGCAGTTTTACTTATATACTGTTACCAATTGCTCCACTAATTTATTTAGTTCATTGGTTCATAAGAAGAATTTGTGTTAGTTAAATTCTTAGAGTTATTTTATTTGTTCTTCGTAACTACTACTTTTCTAGTATCAAAAATCAAACCAAAAGTTTTTACTACCGATCCAATAAGGTAATTTGCCACCATAATTATTTTATTGATTAAAAATAATAATAACAATAATATTTTCGTAACTTATTTTATACCTTATTTTATTATAAAAGTACAACCCATTTAGTATCATTCTAAAATATCCTTTATTTTTACTACAGTATAATTTAGTGAATGGTTATTTAAACATATCAAAACTTACATTTAAGCAAAATCGGTTAATATACAATTATATTAAACACTATCATGTCGCAACAATAAAAGAGAATAAATCAAGTCAGAACATAGTTTAGGACCAAATCCGAAAACTAAATATCCACAGGGGTCCAAGTGTAATACTGATCTACCATTAATCGTTCATGCAACAGTGATTTTCAAAAGAAAACAGAGTGGTAAATGGTTTCTCAGTTTTGGTCCGTGATTTCAATTGCTACCATTAAACCCGTTTAAATCATCATGCATGAATCAAATATACTTAGAGGAAAGTAGGATAGAGATTAATCTACCTTAAATCCGGCCGAAAAAGCGGGTGCTAGTTTGCAGACGATTTAAGTAAAATGAAAAAAAAACAGCGGCGGCAGCGGGGGACTCGGGGCTGACTCGAAATGATTGGAAGATGGTTTGTGGATGCTTGGTGATGTAGTGGTTGATTGGGAACATGAATATAATGTACGGAGGGATTTTATGTACTCTCTCTCTCTCTCTCTCTCTCTCTCTCTCTCTCTCTATTTTAGGCTCAACAATAGAATTGGGAGTGAAATAATATACTGGTGTTCAATTTTTGGATTCCTGTGGGTATGTATAATGAGAGAGAATAAGGTAGT
The DNA here is from genome assembly GCA_019656275.1 of Rhododendron kiyosumense. Taxonomy (NCBI): domain Eukaryota; kingdom Viridiplantae; phylum Streptophyta; class Magnoliopsida; order Ericales; family Ericaceae; genus Rhododendron; species Rhododendron kiyosumense. The sequence goes on along the minus strand of BPLS01000169.1, from coordinate 575,950 downwards.
AAGAAGGTAAGAGGATAAGTGTGGAAGTGGTGGAATGGGGAAGGAGAAGGAGAGGGATACTGATAATGATAAGAGAGATATGAGATAAGTACAACATTTGGTGGGGTTTCTTTAATTCTAATGTATGTGGACGCTTTTATGTATAAGGTGAAAATGTATGTGGACACGTTTATGTATAGGATAATTGAGAGATAAGGATGGAGGTGGTAGAGTTTGAGAAGGAAATGGAGAGTTAATTTGAATAGAGTTCTAGTTAGGATTTAGATAGGAAAGATAAGAGATAAATATCAATCACTGATTCCTTGTATATCTAAAGTATAAATATATATTTTATACAATAGTGTAAATAATATCAATTGTACACGTAATAATATATTTTAATTATTCAATCTAATTAATCATTGAATTAGGAATTTAACAATATAAATTTGTATTAAAAAAAATTGGGTCGAAAATCTGGGTCGTTACATATACTGCCATGACTGGCGTACGTGTACTAATGACTGGCGTGCGCTAGTTCTAGCCATGAACGATTTTGAAACCTTACTAGATTTAGGGCCAGGACTAGTATTAGTTACCAACCTTGACCCTGCTAACCCCCCTCAGGGATCAGAACAAAGAGATATACTAAGTTATTATACCTTTGGCTTTTGAGTTTGGAAGGTGTTTGAACTTGAACAATGGCTTGAAGGAAGGATGGAGAATGTATATGGATAGATGAGTGCTGTGGTATATGGTGTTGCTTGTTTATAGCTTTCCTTAGCAAGGGAGAGATGAACAAGAGGCTTGGAGGGTGGTAAAGTTGTTACTTGAGACTTAGCACTTGGTAATCTTTTGCAAGGATGAAGAGTGGGGGGTATTTATGGGAGTGGAGAGGGGTGTAACCAGCTGGTTTGAGGGCTGATCGGGTTGGAGTGCAAGTCTTCTTGCATTAAATGCATATGACAAGGTGATGGGTGGCTTGAGAGAGGGGGTAGGGAACATCCCCAGCCCTGAGATCAACTTTCAAACGGATTTACAGAGTATAGGGTGCCCTAAAATTCTTGTGATCATGGCTGAATAAAAGTGATGAGACTAGGTTTGACCGGCATACGCTAGTGGTTGACCTGCGTACGCGGGTTTAAGCCTTGTCAACGGTCAAAGTTGATCGATGGCCGACACATGGCAGTTGGACCAGCGTACATCAGTTATACACCAACGTATACAGGTAGGGTTTGATTGAGGCTTCTTAGGTTAGGTTTAAAGGGGTTTAACCACTCAAAGCTCAAAAACACTAACATTTTTGGTGTAGGGAGGTATTCCCGAACAGATACATTTGATAGCCGAACAAGTGATGTCCGAGGGCACGTGGTAAGAAGATAGGGTTAATCGTCGGGCAGTGCGATAAGCAACGATGTGGACCAATGACATGAGAAGTCATTGATCTAGGCAGTCTGTTCGGCTGATAAGGACAAAAAGACCTGTGAAGTCATTTGTCGAAATGTAACGATATGGACCAGTTGCATGATAGGTCATTGATCCATGTGGACTGTTCGGCAACGTGGTAGCCAAACAGGGGAAGAAGTTGCCCTAAATCATGACGCGGCAAGAATGCTCCGGAAGGCTCCAGGATGGTAATATTCCGTAAAGGAATGGGATCCCGAGTATATAGGATCAAGGCAAGAGATCCAACGTGAGTGGGGTATTCGGGTGATTAGGGGAAAGAGTCCCAAAAAGGTTAAGCTATTATACAGATAAGAGAACGAGAATCCATGAGATACTAGGTTTTCTATACGGGATAGGAATCCTAAGGCAACAAGCATTCGTAAACCTATAAATACGGGGTAAACCTGGAGGTAAAAGGTACGCAATATTTTGTGATATCTTATTGTCTTCCTACAGATAATTAGGGTTCATTGCTAGTCCGAGATACTAACTTAGGCATCAGAGGGCCTTTGCCACGAGAGGCAAAGGTGCACTCACCCCTTCTCTGTTTTGCAGATTAGGGTTTCGACGAAGAACTAGGGTTCTGGTGCAGAGGCACGTGTAGCCGTTGTAGTTTGGTGTTGTCCAGAGCACCAATTGTTTTCATCCCCTACAATTTGCGCTGTCTGTGGGAAGCGAGAGAATTCCCTGAAAAGATAACCATGATGGAGGAAGATCTAACCACGCCGTTTAATCCAAAGAACCAGTTAAGTGGTGGAGGGGATAAATCTCCACCAGGTGCTCCGAGAAAGCCCACTGGAAGGGAGGACAAAGCAACTATGGGCTCCACAAGAAGGAGCAAGTCCCACCGAAGAGAAGTGTCGGTGGAGCGTTCAAGAAGTGTCCACAACAGTGAGGATATCCTCGATAAAAAGAGGAAGGAGATTAAGGAGTACGCTCGTTTGATTAAAAAATGAGAGTACAAAATACGAGAGTTACAGTGGGTACGAGATCACCCAGAAGATTTCAGACTCTCACGAAGGGATTCCGGAGAAGACAAGCGGGCTCTACTAGTCCATAAGGAGCCTCATTCACGAGGAAGAAGGAGCATGAGCAATAGTCCTACCACGAGATGATATGAAGCTTCCCCACGAAGAAGGAGAAGCAGAAGTAAAGACCAAATACTAGAAAGGCGAAGGGCTTCTTCACGAAAAAGAAGGAGCAAAGAGCGAAGTTCCACACCCGAGGAAGAAACAAGGAAGCATCACCGTGACAGGTACGAGAGGCCTGATGCTGACTGGGCCAAAGCTACGGCTCACAAAATGAAGGAAAGTGAGGAAAGGATAGTATCTGCACGAGAAGCGGCACGAAAGGCCCTGAGTAACATCGCAGCCTCCCCTTTTTCAAGGAGGCTCCAGGAGGCCAAATTTCCGAGCAAAGTGAAACACGGAGCGTTCATGCTTTACGAGACAAACACGGATCCTGTGGCTCACATACAGCACTACCAGCAAGCCATGTTCATGCATGATGGCGATGATGCCATTCTGTGCAAGATGTTCCCATCAAGTCTAGGCAAGGTGGCTTTGTCGTGGTTTCATAAATTGGCACAACGATCCATTCGACGATGGAGACAGTTGGCCGAGGAATTCACTACTCGGTTTTGGACAAGTAGAAAGGCCCCGAAGACGTTTGAAAGTCTTTCCACCATGAAGCAGGCAGAGAGCGAGCCGATAAGAGATTATGCAAAGAAGTACTGGGAAACTTTCAACGAAATTGAAAGCTGCAGTGAGGAGTATGCCATAGCAACCTTCAAAACTGGTTTGCCTGTTCGGGGAGAACTGCGTCGCTCACTGAATAAACATCCGGTGGCTACGTTGGCCAAACTGATGGAGCGAATAGAGCAGCACGCCAGAATAGAGGATGACATACTCCGCGAGGACGGCAGGATCGCTGCCGAACAGCCCAAGACACCTGCCAAGAAGGTGGATAAGCCTGAGCCCAAGACGTACAAGGAAAGGAAGGAGTATGGGCAGGCTAAGAAAGATCCGTACAAGGAAAAGCAAGCCCATGATCCCAAATCCTTCTTTTCTATCACTACTGTTTGGAAGGAACCAATCTATAGGATTCTTTATCGAATAAAGAATCAGCCATACTTCAAATGGCCCCCAAGTCTAGGCGGAGATAAAGACACCAAACGTGCTACGAATCAGCATTGTAGCTACCACAAGGATTGGGGCCATATGACTGAAGATTGCGAGATGTACAAAAGACACCTTGACGATTTGGTCTCTCGAGGCTATCTCAAGGAGTTTATCTAGGAAGATTCCAAGGAAAAAGGGAAAGCCATGGAACTGGATTACGAGCAGAATCCTAAAGGGGTAATCCATATGATACATGGGTTGGTCGCGCCTTATACGAGAAATGAGGTTAGGCTATTACAGAGGCAGTTTAAGCACGATCAGCATGTGATGCGATTGGGTAGTAAGAGAGGACGAGAGAATGACGTATGCAATGAAAGCATAGCATTCACAGATGATGATTTGGGAAAAGTCCAGATACCCCATAATGATGCTTTGGTCATAACCCTACGAGTCGGGGAGTATGACATTGAAAGGATCCTGGTGGATTCAGGGAGTTGTATAGAGGTGATGTACTACGATGCGTTTAAGAAGTTGGGGCTGGCCCAAACAGATTTAGAGCAATCCACAACACCCCTGATTGGGTTTGGTGCAGGGGCAGTTTGGCCCATTGGAAAAGTAACATTGCCTGTTCGGGCCGGATCAGTTGTCTTGAGGACAGATTTTCTGGTCGTAGATGTTCCTTCTTCCTATAATGCATAATAATTATGCATTATAGGAAGAACCTGGTTGCACAAGATGAGGGCAGTCTCTTTAACTTACCATCAGATGGTGAAATTCCCAGGATCCAATGGGATTGAAGTAATTAGGGGCAATCAGAAAGTGGCCCAACAATGTCTGATTTCCATCGTCAAAAGAGCCCGAAAGGCCCAACACGTTCATACATTGAAAGAACTGGATCAACCGACTATCGAGGATGTCGGAAGATGCTCGACTGATAAAGTAATGGAGGGCTTGGACAAAATTCAGATCAACGAGGCTGATCCTGAAAGATATTTTTTGATTGGGGAATCACTAACAACAGAGGAAAAAGCTGAATCAATACAGTTTCTGAAGGAATATGTTGACGTGTTTGCGTGGGTACAAGAAGAGATGCCCGGCGTAGATGTTGATATAATCTGTCATCACTTGAATGTTGACCCTCAGCATAAGCCAGTCATTCGGAAGAAACGTAGGGCAGCCGTGCAATACGTGGACGCTGTTGTTGAGGAGGTCAATCGCTTGCTGGAGGCTAAAGCGATACGTGAAGTCTACTACCCCAAATGGCTGTCTAACACCGTGGTCGTGAAGAAGAAGAACGGGAAGTGGCGTGTCTGTGCGGACTTCACAGACCTGAACAAAGCATGTCCTAAGGACAGTTTTCCTCTCCCAAGGATAGATCAGTTGGTTGACGCAACAGCTGGCTATGAGCGAATGAGTTTTCTTGATGCATATCGAGGATATCATCAAATTGCTATGTTTGGGCCCGATCAGGAGAAGACTTCTTTTATCACTCCACGAGGGTTATACTGCTATAATGTTATGCCATTTGGGCTAAGAAACGCTGGGGCGACATACCAAAGACTTGCAACTATCATGTTCAGAGAACTACTTGGGAAAACTATGGAGGTTTACATAGAATATATGGTGGTGAAAAGTCGAGACAAGCGAGGGCATATTACAGATTTAAGAGAAGTCTTTGAAATCTTAAGGAAGTACAAACTAAAGCTCAATGCCTCAAAGTGTGCGTTTGTTCTGGGAAGTTCGTAGGCCATCTGATGACCATGAGGGGAATTGAGGCCAACCCGGATCAAATTGCAGCCTTGCAGAAGCTGCAAAGTCCCAAAACCACGAAGGAAGTCTAGAGACTGACTGGGATGGCTGCGGTACTTAATAGATTTATCAGCAGATCAAGTGATAAGTGCAGACCTTTTTTTCAGTTACTGAAGAAGAGGGAAGGGTTTGAATGGGGAGTAGAATGTGAGCAGGCTTTCCAGGACCTGAAGAAGTATCTGGCTGAGCCTCCACTTTTGTCAACCCCACAGCCAGGTGAGTCTTTGATTTTATACTTAGCTGTTTCTGAGCATGCTGTAAGTGCAGTCCTGTTAAGGGATTTGGGGATCGAGCAAATCCCAATATATTATGTTAGCAAGATACTGCTGGATGCGGAGACGAGATATCTGCCCCTAGAAAAACTTATCTTGGCACTAAGGACAGCAACGAGGAAATTGCCACACTACTTCCAAAGCCACAGGGTTGTGGTTTATACTGAATTTCCACTGAAGTCGCTGCTACGAAAGGCAGATTTTTCAGGAAGAATCTCGACGTGGTCCGTCGAGTTAAGCCAATATGATATTGATTATCAACCACGAACAGCAATCAAAGGCCAAGTGTTGGCTGATTTTGTGGCAGAGTTTTCTCCCACAGTAGCTCCCCTGCCTCCTACGAAAATGGAACAGGAGAATAAGACATTGTCCATGAAGGATAAAGTCTCAGCCGAATAGGACAATATGGAGTGGAAGTTATTCGTAGACGGATCAGCTTGTAATACTGGTTCAGGAATAGGTGTTGTCCTTTTTCCCCCCGGAGGAGTAATGATAGAATTGTCTGTTCGGTTTGGTTTCAGTGCATCGAATAATGTGGCGGAGTACGAAGCACTCTTAGCTGGATTGAGAAGTGCGAAGACTCTGAAAGCAAAACGAGTAAGGGTGCATTGTGATTCACAGCTTGTAGTTAACCAGCTGTCCGAGGAATATCAGGCCCGGAATGAGAAGATGGCGGCATATGTGGAAGCGGCCAAAGATTTACTTGATACATTCGAAAGGGTCCACATTGAACAGATAAGTTCTGGACAGAATGCCCATGCCGATTCCCTGGCATGGCTGGCTGCAGCAGCCCCAACTGAACTCAAGCGAAGGGTGGCAGTTGAGTATCTGACGGAGCCGAGCATTGGGAGGAGCGTGGAGTTAGTCTTGGACGTGAACCAAGGTCCAAGTTGGATGGACCCAATTGTGGAGTTTTTACGAGATGAAATACTCCCCGTCGATAAAAAGGAATCTCATAAGATTAAAACCAAGTCTGCAAGGTTTTGGCTGTCCCCAGAAGGGAAGCTCTACAGAAAGTCTTTCACTGGTCGATACTTGCTGTGCGTACACCCAGAGATGGTGCAAAAATTTCTTCACGAAATACATGAGGGAACGTGTGGGAGTCATACTGGGGGCAGATCCATCGCCCACCGAGCAATTACCCAAGGCTACTGGTGGCCATCTATGCAGGAAGATGCAAAGATGTATGTAAAAATTTGTGAGAAGTGTCAAAAATTCTCACCAATGATTCAAACACGAGCCGAGGATCTGGTGCCTTTGGCAAGTCCTTGGCCGTTTGCTCAATGGGGAATGGACATCGTGGGTCCACTACACAAAGCAACTGGGGATCGAAAATTCCTCTTAGTTACGACAGATTATTTTACTAAGTGGATTGAGGCAGAACCACTGGCCAAAATCACCGAGCCTATGATAGAGAGGTTCATGTGGAAGAGTATCATTACCCGATTTGGGGGTCCCTATTCTTTAATTACGGATAATGGGTCCCAATTTCAGAAGAAATTCAAGGTTTTTTGTGCCCAGTATGGAATCCGGAATTATTATTCAACTTCAGCCTACCCTCAGAGTAATGGGCAGGCAGAAGCATCTAACAAAACCATTCTTGACGGGATCAAGAGGAGGTTGGATAAGGCCAAGGGGAAATGGCCCGATGAATTGCCTCTTGTTTTATGGGCACATAGGACAACACCTAGGAGGTCTACGAGAGAGACCCCCTATTCGTTGGCATACGGCACAGAGGCAGTCATACCTTTGGAAGTGGGCCTTCCAACCAACAGGACTGTATTGGTTGAAAGTGGGGGCAATGACAGAGCCCTCAAAATTGAGCTTGATCTCGCTGAGGAGAGGAGGGAAAGGGCCTTGGTCCATTTGGCTTCTTATCAGGAACAACTGATGAAAAGCTATAATAAGCATGTTCACCCTCGAGAGTTTGGTGTTGGGGACCTAGTACTACGAAAGGTGCTCGGCAACACCAAGGTGGCCAATGAAGGCAAGCTAGGAGCCAACTGGGAAGGCCCGTATCGAGTAACCGAGATTGTGGGCATAGGGGCCTACCGATTGGCTGATTTGGACGGCAATCCAATTCTGAGGCCATGGAATGTCCATAATCTAAGAAAATTCTTTGTTTAGAAGAATTAAGTTTTATTTTAGATTGCACTATGTGCTGGTATGGGAATTATGAATAAAATTCCCTTGTTTTCTTTATTTTATGTGATGGTTTGCTCTGTTTTAGTTGCAAAAGGTACGAGTAAGTGTCCCTTTGAGTTCGAGTTTATGAATAAAATCTTTTATATCCAATTTTTGAAATCTCGTTGTAGAAATATGAAATATGGAGTTTTGCTTTATTTTCCTTCTTTCATATTGGGGAGCATGGGATTGGCACGAACGCCGTACACGAAATATTTAAAAGTATGAGAAACTGGAACAGTTTGCAATATGTATGAGATACTTAAAGTACGAAATACCTGGGTGTTAAGGCATAACGAGACATGTCAAATACTTATACAATTCTAAGTACGAATATACTTAGTAAAATCCAAGTATGAAATACTTGGACAAAACTAAGTACGAGAGACTTAAATGCATACGAACATATGCAGTCTGGGCAAATAACTTGTGGTAGAAGTTTAAAGCTTAGGACAAGGAAAATACACAGCGTATGAATAAAACGCTATGTAAAAGAGTAGGATACATCAAGCATGAAGTACTTGGATAAGCTAAAAACGAAATATTTGGCTTAAACAAGCACATGTTGACTACGATATTATAGCACGAGATGCTTAAAAACGAGTTTGAGGTACTTAAAGAGATTAAAACTATAGGGCAACTCTGCCAAACATGCTTGTCAATAATTGCATCTGTACCAAACAAATATGAGATATCCGAAAGCTAAAACAAAACGGCCACGAAGGGCCGAGCAACAGACAAAACCAAAAGTAATGCCACGAAGGGCCAAATACTTGTATCATCAAAAGAAAGAAAGAGGGATGTACTGGTGCCTCGCAGGGCTGCAAAAGGTACGGTCACGCAGGACCAGCGATATGCTTGAAGGAGTTGAGTGGGAATGATCATACCTACCAGCCCGTTCAATCCAAGTTTTGGATCTCTGGGGGAATGTCATCTGCAACCTCCATGCTAACATTGGTAGCAGCACTCTCCTCCACGGTAATGGCTTCATTAGTCACCTCTCTAACTGATGTGTGTTCTGTTGCAGCATCTTGAGATTCCATTTCTATCTCCTCATCTGCATCTGCAAACTCATCTATTTGACGATCTACATCATCAGTCGGGGGCCCGTCCGGCTCCTGGGAAACTGCTGCCCGGCCGCTAGGAAGTTTGATCTCAGTCCACAGAGGGGAATCATCTGCGATACCAACCTTGGTCAAACAGGCCTTCCAGCAAGCAACCTAGATTTGGTCTTGTAGGCCTGGAATCTGCTCCACGTAGCTGGCCGTGGTGGCATCATATCCTTTCTGATAACCATCTTCGAAAGCACGCTTCTTGGCACTGTCTATCTCTGCCAGAGCTTGACTGAGACTGTCTTCGGCAGTCTCAAGCATGCTTTTCATTTCAGTGACTTCTGTTTTGGCTTTGTCTCTCTCTCTCTCTCCAGCCTCGTCACTGTTCGGAGCAGCCTTGTATTGTCGTTCAGAAGCCTAAGTCTTTCAGCATCAGCCTCGTGAAACTTTTGACCCAGTATCATCATCTTCTGGATAAACTGAAGAAATACCAAGTACAAGTTAAAGGATTCTTTGGCTACAATGATCAAGCTGAGTCTAAGAAAGAAGTTTATGGTTACCTTGATTCCACTGACCAGACTAGTGGATACAAGTCTATCTGCAGAGGATGAGGATTCTTTCTGCATATCTACAGGGAGTGATAGTCCTTGAGCCAGGGCCAGTGCAGTTTCGGAGGAGCTAGCACTGTCCCCGACGTTTACAGGTCGATCTCCCCTCATGAGTTGAGGGGCCCAGACCTCAGGAGAAACTTGGATTCTCGACGATGGAGTTTCCAGTGGCACTGAGGTAGCTGGAGCATCAGCATCTCCGGCTTCGTCACTTCGGGGACGTTTGTCCCGATGGGCATCAGTGGCTTCGAGGGAACTATCATGTTCCCGAGGTGAAGAGGAGGATCGATTTGGACCGCCCTTAGTTCGTCGGGGTGGTGGTGGAGCGTGCCCGGTTGACGCTGCCCGGCCAGAGCCACGGCCACGACCGCGTGTAGGGACAATCAGAAGAGAACTTAGATTTAAAGGCTGGCAGGTCATTGTACCTGGTGAAAGAGGCGAAGCTGAATACCCGGGCGACGAAGATTGACTGGTGTCACGTTCGGGGGCTAGCTGTTCGGCTTGATGTCGTGTGGACCTCCTTAGCCTCAGACGAGGAAGTGGGACACCTTCTGAGATAGGGACCTCACCAGGCTGCCCGGCAACTGTAACTCCAGTGTCACGCCTCGAGCTTGATGGGTGCGGAGCAGTTGATGTAGAAGCAGTGCTGGTACTGGGGTTGGCGAGCCTTCTGTCGATGACCCCTCTGTATGCAGGATTGTATCCTAGCAACACGTCAGCATTACGACCCCTACCAGCTGTTCGGGTGCCAGGCTCCCCTGTCTATCTTAGAACTCTGTTAATGTCCTTTGTTCGGACGTGACTCGGAACGCGTCTGGGCCTTTTGTTGGCGTTGTCAGCTGCAAAATCGAAATCCAAAACGAAAATTAAAAGCTTGGAAAAGCTACGCGAAAGCAGTAAATGAAGAATTACAAGACAAAATCGAGAGCATACGTGGGTAACCCCATATGTGGGGGCAGTGCAAACCCACCACTTGGCCTTCTTCCCCTATTGGCTCGAACGCTCCAGTTACGTAGAAGAAGTCGATCTCGTGGTCACAAGCAGAATCTGGCAGGTTTAGCACGAGACGCTTATCTGCCCTCCTAACTTTGAAATAAAATGTGTTGTACTCAGGGTTTAATACTATACTGTACCACCACTGGATATCCCAGATTCCTAATTGGGTCTCCAGAATCCTATTTAGGGCTATAATCCCCATTACCAGCCTAAAAACGTTTGTTGAAACTTGCATGGGGGTGAGGCGGTACCAGTTCAAAACTTGACGGAGTAGTGGATGAAGGGGAAACCGGACTCCGCCCTCGACGATTGCTACAATGGGAATGCACATCCTGTCCCATGAGCCGCCATCCCTGTCCGCCCTCAAAGGGGCGAGTTCGAGCCCCACATTGTCAGGGATAGCGTATTCTGTCCTAAAAGCCGCCATGGCTGTAGGATTCTCGCAAAGTTTTTTAAACTTACCGGGTTTGGGAGTGTTATCGTCTCCATCCGCCATGGATACTTTAAAAGCTTTACGAATCTAAGAAACAAAACCCTAACGGCAGGAAGATCTGAGAACGAGAAACCTCAGAAATAAAGCGAAGGAAAGAGAGAATAAGAGTCTTACGAAACTTTTGCCGTGGTTGCTCGAGATGCAATCAAAGTAACGGGCGGCGGCGATGGCGGTTGCACCTCTCGTTTGATTTTCGAGAAAGTGGGAAGAGGGTCTGAGTTTTGGTAAGGGAATCCAAAAAACCCCTTTTCTGAGAATTTAAAACAAAGCAGACAAAGACGAAATGTCTCCCTTCACTCCGTTTCATAAAAAGTAACGGAAGTCAAATACTGTTCTGACGCCGTTTGAAAAACGTCAGCTCAAAGTTAATGAGGGGTACGCGAAACGTGCCACGTGGACTCATTACCCCGGAATGGTATAATGAGTAAGCCGCCAAAAAAAAAAAAAAACATTAAAAGATTTGGGTTTTAGATCTACGTAAGATCCGACGAGCTCGGCTCAAAGTTCAACGTCAAGCTTCACTCGTAACCCCCCGAACAGTGGTCACAAGCAAGGTTATTGATACCGTTCCGTACCGGCCGGTATGTACCGTTTTGACAAGTAACCGGTACCCTAACCCCCCAATACCGTTTCGGGCTCAATACCGGCCCTTACCGCTCGGTACCGGCTGTACCGGAAAATACCGACCGAGATGAGGTTACCGGCAATTTCGGACGAAATTTTGCAAATCTGGTAATTTCGTAATAATCTCTACATGATGTCCTAAAATCGTATTTTTACCTCATGTATCTAATAACCCTAAAGGCCTAAATGCTATTCTCAGTTTTTCACGCCTCAAAACCAGATCTGGGAGACTTCGAGTCTTCGACCAAATCGATCCTTTTCCAGTTTTCACCTCATCGGCTCAAATCTCACCCACGGCGACGGCAACAATTGCAGGTGCCCCTCTCTCTCTCTCTCTCTCTCTCTCTCTCTCTCTCTCTCTCTCTCTCATGGCAACAAACCAGGTTTGGGCCGGTTTGATAGAATTTTTTATTTTGGATGATCGAATTTTTATACTGATAAAATTTTTCTGCGTGATTTATACACTTGCAATGTTTGATTTTGGCTGATTGGAGAAAGTTATGGCTATTTCCTCATAATTTGATGTATTTCTTTTTCTTTTTTTTTTATTCGAAATTTGGCTGATTGGAAGCACAAGTGTGGAATTAAGTTCGTGATTCATGTACTGTTTGTTCTGTTGCTTAATTTGAACTTCAAAGTCTACACATGTGATCGTCCCTGTTATGCAGTTGGAGAAGTATATATAAGATTGATCAGAACTTAACATAATTAAATAACAGGGGATCGAAATCATGCTCATCGTGATTAATTTTAGTTTTTTGTGATTAATACTGATAGGGAGAAATCAAATTCATTCGATTGAGTTGTGTGGGAATTTGGTATTTCAAGAACAATGTCTTCAGGTCCATCAATGACAAGTGATCATGCTTCTAGTCATGCTCCATCAATGACTTCAGCTCCCGCAAAATCTGATGACCCTGCTTGGGCTTATGGTAAATTGGTTTTGGGTACAAAGAATAATATTATTTGCCTCTTTTGTAATAAGCATCTTAAAGGTGGTGGAATTACACGATTAAAACAACATCTTGCTGGAGTGAAGGGAGAGGTGGAAGCTTGTAAAAATGTGTCGATGGACGTAAAATGGCAAATGAATCAAATGCTTGAAGGGTATAAGCAAGACATAGAAAGAAGGGAGAGAATTAGCAAAGCGGTTGGAGAAGGAGCTTCCTATCAAACTTTGGATGAAGAGGAGGAGGAGTCTTTACTTGATAGGAAAACATCCGAAGATGGGACCAAAAAGAAAAGAAGTAAGACAATTGGTGGCTTTTTTGCTCCAAGAACAACACCGGGTGCCCAACCTTTTATAAAAAGTGCATTGTCATATAAACAAACCATTGATGAAGCAAGAATGGCGGTTGCTCGATGGTGGTATGATGCTAACATTCCATTTAATGCGACTTTATCTCTGTATTATCAACCGGCGATTGATGCAATGCTAGCCGTTGGACCGGGTTTCAAGGGTCCTTCATATCATGACATAAGATGCCCTCTCTTGAATAATAGTGTTCATGAAATTAGAGAGTATCTTCTTGAACTTAGAGAGGTATGGGCAAATTATGGATGTTCAATTATGTCTGGGATGGACAAGCCAAAATCAAACTCCAATTATAAATTTTCTTGTTTATTGTCCTAGAGGGACTATGTTTTTGAAGTCAATTGACACATCGGGGCTTGTTAAAGACACAGATACACTGTTTGGTATTTTTTGTGAAATTGTTGAACTAGTGGGGCCAAGTAATGTTGTCCAATTTGTTACAGATAATGAGGCTGCCTACAAAGCGGCGGGAAAGAGGTTACAAGCACATTATGGATCCTTCTATTGGTCTCCTTGTGCAGCTCATTGCTTGGACTTGATGTTGGAGAATTTTGCAAAGCCTCAACACTTTCCGCACATAGATGCTACCATCCAAAAGGCTAAAAAGGTAACATTTAAGATGTTATGAATATTGTATAGTTGATATGCTATGAATATGAATCTTATCAATTGTGATTATTACTTTTGTAGGTAACTCGATACATTTACAATCATGCATGGGTTCTCAACATAATGAGGAAAGACTTCACAAATGGTAGAGACTTGTGTCGTCCCGGTGTCACAAGGTTTGCTACAAACTTTTTAAGTCTTCAATGCCTTCTAAATTTCAAGAAAGAGCTTAGACAAATGTTCACTAGTGACAAATGGGTTGGATCTCGATATGCTAAATGTAATGTTGGGAAAGAAGTTGCTAAAATTCTTTTGGAGGATAGAGAATTTTGGTCTAATTGTCAACTTGTGGTGAAAGTTAGTGAACCTTTAGTGAGGGTTCTCCGTCTAACCGATGGTGATGAAAAGCTTGTAATGGGATACTTGTATGAAGCAATGGATAAGGCAAAAGAGGCAATTAAAGTGAGGTTGAACAATAGGCTCTCTTTGTATGACCCATACATTCGAGTGATTGATGCTAGATGGGATAGGCAACTTCACAGCCCCCTTCATGCTGCTGGTTGTTTTCTCAATCCCGGAATATATTTTAGGCCTTCTTTTATGAAGAAAAAAGAAGTTGCTCGAGGATTGATTCAAGCTCTTACAGTCTTGGTGCCGGATGAGCATTTACAAGACCAAATAAGTGCACAAATGGAGGAATACAAGCAGGCAACAGGTGACTTCAATATGCCCCTTGCTATTCGTCAACGAGAGAAACTACCTCCAGGTAATCTTTTCTCTTTCAATATGCCTATTTTATTTTGTAAGTTACTAAATTTTTTTCTAGTAAAGTGTTAAGTTTTCAATCTTTTAGTTTCTTGGTGGGAGCAATTCGGAGGTTTAGTTCCAGATTTACAAAAGTTTGCTATCCGAGTACTTAGCCAATGTTGTAGTGCAACTGGATGCGAAAGAAATTGGAGTACGTTTGAGTTTATCCATTCTAAAAGGCGGAATAGACTAGAGCACAAAAGACTCAATGATTTAGTCTATGTGCGTTATAATTTGAAGCTTCGAGAGAGGTAATTGTTTCAAAACTTGTTACTCAATTTTTATTTAATATGCTTTCAAAATGGATCTTATAAATTGTGATAATTACTTCTGTAGGATTATAAGGCGAACAAAAGATGCACTTGACCCGATTAGTCTTGAGAACATAGATGTGTTGGATGATTGGGTGAGTGAAGAGCCTGGTCTACTTAACAAAGAGGATATTGCATGGGAGATTATTGAACCACCATCTTTAGAGGCATTGACGTTAGATGATCAGGAGCCAAACTTTGATGATGCCGTTGATGATCTTCCAAATGAGAACAAGAGCCAAAATGATTATTGGGACATTGGAGGACACAATGATCCTTATGTTTATGTTGAATGACAACCTATGTTTTTTTTGATGTATTTCTTAAGTCCCTTTTGGTGAACTTTGCGTATGTTTTGAGACGATGGATATGTACTTGACATTGCGTATGCTCTTTGAAGTTGGAACTTTTTCTTGTTAATTTGAAGTCACTTATGTGAATTTTGTTGTCTTAATATAGGTATTTTATGATGAATTGCATGGTATGAGGGATTTTTTTGAATTATAATTATATATAACTAGTATATATATTGTAGTTGCGGGAAATCCGAAAAGGTACCGGTATTTGACCGGTACCGTACCGTACCAGTAAGAAAACCGGTTCCCTAGCCGGTACGGTATTCAGAACATTGGTCACAGGTAAAGCTGGGGAGCAATTGTAGGGAGGTATTCCCGAACAGATACATTTGATAGCCGAACACGTGATGTCCGAGGGCACGTGGTAAGAAGATAGGGTTAATCGCTGGGCAGTGCGATAAGCAACGATGTGGACCAGTGACATGAGAAGTCATTGATCTAGGCAGTCTGTTCGGCTGCTAAGGACAAAAAGACCTGTGAAGTCATTTGTCCAGATGTAATGATATGGACCAATTGCATGAGAGGTCATTGGTCCATGTGGACTGTTCGGCAACGTGGTAGCCAAACAGGGCAAGAAGTTGCCCTAAAACATGACGCGGCAAGAATGCTCCAGAAGGCTCCAGGATGGTAATATTCCGTAAAGGAATGGGATCCCGAGTATATAGGATCAAGGCAAAAGACCCAACGTGAGTGGAGTATTCGGGTGATTAGGGGAAAGAGTCCCAAAAGGACTGAGAGTCCCAAAAGGACTGAGAGTCCCAAAAGGACTGAGAGTCCCAAAAAAGTTAAGCTATTATACAGATAAGGGAACGAGAATCCATGAGATACTAGGTTTTCTATACGAGATAGGAATCCTAAGGCAACAAGGATGTTTGGGCAGCAAGCATCCGTAAACCTATAAATACGGGGTAAACCTGGAGGTAAAAGGTACGCAATATTTGGTGATATCTTATTGTCTTCCTACTGATAATTAGGGTTCATTGCTAGTCCGAGATACTAACTTAGGCATCGGAGGGCCTTTGCCACGAGAAGCAAAGGTGCACTCACCCCTTCTCTGTTTTGCATATTAGGGTTCCGTCGAAGAACTGGGGTTCCGGTGTAGAGGCACGTGAAGCCATTGCAGTTTGGTGTTGTCCAGAGCACCAAATGTTTTCATCCCCCTACACTTGGGGTGTTCTTGATCTGTTTCATCATCATGGAATCAAATACCGTAAGTAAACTAATCTGGGAAGCCCAAAGTAGTCCCCCTTTGACGACACTTGGGAGCACCATTGTTTTGGTACAAGTAACGTCAAAGGTTTCTAGACGACCCTCGAGGCTATCCAGAACAGAGCATACTAGTAAAGTAGACACATAAACTTAAGGAACCTTATTGGATGGATTGACATGGATGGACCATTGCTGGGGATAAATTGAGTGGACGAAGGACCGTCGCTTTGGAATTTGGATAGAACAAGCTGCTGCTTGAATTGATTTGAAGGACGGGCGGACCGTCGTTGATTTGAATTGATTTGAAGGACAGGTGGACCGTTGTTGATTGAATTGACTTGAGGGTCGGGTGGACCGTTGTTAATTTGAATTGATTTGTAGGACGGGCGGACCGTCGTTGATTGAATTGACTTGAGGGATAAGCGGACCATCGTTGATTGAATTGACTTGAAGGACGGGCGGACTGTCGTTGATTGAATTGACTTGAGGGACGAGTGGACCATCGGTGATTGATTTGGTGGGCTCTATTAGCCCCAGGCATGATTCCCTTTTGACACAAACATGGATTGATGCAACACTGGCTGTTACTTGAGAAGAAGCTGATGCAGAATCACTGATTGGGCCTCAGGCCTAAACACAACTAGCGTACGTAGGTCACATAGTGGCGTGCGCGGGTAAGAATTGTGGGCCTTGGTTCTAGAACTGGTCCAAACCTGGCCAGCTCCTTTCTTCTCATTTTATTCCTAGAACGATAGGAAAACCGCCATTCCCGCAGTTTCAAACTCTTCCTCTCCATCTCTCTTGACCTTTTCTTTTCTTCTTCTCCTTCTTCCTCGCTCGAAAACCCAAAACCTAAACCACTCACACGTCATAGAAGGAGGTAGCAGCGGCAACGGTAGTAGTGGTGACAAAGGGGATCGAACGAAAGTCAAAATCGAGACCTCAGGGCCTCAAATCGATGACCAACCAGTAGAGGTGGCTTTGGCAGATAGTGATGTAGGGGTTTCAAGCAGCGATGGTGGCAATGGAAGCCATGCACAGGAGTTGGGTGACGGCGGCGATCGGTGTATGCCTGTGGAGGAAGGGCATGCGCCAGTGGTCTCTGAGATAAGGGGGCGACTAATGGTTCAGCCATGGGACCCGAGTACAGTGGTTGAAGGTATGGTAATTACAGGTGGTGGTTTTGGTGCCGAAGGCAACGGTGGTGATGATGATGTCTGAACGGGGTCTCCGCCGAGGGATCCGTCAAAGGGTAAGGGTCTGGTGGTTGTGGAAGAGGCATTAGAGAAGTGCTGGTGGAGCAAGTGGAATTTAGACCGGTCGTAGGGTCTTCGATGTAGACACCTCCCGAAAGCGGGGCAACACCATACAGATTGATCATCGTTTGTTTGTTTGCTTCATAAACCAAGATCGTGGATGTAGGGGGGTGAAAACAATTGGTGCTTAGAATAGCACTAAATTGCAACGGCTTACTCGTGCCTCTTCATCGGAACCCTAGTTCATCGTCGGGAGCCTAATCTGCAAAACAAACAAAGGGTGTAACGCCCCCAAAATTAGGGTACGTTAAATAAACATTTTATTAAAAGAAATGAAGCGAGTCCAGCTCGTTATTACATCATAACTCTCGTAAGAGCTTTTGAAATACAAAATAGGACAACAAAAGGAAACTAGGGTTCCTACTCTAAGGCTCCTCTTGTTTCTTCATCCTAGCCAGCTCCTCAGCTCCGGACGCCTCCAAGTGAACTGTCCATCTTGATCATCTACAAGGTCTGACACATTATACCAGCGTCGCCACCGATATAATATGTCAGGGTCACCAAAAAGGCAACACCGTGAGCTACAACGCTCAATAGGAAATCCTTACCCACCGACCTTACGACGGTAAACAATTACAACAATACTAACAATCATACATCGTTAATCGTCTATCGTTGGTGTCCAAGATTTTTCCGATTTCTCCTACGCGACTCATCGTAGACCGTGTCAATCATTTTCACTTACAAAACAATCTTTTCAAAATCATTAGCATTGGCTCCGTACCGCGGATAACCAAGCCTTTCAAAATCTTTAGCATTGGCTCCGTACCACGGATAACCAAGCCATACACACCCAACCTCGGTTCCGCCGTTCCGGGTTCCCGAGTATCCTCACAATGGTTCCGCCGCACCGGGTTCCCATTGGCACACAATGCATTGGCTCCTCTCCACGGATAACCAAGCTATACCTCACCATGGTTCCGCTGCTCCGAGTTCCCATGTGAACGCACAATGGTTCCGCCGCTCCGGGTTCCCATTGGCACACACCCTCACAATGGTTCCGCTGCTCCGGTTTCCCATTGGAACACACATACACCTCACACAATGGGCAAGTCCGGCCACATTGCGGTTTTCAAAACATTTCAACCTTTTCAAACACACCCTAGGTGTCATGTTTCTACTTTCTCGATTCTCGTGTCTCGTTACATGCAAAGACTCCGTGGTAGGACAAAAGTAAACATCATTCATCGTAATCCAACAAAATCATCCAACTCTATATTTAACATGCTCAAATTAACGCTTAAAGCTTAACGGCACAAGTAATACAAACAACTCACATAAGCATACTCATAATCAATTTCAAGATCAAAATACAAATACTTGAAATGGAAAGTTTATAAAGATAACCTACTTTGAAATGGAAGATAACGAGATCTTACGTATACATAGGATTAGGGTAAGAGTATCCTACCTTGATCCGAAACTAGTCGGGGCCGAATAAGCTAGGTGGAATTCCTCGCGAATCTGGACCAAACTTCGGACGGCTGTAACTCGGTCAATCTTTGGCCGAATAGAGTCGTTCTTGGGTTGAAATCGAAGATCTCGAAACCCTCTACAACTCTCGTGAAGGAAGTTAATCCTAGAAACTACTTTAGGTTGGAGAAAAATGGGGATGAACAAAGAGACAGTAAGCTGTCTGGAAATAAGAATTCAGAATTTTTACTGAACTTCGGATGACAATATCTTGGTCATTTCTTAACCGATTGGGGTGATTCTTGAGCCTAACTTCAAGGTTTCGAAGTTCTCTACAACTTTCCAGAAAGAAGTTGATCCTAAAAACTACTCTAGGCAGGAGAAAATGGAGGATTTCCGACGGGACAGTAGGCTGCCCAGAAAACAGAAAATGATTTCTAGAGAGAACGAAGAGCAAATGCTTGAGGTGTGAGTTCAAAGCATGAGAATGGCCTTCTATTTATAGGCAAGAGCTTGGCCCTCTCCTCTCTCTCTCTCTCTCTAAGTCTCACCTTGACACTTGGCAAGAGATCATGAAAGATCAAAGGAAATCCTAGGCTTGCATGGCTATTCTTGTACCAAGATTTGATCTTGGATCAATTGAATGGCTGGGATGAAGAAACAAGAGGAGCCTTAGAGTAGGAACCCTAGTTTCCTTTTGTTGTCCTATTTTGTATTTCAAAAGCTCTTACGAGAGTTATGATGTAATAACGAGCTGGACTCGCTTCATTTCTTTTAATAAAATGTTTATTTAACATACCCTAATTTTGGGGGCGTTACAAAGGGTGAGCGCACCTTTGCTTCTCGTAGCAAAGGCCCTCCGATGCCAAAGTTAGTATCACATACTAGCCCAAAAACCCTAATTATCAATAGGAGAACAATATGAGTGCAACGTATTGCGTACCTTTTACCTCTAGGTTTACCTCGTATTTATAGATTCATAGCTGCTTGCTTGCCAAGCATCCCTATTGCCTAGGATTCCTATCTCGTATAGGAAACCCAGGTTATTTTGGATTCTCGTTCCCTTATCAGTTCATTACCTTAGTCCTTTTAGGACTCTTTTCCATAACTGGCTGAACATCCCATTCTCGTTTGGTATCTTTCCCAGATCCTACATTCTCGAGATCTCATTCCTTAATGGAATACCACTATTTCTGGACCCTTCCAGAATGTTCCTTACACCTGAGGCGGGTTTCTCCAGATTTCTCCTCCTGCTTGGCCTTCTTATTACCAAACAGTCTATTTGGACCAGTGTCCTCAGGTGTCACTGGTTCTTTATCTAACCCCTAGACTAATTACTTCTCATGTTCTCGGGTCCAAAGCCCAGCATAAACTTTCTGGACCAATGACTTCTCATGTCACTGGTCCCTGTCGTTGATCACCGTATTGCACGGCGTCTGTACCTAAACCATGGTCCTTTGTTCCAGAGCAATCCATCTGATCCAATGACTTCATATGTCACTGGTCCCCTTTCAACTACTTGGACCAATGACTTCTGATGTCATTGGTCATGTATCGCCGTCCATGGCCTTGCACAGCGGTTTATCTTATCTTATTAACTCTGTGGTTCCACATACCATTTGCTCGGGCCCTGTTTCTACTTGTTCGGGATTACCTCCCTAGAATTGCTCCCCAGCTTTTCCCGTTATTTCTACTCAAATGACGAGCAAAGCTCCCAATGCACCAAGCAAATTCATTCTGCTTGTGCACCTCATTTCGCGTATTTGGTGCAACACTCATCATTAGTCCAGGCTAAACATCTCTTCGTTTGTGCTGGACAGACTTTTCTTGCACTTGCTTTTACAGGTGGCGTGTATCGTTCTGCCCACATTAAATGCGAACGGACATCCTTTATGGAATGGGATGCCCAAACGGCGTCTGAAGTGACGTTTCACGTACGCCACCACACTCATTAGGGTATATGTGGGATTTTGTCCCATTTTGAAACCCCTGTCTCTCTTTAAACTCCCTCTGCAGAAAGACAACTCTTGCACACCTGCCATTGAAACCCTGTTCACCTTCTCAAGGTCTCCTCTTTTTTGCATTAGGAACTTCAGTCTCTAATCCGTAAGCCATCGTCCCCTTCTTTGTCCCATTTCTCTTGTTGTTTTAGGGTTCGTATAGTCGACCTAGGGCTTCTTCGTCTCCTTGCTATAATCTATAAAACTCAACTTTTCAGAAATGGGGAGGTTCAGACGACACTATAACACTCCCCAAGCAATGGCCCAATTCAAATCTCGTTACGAGATCCCTGATAATGTGGCCATTACAATCGCTCCCGAGGACGCTATTCGAGAGTGTCCGAATAATGATACCCCTCATATCCTAGTCATGGCCATTGTAGAAGGTGGCATTAGATTTCCTTTGGCCCCCTACTCTGTGAGGTTTTAGCCGACTATAG
The DNA here is from genome assembly GCA_019656275.1 of Rhododendron kiyosumense. Lineage (NCBI taxonomy): Eukaryota > Viridiplantae > Streptophyta > Magnoliopsida > Ericales > Ericaceae > Rhododendron > Rhododendron kiyosumense. The sequence goes on along the minus strand of BPLS01000169.1, from coordinate 554,591 downwards.
GCTTTCTCCTATGCAAGTCTCTGCTAATTGTAGACACTTTATTCTAGATTGTCCAGATTAGTTTACTTACGGTCTTTGATTCCCCGATGATGAAACAGATCAAGAACATCCCAGAAATGTTAGTGTGTTTGAGCTTTGAGCATTCCAAAAACCCTTTCAGATCCCTTTCAAACTCTCTAAACCAGAACCAAAAGGCCTCAACAAAACCCAACTTGCATACACTGGTATTCACCTGGCGTGCGCTGGTCTTCTGCCACATGTCAGTCATCGGTCAACTTTGATCGTTGACCGGATTTGAACTGGCGTACGCCAATCAAACTTGTGTTTTTAAGCATGCAGAAGCCATGGGTAGGGGTCTACAACACAGGAGAACCTTCCAATCCATTGAAAAAGCATTCTCCGCCGGGGGACATTTCTTACACATATCTCATCACCTTTGTCCTCTCATCCAATAAGAAGGAAGGCTTAAGGGCTAAGGCTCCAGCCCTTTGACTGGCCTTATCCACTCTCTCTCCCTTTCCCCCTATAAATACCCCCTCTCTTCATCCTTGTAAAGGGTTCAAAAAAAAAAAAAAAGGGTTGCACTCATCAAGCTCCTAAGTCTCTTTCTCTCTCTTTTTCTTTGGTCATCTTGCTTCTTCTTCTTTCATCCACTGAAAAAGGAAGCAAGAAGACTCTTCATGCTCTCTTCATTCCTATAAACCCTCTCTTCATTTATCAACCTTCAAGCTCAAGCACTCTTTCAAGCTCAAAAATAAAAGGTGTACCACTTGGGTATATGTCACGCCCTCAATTTTCGACATAAATAATAATCATTTTCAATAAATACAATCAATATTGATGTACCGATAATACCCAAATGACTTCTTTTCCCAATTCTCAAAGTTAGAATTTAGAAGTTACAATCCTGGTTCGAAACCCAAGTTATACAAATACCAAAATAATTATTACAATTTTCAATATTCATTCTTCCGAATACTACTTTCAAATAAAATGCAAATTCAACCCATCCTCTATACCTCCGAGACACATGAACAACAAGCACGAGGTGCACGCCATGCCGACCTCCTTGCTTTTTATCTGAAAATGATAGGTTGAGCTACAATAGTCCAGTAGAAAAATCTATACTCAAGTTATATGTAGATGCGATGAAACATGCAACTAGAGCGAATGAATTCCAACAAACAAACGTAAAATACAAGAGTTACCACTATGAATAGACGGACTAAGACTGGAAACTCCTGGACGTCCCACTAACGTTCTTAACCATTCAAACATCAACTAGAAGTAATATTTAAACTCATATTGATTTAGTAGATTACAACAACTATCTAACCATCTAATAGCTTTTCGAACAAATACCACGTCAACTTCCTCAACTCATACCATTCACCATGGGATTTCATTTCATAAAACGTTAATTTTTGATTTCCAAAACAATCTTAGGGAAAACTCGAGACCACTTCGGGTCAAACTCCGTTGATTCAAGTTTGAATGCCGGAATCCGTTGATTTGTGCCCAAATACCAGATTCGTTGATTCGCTCAAGAATACCGGAGGATTTTATCAAAAATTCTCTTTTCAAAACAAAGTTTCTTTCTTCAATAAAACTTCAATAGAGTCAACCTTTTATTCTCTTTTTCAGAAGCCACAATCTTAGTCAACAAACAAACCAAACGTCAACATAAACTTCTAAAGTCAACTATAATTCTCTTCATCAAGCGAGACATTCAACTGTTACCACCCCTTGCATCACATTGAATTCTCTCCACCTGGGTTTCCGCAGTACCACACCTTGCGTTGTGGGCCCTCTAGAGTCTCCGCATTACCACACCTTGCATTGCAGGATCCTCAATTCAAAATTTACAATTCACATAAACATAAAAGTATTATCAAACCGTTTATAAGCAGACGTCACTTTCCAAGTCACATTCGTTCTTATATCATTACAACAATGTATACAAACTCATAAGCACACTCCTTTGCACATTGATAAATACTTTTGTAACGACCCGGATTTTTGCCCTATTTTTTTTTAATAAAGAAATTATTTTTAATCAAATAGTCTATAGTAACCAATTAACTATTTTAAAGTGCGATTAGATTAAACAAAAACCTAGATTAATTTTTCGTGACTAAGATTAGTTTAGCAAAATTTTTAATTCAACTTATAACTATAACAACCCGTACTTTTTATAATTAATAATATCATCTTTAAAAGAATATTATTTGTAATAATTATCTTAATCATAATTATCTAATATATATGCAAATAAAATTAATTTAGTCTTAATTATCTTACTTTTAATTTATGATAATTGCATGCATGTAAATCCTACCACCTCTCCCTTTCCTACTCAGTCTCTAATCCTTATTCCTGACTATATTTTCGTTTTATTTTCGTCCATCTCAAAACCCAATTAATTTGAGTCCTTTTTGAACTCAAATTTATCAACCTCTTAAAATTATTCTATATATACCCCATTAATCCGACCCTAGGGTTTATTAGAATATTTCTCACGCTCCCCCGAGTCAAAAACGAGAGAAAACCATAGGCAAATTTGAGCTCCAATCAATGGAGTTCTAGAGAGAGAAAGAAAGAGAGAGAAAAGCGGGTTTCGTAGCCTCGACCAACCAAAACCCGAATTGACCATTCCAATATCTTCCTACAACTCCAAGCATCCATAAACACCATCCAATTCGGCCCCAAGGTTCCCCGATCGAAAAATCCGAAGTTGTCTTCTCCAAATTTCAAGTTTCGATTAAAAATCAATTCGATCCGATTCGAGGTATTATAATCCATTCCAACCCTCCCTCTAAGTATATTTATTGTTTTTATGCGTAACCCAATGGCCTAAATGGACCCATGCATCGAAACCATCGCGAAACAACAAAAAAACCGAATCTGCATTGCACCTTGCGGCCGCAAGGTTCGGGCCGCAAGAACCAGACGAAAGGTAGCGGTGGGATGCTCCACCGCAAGGTCAAAGCAGTCAAACCTTGCGGTTTGGACTGTTTTGTTTCGAATCGACTTTTTGACATCCCGAACACCGTTTTCGACCCCCGAACTATTTTTCCTAGACTTTTCACACCTCAAAGATCATAACTTGTTAAGGTCATATTTTTTTTATTTTATTATCTATTTATTAAATTATTTATTAGTTATCGTTCAATGTTTACAAACGAAAATTAGTTGCGACCTTTCAACCAACGTTTTAACACACCAATTAATTTTTTTTAGACTCCTCGCATATCAAATACAGTAACTTGTCAAATTAAATATTTATTTTATTTAATTCACTATTTTTTTATTATTTCTATAGTAATTCCAATCAAAATTACTTTACGATCGTATAAACTTTATTATTAATGCCCGGATAATTTTATTTAGACTCCTCACTATCCAAATATGAAATTATGTTAGTCTCAACATTTATTTTTATAATTTATTATTTATTGCCTATTTACTTCACTTTCGATCACTTTAATTAACGTTTTTCAAGTAAATTAACTCTTCGACCTTCCGAACCCAACTTTTGACATCCAAACATATTACATAAGACCTTTAAGACTCTTATTAAGGTCGTGATAATTTTTCTAATATTTTACCTAATTTAATTAGTTTTAGTCAATCTAATTTCTTAAATAAAATTTATACAAACCTAGATATATTCTTTTTATAAAAACTTTTATTAGATAAAAGTTTCTTGCATTATTATTAACTTATTGGTCATACAAGATTAAGGGCAACGGCCCACTCATAAAAAGTATCTGATTTCTACGCTTATTATTTATTTCAATTATCATTGTGATTATTTGTATACTGCTCCAATTTGTGATTGATATGTTAGATTGGAACTTAGAGACATGGGGTGATATGCAAATAGAGTTCACTTAGACGGTGCTACGTAATGGATAAATTGGAAAGTTTATTTTTTAGATCTGCCTGCAGGTAGGATGTTGAGATGTGATGAGTTGGATGTGATGATTTGAAACTGGCAAAGTAAGCCCAGTAATGAATTGAAACTGGCGGGTGTCCAGTGATGATATAAAACCTGGCAAAGTAAGCCCAGTGATATTTTGATAAAACCTGGCAAAGTAAGCCCAGTGATGTTTTGATAAAACCTGGCGGTAGTCCGGTGATGTTTTGATAAAACCTGGCGGATGGGGCCAAAGATATTTTCCGATGATAAAACCTGGCAGAGGTCCAGCGATATTTTGTGACAGTAAAACCTGACGGATGGTCAGTGATGTTTTCTGATGATAAAACCTGGCAAAGTAAGCCCAGTCGTATTTTGATAAAACCTGACGGTTGGTCAGTGATGTTTTCTGATGATAAAACCTGGCAAAGTAAGCCCAGTGGTGTTTTGGTAAAACCTGACGGTTGGTCAGTGATGTTTTCTGATGATAAAACCTGGCAAAGTAAGCCCAGTGGTATTTTGATAAAACCTGACGGTTGGTTGGTGATATTTTGCGATGATAAAACCTGACGGTGGGTCAGTGACGTTTTGCGATGATAAAACCTGATGGTTGGTCAGTGATGTTTTCTGATGATAAAACCTGGCAAAGTAAGCCCAG